>CM032628.1:35532489-35922871 GCA_019097785.1 Fraxinus excelsior | reverse complement strand
TTCAATAGTGCATCTTCATTGTTCGCAGGCACATCCTCGTGCCCATCAATAGTCACGGCTGGAGAATTTTCCTGAAAATTTAAAATTTTGTTCATGGTATTGTAGAATTATATCCAGTACTATATACGAAACATTTGTATAAGATGGTTTCATACCTTTTTAGAATTACACCTTCCATCATCAGCCGTGTAAGGATAGTTTTTCTCAGTTGTAATGCCTCCTTTTTTCTTGATGAAGTCAAATGCTAAATCCATAAGCCCTCCATTACAACCTTGATTTTCTGTATTGTCACAATCAACAAGTTCTTGTTCAGACAAAGAAACTAGGTTATCTGTCCTAATCTGGTTTATGCCTTCAACTGCCACCACGGTTGAAAATGCCCAGCAACTACCTGTAAAATCAACAAAAAATTTAGATCTAGTTAGAGGTGTTAAACGAGCTAGGATGGACAGTCCACATGGTCCAAACCAGTGTGTTGCCGCCTAGGACATATATGACTACGAGATGTGACCGAAAGGGGTCTGTCTGACACAACCCACCTTACACTTTGGTGCCACGATTGAGTACAAATATAAAAAAAATATAGTTTAATTCGTGGAAAATACACTCGTGCTTACCACATTGGCCTTGATCCTTGATATCGGTGACAGCGCCTTTCTTCCTCCAATCAACAGAAGGTGGAACACTCTCTACATTCGCGTACATGAACGTTCCATTTCCCCGTTCACCTCGGATCATTCGGTGATGCTTAATCTTAGAACCAGCATAAACACTTCTGAATTCATGGCTAGTCATGTCTGCAAACTTGTTGAGTTTCAACTTATAAGGCTTATCTTGCTTGTTGAAGTTATGAACATAATGAGCATTGGCCTTGAACACATTGAACCGTTTATGCTTTTCATCTAAATTCGTCGAAACAGTGTGGTAGCTCCGCCACCTCTCGTACAAACCCCAAAGCCTCTCTTCCGTCTCGAGTTCTTCCTCGTGAAAATCAAAGCATTTTCCGAAAGTGAAAACTAAAGCCAAAGAGAGGACAAGTATGAAAACTTTCTTCATTTTTTAGTGATCCAAGTTGTCACAAGATGAGAATTTGTAAAATACAAGACATCTTTAAATAGAAGAGAGAAATCAATGAAATCATGGAAGTGATGTATTCCTTATGGGAAAGAACAATCAACAATTATGGATTGAGAGATATGGAGGAGCAATTAATGGAATAAAACTTGCCTATACAAGCAAGAATTCTTATAATTGGTATAATTCACACACAAAACAAACTTTTAACCTGGGGATGGGGGTTAGGTGGGGGTAGGGGGAGGAATTTATGCATTCAAAACAAATTATTGAAGAGTGTTTTGGGGGGTGAGGTTCCATGCAAAGAAAGTTAACTTTGTAGGATATTGGGAAAAGAAAGTAGGTGATGCAAGCATTAGCTATGTGGTTAGATGCCTTTTGGCATGCTTTCGGATATGTAGTATTAGATATGATTGAATAGTACGTGAAATAAATGAGATTTAAAATTATTTTATAATTTAAAGTTGTTCAATAGAGCTTATATCGAGCATGTCATAGTCGTTGCAGATAACTGAAAAGGAAGATTTTGAAGTGTTTTATGGAGAGAAAGGTGACAAAAGGACTACAAAAGTAATGAGATTTAAATAATGTAATAAAGAAGGTTCTTTTAACTGTTTTGTTGTTGCTAACATATCAAATATATCATGTTTGTCAATAACTGAAAATGAATATTTGAAATGCTTTATGGAGAGCAAAGTAACAAAAAGATAAGAAAAATACGGAAAATCTGCTTACTTTCTAGTCTTCTTTTTTCGAATAAATTAAAGAATGATAATATTATGCAGGAATTTTTATTGTTCTTTGAATTATTTGTATTTTAATGTTTTCATTATTGTTCATAACATAATTTTCCAATTGAAGTGAACATTTTAATACCCATACTTTCTTTTGAGTTTGAGATTTCTATGCACGTAATGTGAGAATACCGCATTGATTATTCTATATTCAATTGCGAATCTACAAATCATTGACCCTTTATGGAGTATTCGCAGAATAAACGAGCCTTTGAATTTTCCTTGTATCGCAGTCTATCATTATTTAATATTACACTAAAATAAACAGAAATTCTTATCCCTGATATGAGTAATAGCGTCGAAAAAGACTATGAAATTTTATTAACTCTTGATAGGGTTTGTATAGATAAAGAAGAGTCAAGATTGAGGATTGGGCAGCCATGAAAGCAAACAAATTCCTTTAACTTCCAAGCTGATGATACCAAAAGATGTTGCTTGTAAGACTACTGTTGCTTGAGATAGTTCCCAAAAATGCATATTATCATTTGTATGATCATTACATGTTCCTTTTTTTTTCCTCCACGAGAGATAGACCTTCACGTTAAAGCTGATGAATTCAAAAAATAATAAAAAAATAAAAATAGATCATAATACTCTTTTGTGCCATAGCTTATGTTTTTTGCTTGCTTTCATTTTTCTGCCTTCTTGTTAATATTGTTTTCAATAATACAAAATTAAACGTTTAATCTCTAACAGTACATTCTATTTTTGCTAGATATGAAAATTATCATCAATATCTCATGATGCCGAGGGTTGTCCCTCTTTCCCTCACTCTCCTTTCCCTAATATGAACAGTTGACCACCCATCGCCTTTTTCGATGGTGGTGGAGGCAGCCATAATCATTCCGACGATCAAGTCAGTTGATGGTATGAGAATAAAGGGTGGAACGTTTCAGTAATGGGAATCGTCGTAATATCTATGTAATGTTGTTAGATAGAGAGCAAAATGTGTATATAGTATTTGGGGTTACATTACCATTTAACTGATACTAAGTGTGAGTATATATAGAGAAAGAGGTGTATTTGGGACCGTTAGATGGAGAGGCACGTGGCCTCATTTGTTGGATGAATTGTCTCCTCCTAAGTTTCAGTCAATTGGTCCTTAAGTGGGCAGGTAATTAATTCCTCGCGACAAGTAGATTCATGACTTGGTTCTTTCATGTTTGTTGTACAAACGTCACATCAATAAATCATATAGAGATTTTGTTTTAGATATATCTTTGTATAAAAATCTTTTGGCTGAACAGATGAGGTGATGTGGGATCATAGGGGCATAATATTATCTTCGCAACAGTTTTTGTCCCCTTTATAATACTTCGGCGCCTCAATCAAGTGGCATTCATATTTATGGACCACTTCACCTCGGTATTTCGGTAGGAATGATGGTGCTTTGGTAATAATGACAGTCGTGGTGGTGTGGGGGTGACGTGAAGTATGGGTCTTGTTGATTTGCTTAACTAGCTACTATGTTGGCAATGATCTAGAGCTCTTCATAGGAGGCGTAACGTGAACCTTGAGTCATCAAAGCCTTTCTGATTCAGTCGGGGCAGATCGTCCTAAGTGACTGGCCCTTCAGAAGGAAGGAAAAGCTCTCATCGCAGTTTGATGACCAATTTTAAGTAGGGGCCTTTTATTCCGTAACGTTTATCTTGTCGATTTTATCATATCATCATTGGCTCCTAACACAAAAGACAAAGAAATTATCGTTATATCATTTAACTTTTGTTGGATGTTATCAAAGGAACAAGTGTGCATAATACTAGCGACCAAACAATAACATCAAAAGATGACTTTATTAAGAGGTGGAGTTCCGTCATAAAGATTAACACTTCTGTAGTCCAATCCCCTATATGTTAGTTAATACTTTTGTACTTAACCTATGTGTAGACATTAAAAAAAAAAAGTGAATGACGGGTTGGATTAATTTAAATAATTAGCCCAATTAAATTTACTAAATCAAAGTCTAGGCCCTTAAAATTCTAAAAGTCCACCATACTTTTTAATAAATCTATAATTATTCAATTATAATCAATTTAATTGAACTAATTTGGTGATTACCAAAATTGGCCACAGATTTTCCATATAAATAGGGTCAATGGTTCACTTCATGAGAGGGAGAAAATGTAGAAGAGAAAATCACGAAGTGCTGAAGAAATTCTCTCCACTCCAGTTCGGCAAACTCGAAGAAGATCAAAATCTTCTTCAAATCAAACAAATTCAAGAAAATTAAAATCTTACTCAAATCAAATCAAGACCAAGATCAAGATCAAGTCCAAGCTTTCGAAATGTAAATCCAAGTTTCGAAATTCAAGTGTCGAACAAGTCAAGTTATCGACAGATCAAATCAAATTCTCAGCAAATTTCGAAATCTAGGATTCAAGTCACGTAAATCCTCGCCTTCAAACACTCAGATCATTAATCAGAGGATTAATTGCAACTTTGCAATCATAAGAAGATTTATATTCATTTGTATTGTATTTTCTTTAAAATACAATTTGTAACGATTTTCATATTTTAATATACGCGAAATCCGTCGTACACTATGTAAAATTTTATCCTTAATATGCCCTATAAAATGGTGGCTCGCGGGGAATTCGAAAGCTTGTTTGAACTTTAGATAAATTGAATCGCTCATTTAGCTTACATGACAACCTTTTCAGTGCAATCCATTAAGTATTGATGATAATCTAAATTGATCAAATTCTATTTTTATCCATACATTGAATAGGATTCACAATTTTTTACCTCTTATATACTCACAACTCATAAATAGTTCAAAGTACGTTAATAAAAGCATAAGTCAAATTTTATTATAACTGATTTTTTTTTTTTTTTAAATTTACATTAGAATAATTTATTATGTAAATAAGTAATTTATTTTAGTCCAACATCCAAGAGTCTCCGACGGGGTTTACCTTGTGAAAAAAAGTCGATTTTCTGTCGGAGAGTACACAGTGGAATTCTATTTTCTTTTATTTGGAACTAGATGTCTTTAGCAAGAATCCTAGGTGGAAAAAAAAAAAAGAATTTATATAAAAGTAATAGTTAGAGTTATACTAATTAAATAAAATCTAAATAAAAATAATTAGACTTGAATGAGGATTCTAGTCAAGTCAATGAATGAATCTTGAAATGAGATATGCCCCACAATAAAAAATAAAAAAAAGGAAAACTAGATGGTGGGACTCACATCACTTAGAAATTTTCTGAGGCTGCTTTCTGATTGATTTGAGCTCGAATTTTCCAATTTTTGAATAATTAGATTGGCTATGTTCTTTGCTAATTCAACTAAATCTGGGGCTTCTTACTTGAATCCATACATAAATGACTAAATTTGCATTCAATTATGAAATACTAGGATTAGGGTTGTAAGCAAAAACCGTCAAACCAGAAAATCGAACCGAAACCGCATTTTAGAAACCGTCGGTTTTGTGCCACGTGGACCCGTCAACGAAATGATTTTGAACCAAACCAAACCGGTCAAAATCGGTTTGATTTAAGTTTGAGAATTTTATTTGCGGTTTAAAACCAAACTGGACTTGATATTAGTAATTAGTATAGTACTATACTTGATATTTAGGTCATGTTTGAGCCAAATTATTGTAGAATGAGAATGAAAAATATAGTGATTATTGGGGTCACACAAGATATAGAAATTTTGAATTTAAATATTGATACGATGGATAATGATCATATTTTTCATTTTAATGAGATAATAATGTAAATCAAAATGACTAGAGTCTAGAGAGGGAAGACGAATACTTTGTTTTGCATAATTCAGGTAAAAATACTTGGGTTTACAGACTAGGCCGAGCAAAAAAACTTATTACCTTACATCCTTTTAAGAATAAATGGATTGACTAGAGAGAAGAAGAGTCCGCTTTCAAGTTTCAACTGACGGCTCATCTCACTTTAATCTTGGAGCCAATTGAATTTTGATTTTTGACCTCACAATACAAAATATCTGGTTTCGTCCTTACATACACACTTATTTAAGTGATTTGACAAATTTCACAAAAATGATAGACTTATTGAGAAAATGTCCCAAACAAAACTCAGCTCAATGAAAAGCTCATACGTGTGCCAAATATCGGCCGAGTTTACATGGGAATAAACAGGGGCGGATTTAGGGCTGGGCTACACTGGGCTGTAGCCCAGTGTAGTCCAAGCCCAGATGCATTAAATTAGGGCAAAATTGATTTTAGTCCACTAGTTTAGCCCAGTACAAATATTTCTAATTTAGCCCATTATTGAGTAGCCCAAAATGAAAACCCAATTAATTCCTTCCCAAATACCCAAACCACCAAGGTCCAAACCCTTACCATTTTCACGTGCATCCCCATTTGAACTCCCAAAATCGGACTCCAGTCGCCACCGTCCTTCTCCGACTCCAGCGCCACTCGCCACCGTCCTCCAGTCCTCCGACTCCAGTCCTCCTACAGTTCTTCTCCTTCACTTCTTCAGCCACAGCCAGCAGCCCAAGTGCTCAAGTTCACTGCTCAACCAACCGCCCCTGCTCGCCACCGTCAGTCCGTCCTTCAGCTTCTCCTTCACTTCTTAACTCTTGTCTTCTTCAGCCAGCTGCCAGCAGCTCAAGTGGCAAGTGCTCATTGCTCAACCAACTTTTCCAGCGGTTGAGACCTTGCTGTTTTTTTAAGGTATATCTTGACAAGTAAAGTGAACTATTTTTTTAAGGTATATCTTTTGCTGTTTAACTATTTTATTTTCCACATTTCTTGTTGAATAATATTGGAAAAGATTTTTATCTTTTTCAAATTGTTTAGTTTGATGGTTCTGGGTTCAACAACTGGAAATCTTGACTATAAGTATTGGTGTAATTCAGTAATTGAGACCTTGTTTTTGTGGAAATTAATTGAGACCTTGTTTTTGTTTTTGTGGAACTAATTGAGTTCTTAGTTGCCAGACTTAATAGTTTGAGCTCAAGAGAAGGTGGTTACTCATAATTGGTCACCATATTATTGACTTTGGTTACAAAATTATTATTTTCAGACCTCGTTATTTTGATGTTCTCTCATCTCTGTGTCAAGTTCTGCATATAATCAATACTCTAGGCAGAATTGCATTTTTCTTTAGTTTATGATAGTTAAAAGTCATGAGTTTTGACTTTTGAAATCTTTTTAATATGTTTTTTGTAAGTCTTATACATATTTGTTATTGTTATTGTTATTTAACTATGATTGAGTGAGAAATGTGGGGATAAAAATTGTGAAACTGTGAATTGTTTGTCTCTTTGTGAATTGTTATTTAACTATGATTGAGTGAGAAATGTGGGGATAAAAATTGTGAAATTGTGAATTGTTTGTGTCTTTGTGAATTGTTATTGTTATTTAACTATGATTGAGTGAGAAATGTGGGGATAAAAATTGTGAAATGTTATTCGTACATTACGTTTTAAAAATTTTAGCCCCCCGTATGATGAATTCCTGGCTCCGCCCCTGGGAATAAAGCAATGTAGATGTGGCCATGGGGTACCGACTACCAGTGGCGGACCCAGAGTTTCGAGTCAGCACGGACGACCGTTTACCGTCGACCGTCGTCGCAATAAAATATTAAGAGCCCCATTTGATATCCATTTTTTTGTTTTTGTTTGCAAAAAATGTATTTTGGAATAGTGATTTGATGGAGAATATGTAGCTAAAAATAAAAACGTTTTTTGAATTTACATATAATATTATTTAATTGAAATACACGTGGTTAAAAAAAGAGAGAAAAATGTATTTTTTTAAAGAAAAAATGGAATCAAATGATGTATATAATTTAAATATAACAATTATTTTGTTCAAACAGAACATATATAATTTTGTTATAAAAATGAACAATATTTACCAAATGATATTGTGCCCTAATTTTGTATAATTCAAAAGAAGAGCATGATTCAAATTTTTTATAATTGCATTAAAACCATTAATATATAACATATATTATTTTGTCAAATTTGATATCAAATTTAATGAGTGCCACATTGGTCAAGTGTTCACCATTTTAGGGAGAGGTTGCGGGTTCGAATCCCCCTCCCTTATTACAATTGATTTTGGGCAAAAATTGGTAGAATTAAACATATTTCACAAAAAAGTTGTTGCCAAAGTTATTCGAACACAGCACCTCACATGGAGAATAACGGCTCCTTGCCAGCTGAGCTACAAGAAACAAGTGTAGTCAAAACAACTTACTAGTTATATAATGTAAAGCATTTATTCATTGTCAAAAAAAAAAAAAAAAACTATTCCGACGGATCCAGCACGGGCGGCCGCCCGGGCTCGCCGGGTGCTGGGTCCGCCCCTGCCGACTACCATATATACATAGCTACAATCTCATTCCCCCGCCCTTGAAAAGGTCGACCTTTTCGCGGTGTGGAAATTGGTCCAACATCAACAACCACCCAGCGGCATCATCCGTAATTACCTTGTAACTTGGTGGGCTCGGAGTCGGAGGAAAAAATGCTAGCTCGCTGCCATTGATGACGTCACCCTCCCATTGAGCTGTATCAATACGCCAATTTTGAGCTTTGATTGTTGAAGTGAAGAGAAAAGACTGTGTGTCTGCAGTCTGTATATATGTGCGTGTATAGATATAGATATAGATATAGAGAGAGGAATGCGGGGAGTGGTATGTGTATATGATAGATACCCCATGAACCAGCTGTGAAGTCAACTGTTCATGAGAGGATGGTCACATGTATAGGTAAAACACAATTATTATTTATTTTTTTCTTTTCACCTTTTTTCTTTTTAATTCTTTTTCAAAATAAAAAATAAAAAATCAATATCGTTAACATCATTAACTCGTATTATAGTATTGCTTGGGAATTAGCCTCACATGTCTCTTTCTATAGAATATTTGTTCTTCTGCCTAGGAACACGCACTAGTAAAATCTCAACTCTCGTCTATGACACATGGTAAGGTGAACAAAATAATACTAGAAAACACACACACACACACACACACACAAAGTAAAATTTTATTGCTTATATTATTTGACACTGGAGTCAGTTGATCCTACATCAGCCGCAAAGACTGGTGGTCAGGTAGGCGGTCAGGCTTTTCGGTTGTTTGAACCCCGCTTCTCTGGCCCAAGAATTAACAATTCAAGGTAGTTCTTTAGATTTTAATCAAAGTTAATGTATTGTATTGTAACTAGTTTTTGAAAGAATCAATTAGAAGAACCTGTGAGTTTGACTAAGACCAAAAATTGTATGTAGAGAAATTGTTTGTTTGTGCTACTAAATTAGACTATAGGTGTGAGCCTCTCTTCTTTTTTGTTTTTGTATTTTAGTTCATTTTGATGCCATTTTCATTAGGGAAATGATAGGTTATTAGATTTAAAGGTTGATGATTTGTGATTTATATATAATGATTGGTGATTTACAGATTTAGTATTGTGATTTGATCATTTCGGGTTTAGATATAAAAAAATTAATTTTAATAAGTTTTCCAGTATTGGCAACTGGCAAAGAAAGAGCCCAAAGGCAAGCCCGAAGTAAATTCCTGGTGGATCAGTCTCCCAAAATCTGGGCCTTTTGTTGGCAATGGTAGGACTTGGACTTGATCCACTCTGTTTACAGATGGAAAGAAGCAATAATTGATGGTAATAGCACTATATGTGATATACGAATGACTTGTAATTTACCTTTTCTGAAAGTTTAATTTTTATTGTGCGGGTTGCGTCTGTGAAAACAATTACAGTTGACCTTCGAATAAATTGAGACAACTTATGAATTCACTGGCAAAAGATTTTTTTTTTTTTTTTCCTCCATTCTTGGTCAAGTTTGAGGTCCCCATAACAACCCTAGTTGAACGCAATGTCTAACTACTAATAAATTCTTTTTGCGATTTCTTCAATCTCATGCCACTGGTTTCTTGATTCTAGTCAAGAAAGGCCCTTTCATTGTCCTATACTTCTCGATGAAACTTCAATTTTGTTGTATTATATGGTTCATATAGAGGGAAATGCATGTACGTTGAAAAAAATAAGCCGATGTCAAAGTTAGGATTGGACAAAAATTTCTGGACCGAACCGGACCGAACGGTTCCTTAGAAATTAAATATCCGAACGGGTATCTGAATCGAGAACCAATTGGGTTGATTCGATTCTCGGTTCTAGGTCAAGAACCGAAGAACCGAATAAGAACTTAATCTAAATAATTTTTTCAATTTTTTATATTGAATTAATTAAATTTTTTAATTTTTTCTAAACAAATTAGCAAATTATTTAGGTAAATTTAATTTTTGGTATTTGTATATATTGAATTAATCTTATTGGACAGCTTGTTATTTATATGGTTTTAAATTGTGCTACGTTAATTTGTAATAGTTACGAATGTACATGTTATTAGTTATATTTATGTAGTATTGTTGTAAATTTTAAAAAAATTAATTATGGTACGGAACCGAACCGAACCGAACCGAACCCGAACGGTTCCATAGTTATATTTGGACCCGACGGTTCCATTTATTAAATACCCGAAAATTTTGAGTCAATTCGATTCTGAAGAGAACCGAACCGAAGTGGACCATGTTCAGCCCTAGAGTAAGGTAAGACAAGTGAAACTCACCAAATTTTGTTATTTAAACAAAACAAACATATAACCCCCTCCGGTGTTGTACAATTCATTTCACCGAATGAGCAATTAAGGTACTTCACGTGTACAAATTATGTAATCTTGATAGAGGAATAATTACAACCTCAAAACAAACCTTAAAAACAACTTAATGCAGCTTATGGATGAAACACAATCATAGCAGCGTAGCTTATTACACAAGTACTTTTTTTCTTGCACAATCAATGCTTAATTTGAGTTAACATGCATCTAATTTCCTTACTGTCAGGCCGCTCTTTAGGATTATCCAAGGTGCAAAAACAAGCAATCTTGAGAACCAAAAGAATCTGCTCTTCGTATCCGTTTCCCAGGAGTCTCGGATCGATCGCCCTTTTCGGATCCTCAGACGTCATCACATTTCTCATCCACTTCACTAAATTCATCTCGTCAGTGTGTTGGAAGAATTCGTCCGACGGAAACTTACCCATCGTCAGAACTCCGAGCACCACGCCGAAGCTGTATATATCACACTTCTCAGTGAACTTGAAAGTTTGGTAATACTCCGGGGCAATGTATCCCACTGTTCCGGCCACATTTGAAGTTGTAATGTGTGTATGAGCATCAGGCATGGCTTTTGCAAGCCCGAAATCTGCAATTCTGGCTTCCATTTCATCATCGAGAAGGACATTAGCTGGCTTGAGGTCTCTGTGAATAATACACGGGGTATGATTCAAGTGTAGATACTCAAGGCCTGAAGCTACTCCTATTGCTACCTTGTATCGTGCGAGCCAGTCTAATTCTCGTGTCCCTTCTGAGACAGCTTGGAGAACATCTTGTAGACTACCGTTCTTCATGTATTCATAAACAAGATAATGGCAGTCGGGCCGTGGCAAATGGGCTAATAGAGGAAGTAGATTCCTATGTCTGATTTGACCCACCGTCTGAATTTCTGACCTAATCTGTCGCATCTTCTTGTTCAGCAGTTTGCTGTCTTCCCCAGCAAGCTCTTCTGCATCCCGAGGAGGCTGAATTATCTTCTTTATAGCGATTTCCTTTCCATTCGTTCCCGGTAAAGTTGCTTTGTAAACTTCTCCACATCCACCTCGTCCGATAACATTCAATCCATTCAATCCGTCATCTTTCTCGAGAAAAGCTAGGTCCTCAGGATTCTTGATCAAAGGACTAAAAATCGCCAAACTTGTGTCCCTCTTGTGCCCTTTGATCAAGAAAATGATAAACTTGTAGAGCAAAGAAAATACCAATCCCGAAAGACTACCAGCAAAACCTCCGGCTAGAAATCCGACTACCGAACCGAGTACTTTCCTCTTCGTATTCGTCTTCTTATGCTTATGTTGTGTCGTTGCCATGGGGGACGGAGCTTCAGCTTGGCTGCCATTAAGGCCTTTACTCGAAGAAGGGGCTATTGCCCTTGCAGATGTGTGGTTTCTCTCCATCGGTTGTTCAGCCAAAATATAACGATTTGGAATAGTTTCCGACGATAAATGCTCCAATTGATTCATTACAGGCAATGGACCTTCGAGTAAAGTGTTGCCGGAGATGTTGATAGATCGAAGATTCCGAAAAGACCTCAACGATAAAGGGATTTTTCCGACGAACATATTATCTGCGAGGCCAAGTTTTTCCAGGTTCGGAGAGTTCTTCAAGAATTTTAAGTTCCCGGAAAATTTATTCGACGAAATATCAAGAACACGAAGGCGAATTAACGAAGAAATTCCCTCCGGAACTTCACCAGAAAATTGGTTCTTCCTTATGTTCAGGATCTCAAGTCTCTGGCAATGTAGAATTTCAGTTGGGATTTTGCCTGAGAGTTTGTTGTTTTCAAGGGAGAGTTCTTTAAGCTCAGAGAGTTTTCCAATGGCCGGAGAAATTTTTCCGTTCAAGTTTTGGGATTCAAACACTAGACGGGTGACTTTGAGTACATATGAATTGTTTGTGAATCTCCATTCACAGAATATCCCGGCGGAGTTACACGGACTACGGCGTTGACCATGGATGCCCAAGTCCTTTTGGATAAGCAAAAGGGCTTCAAAGTCAGAAGGATCAAGACTCAGTTTTGATTGAACAAGAAGGATTAGAGTAAAGAAGGATAAGAGAAATAAGAGGTAGGATTTTGAAGGTATGGAAGTGGAAGCCATTCAAGGCGGTGATGGTGGTGGCGGTGGACGTGAAAGGAGGATAGGCACGGTGGTGCTTGGTGGTGGCTGTAGTTTCAAATGGTTGGTAGTGATTTTATATAATCGAACGCGGTATTGACTCTAAGCCCGTGTTGAAAAAGTTGAGCTCCAAGGTGGGCCCATAAAAGGCTTAAGGTTGACTTATGAATTTCCTATTTAGTCCCTTATTGTTCTCATATTTCTATGCAATTATAAAAGTCGTTTTCTTAGTTTATAACAGTTTCATCAATGGGCATCGAAGTTTGTAAGAAATTTCAAATTGGTCATCCGATCAAAAAATTATTAAGGTAAAATGCTACATGTCAGCATTTAAGCTCCTGTTTGGTACACATCAAAATTTTTATTTTTATTCTTCTACTAATTTTCAACCACACATTTTTCAATAAAATAATATTTTTAATCACATCAATAATTTTTCCTTCTTTTTCAACCACACATTCTCCATCAAGCTACTATTTCAGAATGCATTTTTTCAAAATAATATGACTCAAACACACACTAAGTGTTATTAGACATTATTTTGTACACCACATTAAGAATTTACCTTTTTCCCTTTTTCCTCTATTTTAAGGCTTTACAGTCCTCAAAGAAATGGAAATAGAGATCAACTTACAAGCCTTTTGTCATTTCTAAGTGTTGTTGCGGGATTGCTTAGGTTTTAGATATAATTTTTCCTTAAATTGATTGTTGAACGTAAACTGTATTTGACACATCTACGATGTTTTTATCAAAAGATAAATTTCATGCGTTTGCATATGAAATAATGTTTGTCAGTCCACTCATACTCTTAAAAATGCCAACATATAAGATCTTACAATAGTTTTTCTATCTGAGTGATCATTCGTAAAATTGTTATAAACTTCATGTGACTTATAGAGTAAAAAAATTACTTTAACAATCATTTTGAAATCCCTTACAAACTTCGGTAACCATCTGTGAAATTAACTCGTTATCAATTGCAAGTTGGTACCGTCAATTTCCCAATTTAATAACACTTTCGTTTTTGTTCTACACAAGTAATATTCCAAGAAAACACGTATTTATGGCAAGTCACTCTTGCTATATGTCACAATAAATTACTACAAGAAATTTGTAGCTTTGTATGTCAAAAATAACTTTTCATATTAGTCATAATCTACCTTAAATTATTCATTTATAGAATTTTCGAGTATTAGAGTTAATTTGTTTGGAAGTAAACTAATCATTCTTGGCATTTTAATAATAATGTTTTTTAAGGTTTAATGGAATTATTATACTAAATTAGTCAAAAGTAAATTAATTTATTGAATTAATAGTCAATTTCAATATTCTGTAAGATTCTAAGTCTCCTAATCAACTTCGCGTGCAAATAACTTGCACAGTTTACACCACTGCGTACCTTTGGAGGAATTATTGTGCGTAACGTTTGAAAAATTAGCGACATTTCTTTTCGGTGACAATTTTCGTCCAAAATTTCAATCAATCTTCTATGTTCATTGAGGTCCTCAATAAAATAATACAAATAAAAGAAAACAAAAATTGAAGACTTGGAATTTTGAGTCAATTGGATGTGGATCTTTGTCCAATTATTAAGTGGAGATGCGACCAATTTTTCTACAACTCATTTTGTGCGCCAAAGAGTCTTCATCATGTAACATACTACAAATGATTCACATTAGAGAAAGTAATAGATTATTTTAGTACAAAAGTATAAAGCTAAATTACTTATTTTCCACATTTTTGTCTCATATTGACTTATTCCATTATTCAAGCTTTTTTTTTCTTATTCCAAGTGGCTTGATTAGTGGTGGTGTCTTTTCTCGATTTCTTTTTCAATGTCTCTTGTTATATTGTGATCCCACATATTATTCGAGTCTATAAGCGTCTTTAAAGGTGTTAGGGGTGTTCAACAAATACCGTGTGAGACACAAATAAAAAAAAAAAAAAAAAAATTGATGACAATCGAACAGAAATATAAATAATGTGTAGCGTTGTGTATGTCGTTTCATGATTTAGTGTAGATTCTTTAGTAATTTGGTGCAATTACACATGATGATTGATTTTTAAATTGGGGGACGTCAAAAGGTAGTTCTAACTTCTAATAGGCGTAAAGGGTCGGATATTACTCTAATCTCTTACGTCTAGAATCGAGAGCTCATCGTTCTAATTTAGCACTGACGATGAACTTTTCGAGTCGAGAAAGTGAAACTATTCGATATTGCATATAGAACTCAATAAAGTCCTATTCAGACCTTCATGATCGATAAAAGGAGTAAGGAAATTGGATCGGAACAATATTTGAAGGAAAAGATAAACATGTTTCGTTACGGAAGTTGGCAAATATCAATGCTATAGAGAATGAGAATGAGTCATTTAAATATTATTTGTTATTTTCTATAATTTCATCTTTTGAGACACATTTGTTACGTTAAAACAGAATAAGATAAAGAAAATAAAGATGAAATATTTTATTTTAAGGGTCGTTTGATTGCAAATGTCAAAAATAGGTGGAAAGAAAATGTTTTATAGGGAATTAATTTGCCTAGAAATTATTTTACTGGAAATTGTAATAATTGTTTGTTTGATGGATATAATTTTTTATAGAAAATGTTGAAAGTTTGGTGTTCGTTTGGTTTCGTTTTTTATGGAAATTGTCCATTAAAGTGATAATTTTTTCTACCATTGAGTCTAGAATTTGTTTCAATTGCCAAAAAAAAAAAAATTATCATACCGAATATCATTCGTTTGGTTTTGTTTTGCATAGAAATTGTCAATAAAAGTGATAGTTTTTTTTTTTTTACCATTGTATCTAGATTTTTTTCCAATTGCCAAACGAAAATATCAAGAATTTATTTTTCTCAAAAATGTGGAAAATGAGAAAATGCGGAAAACATTTCCTGAAAAAAATTTGTCTATCAAACACTACAAAAGCTAGATTCCATGGAAAATATGGCGTATTAAACGAAGTCTAACTGTAATTAGTTTCATATAAGGAAACACCATTATGTCTTGTTTGGTGTACAAAATACCATATATTAGTGCACGAAGCACTTAACAGCTAATGTAGGGTTTTACGTTAGTGTTTCTAATTGAGTGACCATTTGTGAACCATTATAAATTTTGATGATAACTAGAGTAAATAATTGTTTGAAGAACCATTTTGAAATTTCTTACAAACTTCAGGGACCATTGGCGAATTAACCAGTATCTAATTTATTGCATAGGCCCACCATTAAAAAAATCTTGGTGAGCGTTGCTCCGTGACGTGACCCCTTGGCTGTGTTTCTTTGACTGCGCGAATATTTTGGGGAAATTGTATAGGGGTCCTTTATCTTTGCAAAAAAACTCAAATGCGTTCAAGTTAAACGAGCACTTGAATATTTTTAATTATTTAGTATATAAATCACTAGATTTGCAATTTGCAGCAACTTGGTCCTTCTCTATTCTAAAGAATCATAATCTTCGAGATAATTGCAGTATGGATCAACTTGATCTCTAATCTTTAGATTTTATAGTAACTTTATTGCTCTTCGCAACGTCATCTGCCACATTTAAGCTTTGATGCGTAATTAGTCCATAAACTTTTTTTTTTCACAAAATAGACCGTCAATAACTGACTTTTTAAGTTACATATGTACAAAATCTGAGAGAAACACTTGTTCCTTTATAGTTTGTAACCCATGTTTTGAAACACGGAACGGAAGTACTTAACAAGTTATAAATTGTATGTAACATATCAGAACAAATATGGCAATAACGCATATCCTATATGAAATCATGACGCAACTCACTAAAAATCTTGAAAAACAACTACTGATGCCTGATGTTTCATGGGAATGGTTTCTCGATTTTCATGCATCTAATTTCACTTCGTTCAATAATACTATAACACATGATACACCAATTCACTTGGATGCGTAATAAGTTGAAAAGTTGTAAAATCCAAAAGAGTAAAGGCAACTATTAAATATGTTCTAGGAACAAAAAAAAGGGCATAAAAAGCAATTTAATTCCTTTCTTTAATGGGTTCACAGCCTTTATTTACAAGCCACTGACCCTTAAATATGCTATATAAAGGCCATCTCACATACCAACAACTCTCTGTGTTTCTTTATTTACCTCCAATCATTTGCAGGAACTGTTCTTGATTGAAAATTTTAGCCTTTTCATTTCATTGCTTGTTTGGTATATTATGATATGTTTATTTATTTAAAACTAATTTTCACCAACCCTTCTTGTGTATGCCAAATTCAAAATGTTTGATGCGTTTATCATAAACGGGCGACGGATAGATTTGAAAAAAATGCGTTTTTCTTTCTTTGATACCATGTTGAATGAGCTCGTCCAGAGAAGGAAACAATTCATAGTTTTAAGGGATAAGAGTTGAGTTAAAGCCTTATTTTGTTTTTTTGAATATTTCGATACTTGAAAGTCGAAAAATGTTTGATAAGTAGAATAAAGATTGGACATAATGAAAGAAGGAAAATTGCAATAAATTTGTCAAGTTATGACGTTTGGCAGACCAAACTTGTCATTTACGTTTTCACTTACATCTATTAATAACATCTAAATATTTTGATTTAGCACACAAAAACCCTTGAAAGTGGAAGAAGAGAACACGAAGATGACGCACGTCAAGAAATAATGGCATTGATCATCATTGCCCGCCAAGCTATAATTAATTGAGTCGTTATTTCTTTGTATGATTTATAAGACTAGGTACATAATATTAAACAGACAATACAATATAAAAATATTTTATTTTATTTTTTCTTCTTTACTAGCATCCAATACTCTATAGTCGACTTCACCAAACAAGTGGAATTGTTGGAGTCCTGACTATTCTGCCTTAGTTATACATGCTAAATTTGTTAAATCCTTTTGCTAAGGTGCAGGGCATGACGAAAATTTTTGAATCGAATTGAACGGTTCTTCTTAAGTTAAATATCCGAACGGATATCTGAATCAAGAACCAACGAGTTAAGTTCGGTTCTCAATTCTAAACCAGGAACCGAAGAATCGAAACCAAAATCTCTTATTCTACAATAGTGTCGTTTCTATTATTATATTATTTTGAACTCGTCATTTTCTTCTTTATGTGATTTTAATAGTTAAATCTATAAAAAAAACTCAACAAAGAGATATGTAAATGATATCACGAGATTGAACTACGTAACATATAAGAACAAACCTGGCAATAGCGTGCATCCTATATGAAATCATGACGCAACACACTCAAAAATCTTGAAAAACAACTACTGATGTTTCATGGGAGTGATTTCTCGATTTTCATGCATCTAATTTCACTTCGTTCAATAATCCTATAATTTTTTTTTACCAAAACCCTAGTTAACTTAATATTGTAGAAAAATCATACACCATCCCACTTTTGACGGCCTCTTGGCCATTCCACATATTCTCTTGCACTTTATGTAATGTGTAATCTCCATTGACCGGCTTTTGATCATCGAACTTCCACGTCAATTATTATTATTAAAAACAACAAATAATACATCAATTCACTTGGATGCTCAGGGTCTGTTTGGATCGGATTAAAATCTGATTTTAATCTAAGTCAAAATCAAAAAATCAATAACAACCATATCTTTCATGAGTCCCGCGTCTTTTCAATCACACATTTCAAAAACTTCTATCACAATCCACTTAAAATCTGATTTTAATCTAAGTCAAAGTCAAACAATCAATATCAACCACATCTTTCATGAGTCCCACATCTTTTCAATCACACATTTCAAAAACTTCTATCACAATCTACTTAAAATCTGATTTTAGTCTACACCGAATACCCTCTTAATAAGTTGAAAAGTTGTAAAATCCAGAAGAATAAAGGCAACTATTAAATATGTTCTTAACAAGGAACCAAAAAAGGCATAAAAAGGAATTTAATTCCTTTCTTTAATGGGTTCACAGCCTTTTTTTACAAGCCATTAGCCCTTAAATATGCTATATATAGGCCATCTGACAGACCAATAACTCTCATTGTTTCATTATTTACCTCCAATCATTTGCAGGAACTGTTCTTGATTGAAAACTTTCAGCAGGTGAAATTTTAGCCTTTCATTTCATTGCTTGTTTTGTATATTATTGATATGTTTATTTATTTAAAATTAAACTTCATCAAACCTTCTTGTGTATGCCAAATTCAAAATGTTTGATGCGTTTACCATAAATGGGTGACAGATAGATTTGAAAAAATGTGTTTTTCTTGCTTATATACAGCTCGTCCGGAAAAGGAAACAATTCACAGTTTAAGGGATAAGAGTGAGTTAAAGCCTTATTTTGTTTTGTTCAATATTTGGATATTTGAAAGTCGAAAAATGTTTGATACATGGAATTAAGATTGGACATAATGAAAGAAGGGAAAAGTGTAATAAATTTATCAACTATCTTGTCAAGTCGTGACGTTTGGCGGACCAAACTTGTCATTCACGTTTTCACTGACGTCTATTAATAACATCTAAATATTTTGATCTTGCACACAAAAATCCTTGAATTAGATAGAATATTGTTCCAAACGAATCGATATACCCAATTTGTACAATAATTTAATTTCGGATCCTTTAAGGATATTAGTTAGATGACTAATGTAAGGATGAGACAATGACTAGCTACAATTAAAAGGTATAATTAATTGAGTCGTTATTTCTTTGTATGATTTTTAAGACTAGGCTCTAGATGGGATTTGTCTTGTCTTGGTAACAGACAGTACAGTATAAAATATTTTATTTTCTTTATTCTTCTTTACTGGCATCCAATATTCTCCAGTGCTATTGTTGGAGTCCTGAATATTCTGCCTTGGTTATATGTGCTAAATTTGTTAAATCCTTTTGCTGAGGTGCTCATTTGAAGGTTTGCTTAGGAAGAATGGATCATAGATCATATGTCTCTGGATCATACTTGAGTTGGTTTTAAGACAATGTTTGCTTTTATAAATGTAGGGTTTTGGGATGTAAATCGAGCTCAGAATTGGTTCGTCTAAGCCTTTCAAGATTAGCTTTTGTTGTGTTGATTTAGAATTTTACGTCATGGTCCAGTCTATCTAGAGAAAAAAAAAATAGCGAAATGGTGTAGAAGGATCCATGTAATCGACCCCGAAACCAGTCTTGCCTTATGCGTGATTTATAACTTTTTAGGAAATTTCCGGACATAAAATTCTTTGAAGTGGAAGCTTGAAAGTAGAAAATAGAGAGTAATTCGATACTCTGAATCACTGTTTATTAGAACACTCTTACAACACACAAATAGTAGTCTAGACTTCACAAGAGACCTAGATCTTAAGACATCAATATTCTTCTTAGTACATCGTGAACAGTGAGGAATTAATTAAGTACGAGTCTGGTACACACAATATTACAAGCTAGGTTATAAATTTCATTCACTGCAGCAGCTATACATATAGTACTTGTCCATTGGACGGTGACACTCGGTGCAAATAACCATCTCTGGGATGTCTCCATCAATACCGGGAAGAATAAGGCGATTACAATGCTCAGGAGTGTGACGTCCTTGAAAGTAATCAACGAGTGCTGGGACAAAGCCCTTTTGCTTTGCTTCCTCCTTCCACGACGAAAAATCATCTAGGCTCGTTAGAAACATATCGCCTCTGGCTCTAGCTGTTTGAGGCGATGAACCTCTACATATCAGAGCCCACTTATCACTACCATTATATGTAAGAAGCGTCAATGCCTCTTGAAGTATTTGATCGTCTTTAACAGTCCTGCCTCGATGAATCTTCGAGTGCATCATGCTTTCCAGTCTTGTCCAAAAGTACCAAACAGTTGTAATTTCACTCCAAAATCGACTATATTTGTTCTCGTCTATAATTTTGTTGATCCTCTCAACTTTCTCCCTGCTGCCACTTTTTCCCACATAAACCAATTCTAATATTATGTCTGCATCTTTTGCAACATTCTTTGCTGTGGTTGTAAATCTTCGGATCCACTCAGTGTCTTCTCCTCCATACAAACAGATGTACTTATTGGCGTTAATCTAACACAATGGAAATAAAGATTAGTATATACTCTCCGAATAAACCATAAAAATAATAAATAAATCAAAGCGTTACCGATTCCAATAAAAATTGATCAATGCCATCAACGATAAGCGGAAGTGCCCAAGTCTCGTCCTTCCATAACGCTTCCTCTTTCTCGTTAGTGAATGGATAGGCCATATTACCCCATATCCACACTATATGGAACGCATTTTGGCTTACTACTTTACCTTGTGGATCCAATGCAACAAGAATCGGTTTCTTCACGTAATGCCACACTTCTTTGATGTACCTTGCAACAGCCTCTTCTAGCAGGTTCGGATGATGTAGTGTGTACCATGGCATGATCGACTGCAGCCGATGTAACTTTATATCATGTCCTTCGTTCCATGAAATTGACCGATCCACAATTGGGAGCCACACAATTTCGTATTGGAACTCCGACTTAGTTCTTGATTCTTTATAAACATTACCAAGTATGTGAAGCTCATCATCAGAGATGTCGAGATCTGATATTAGTAACAAGACTGTTTTCCCTACAAGCACTTCAACTCCACGCTGTTCACATCAAATTAAGTCAAAATACTTGTTTCTCACAAAATATAACCGAGATTGGAACAAAAATATAAGCATAGTTGAGATACCTTTGTCTTTGTAGCGCCATCTTCAAGTGGCAACTGATCATCCTTGAGGTATATTAAGTGTGCGAGTGTCTTGTGGTTGTTGATATGGGGTGCTGTCTCAAATAGACGAACAAGCTTATGAAAGTATTCTTCGTGTATCCTTTCATCTGCATTTCATGGCAATTCATCTCACGCTCTTTAATAAATCACAATGGTCATATTTTATACGCAATACTTGAAAGTTAGATGATAATGATTGTGCAAACATCGAATTTTGTTATAATTTTCTTGTTCGATATATAATTTATCACCTATGCGTTGATAGCAGAGAGTGAGTTGCTTCTTGAGGTGGTCATGTATGCTTGACAGCTTGTTGCCTAGGCTAGCGAGTTCCCATGTCTCTGCAGCTAATGCACTCATCCTGCAAATCAACAAAATTTAGACTCAATTTGTGTCTGAGGTAGGCAAGAATTTAACTGATGTGTTAATATGATTTGTCTTACTCGTGATTCATGCCTAAAAGGCGCGTAACATGTGATCCAGAGGCAACCAGGCTTCGAATGATCCAGTAAACCGCAGTGGGAATATAAGCCAATGCAGTTGACTTAGGTGGCTCGTCATCTAAAATGTACTCAGCCGGAAGATCCCTGAACTCACAAATGCACTTTGTTAAATCCAACGCGGCTTTTACAAGATCATTTATCGTGTCAAATTGGGATTTCAGCGAACTTGATTGGTCTATGATGTCTGAGACTCGTTTAAGGTAAGCTACCGACTTGGCAAGTTGATTCGTTTCAAAAGCCAAGGCAAGAAGCCAAAATTCTCCGTACTTCAAGGCAAATGATGCTATTGATATCACTGCCTTTGTGTCCCACGTATAGCTCGAAAGCTGATTGAGTATAGCCACTGTTGTTTTATGCGCATTTGCCCCTGAGCACTTGTATGACAACTGCTTACACGTAAACAAAAATAAGTACTTACTTAACAGTGAAAACAGAACTGCTTAAAAATGAGCCGAGATTAACCTCGCAAGATACTTTCTGTATTACAAAAGCAAATGTTCCATCGATTTCATCATAGTTCAACAATGCATCCTTTTCGTCCAGTATATTTTTGTGCTGGTGGTGAGTGCCCTGAACATGATATCAGAACAAGTAAATTAACCAAAAAAAAAAAAGCTTAAATTAGCGAACAAAATACAGCAAATTTGAGCATACATTTATAATGCGATCAATGCCTGGAAAAACGCGATCCAGAATATCCTCTGCCACGCGGAGAATGGGATCGACATCAACCAGATAACCACTAGGAGCATGAGTAGCATGAACTTCGTGCATTATTGCACTATCATCTGATAACAAGTTATTTCTGCGGTTAGGCATAGTTATTTTCCTAGTCCTAGCGGGTCGAGACACATTTGCGATTAGTTTCTCCATTTTTTGTGGGGTGAGGGTGGGGACTAAAAAATGCTAAATAATCTGGTTTTTATGGTTTCTTTAAGTATACAATGACAGTTATATATAGTGAAGGCTGAAGGGTAACGGAAATAGGGAATAAAGCCCCGTTGGAACAAGTTCCTTGCTTCTTAGGAGTGTAAACTACTAAAGATTTAAAGCCATTTTCATTTGGATAAGGAAATTCTAATGTGGTCCCTTATCCATTGTTTTTTTCCTTTTTTTGATTACACAATATGGGCATCGATTTCCATTATTGGATATGACGCGACAATAGAATGGAAAATATTTCAACATCTCATTCTTTTTAGCATTGAAATTTGACGGTATGATTCACTTTAGTTTTTACATAATGTTGCATAGTCAAAATTATAATTTATCTAAACAAGAGTTTCGTTCGTACTTTATAAAAGTTGATAATATTTTGTCAATACTTTATAATTTTTTCTTAATATTCATTTTTTTTTTTACAAGCAAGTTATTAATCTAACCACGGTTAACTAGATAAACGAAAATATGACATAAATATTGACATAATAAAACTCTAATCGCAATACGAACTTCGGTCGTTGAACGAAATAATTTAATTAAAGTAAAATTATGAACCTAGTAATTCAATTGTGGGAAAATCAAATGATCCATTTGAAATTGTGAAATAAATTATTTAACTCCAAACTTTTATACACATATAAGGAATCAAAATAATAATATAAAATAATAAAGCCGAAAAGAAAAAGAGAAAAAGAAATAAAAGGTGTAAAGCGTGTGACACCTCTTAGTAATTCTGAGTAATGAATTATCACAAAATTTGTTTATTTAAAGGTTGTTGACATGATTTCTTACGTTGGACGATGCTCACATAAGCAAGCTCACCTCAGCTCCACTGTTTTGGAATCTGTACTTTACGTGCACGAAAACTAGAGAGGTGTTTGATAAATATTATTGAGGAAGGAATATATTTTAAATGGTGATATGTTGAGAAATATGTAGTTATGAGCCTTATGGCTGGACCGACCCAGAACCGAACCGACCCAAAACTTTCAGGTATTTAATAAATGGAACCGTTTGGGTTCGGTTTTGTTCGATTTCGTACCATAATTAATTTTTTTTAACATGTACAACAATACTACATAAATACAACTAATGACATGTTAATTCATAACTTTTACAAATTAACATAACACAATTTAAAAACATATAAATAACAAGTTGTCCAATAAGATTAATTCAATGTATACAAATACTAAAAAGTGGATACTAATATTAAAATATCGGTGATCCATATCAATAATTCATTTGCTTCAAGCAGTCTAAATGTTAAGCCAAATGGGAAGGATAAGACCCAAATGTTGGGTTAACAAAAAATTAATAATTTGACCAAAAAGTTAAAATTAAAATTTGAATTAAGAAATTGGGTTGAGTTGAGCTAGTTAGGCATGGACTTGACTGGTTTATTTAATTAATTTGCTAATTTGTTTAGAAAAAATTAAAATAATTTAATTAATTCAATATAAAAAATTATTCAGATTTGGTTCTTATTCAGGTTTTCGGTTCTGGGTTTAGAACCGACCCAAACCCATCTGTTCTCAATTCAGATACCCTTTCGGATATTTAACTCATGAAGAACCGCTCGATTTGGTTCAGTTCAAGTTAGGTTCGGGAATTTTGTCCAACCCTATATGTGGTTAAAAGGTAAGGAAAAATTATTGATGTGATGGAAAATATTATTTTATTAAAGAATATACGGTTGAAAATAAGTTTTAAAATAATATATGTAAAACATGGGCTAGAGTACAAAGTGGGCGGAGCCATTCAAATTAGATGTCTTGGTTTCAATCTAGCAGAGTTAAAAATAGGTCCTGGACTCATGGGAGGTAGAGGGTTAAAAATTCAATCTTCATGTTTGTCACGCATTTTCTATAACGTGAATTAATGTCGTAAGTGTACAATGTCAAGTTTTGCAATATAATATTGGAGTAAGAGTGTCGAACTCACATGAATTGATATTTAATTTTACACTAAGTACTATAATTATTTAGCTTCTATTTTTTCTAGATGAATGAATTTTATAATCAATATTTTTAACTAATCTAACGATGATTTTAGTAATGAATTCAAAGAATACAATGTAAACGAATGACTCAATATAAGAAAGACCTAGTGAATGATTTCACATAACTTTCAATTATTATTCATTTATTTATAACATTCTAGTCAATTTTCTCATGTTTAAAAGCAAGAATCCTAGAGTGTGTTTGGTATAGATTAAAATCGGATTAAAATTGAAAAACTAGCCGTTATGGTTGACTTTTATTAGACGGGTGAGACCCAATAACAACCATATTTTCAATTTTAATTGGCCCTTAAGCCTTACCAAATAGGCCCCTAATGTATTTCTCTCCACTCTCTCAAGTGCCAACTATATCAATTTCAATATCTTTATTCCGAATTAAAATCAAAGATTTTATCAAGTTCATAATTCTTTTATAGAGTAAGCTTCATATATCCTATACTTTCTCTCGAAATCCATAAAATTTACGTTGTGTCAATCCTATGATCCCGCCTAAATTTTCCTTTCTCGAGTGCATAAATTTACTAGCATCTATTTATTCAATTAGTGGTCAATTAATTGAAAGCATTAATTTCATGACACAATCAAACATATATGAAAAATCAAATAAAAATAATTATGACAAAATCAAATTATAATATCAAATTTGGCTACATCAAAACTCTAGATAAATTGTTTAGTTCATGATGTAATTCATAAAATCTATATAATTTATATGCGAGAACATAAGGAGGAATGGGAATATAAACTCTTTTGAAATTTAGTTGGAATTCCCCTTGATGTTCTTCGCACCTCCTATCTTAATCTTGAGTCTTTTGATATTTTGCAACTTCAATCGTGTGTTGAATTTTTCTTGCCTCTTGAACCTTTTTCTCTCCCTAGAATTAGGTCTTAAATGTTGTATTTATAGTATTTTGAAGTCTTGAAAAGGTTGGAGTCGTATTGGGTCAAGAAAAGAGTTAAAAAATATTAAAAATTCGCTTTCTTGCCAAGTGGCACCACAAATTTGTTAGCCCAAGAATAACTAACCAAGAGGAGGGTGAATTGGTTTTTGAAACTTTTTCGAAACTTAATCTCAAAACAATTTAATACACAAGATATAATTGCATAGTATAATACTAGATAAATGAATTTTATAATCAATATTTTTAACTAATCTAACGATAATTTTAATAATGAATTCAAAGAATGCAATGTAAACGAATGACTCAATATAAGAAAGGCATAGAGAATAATTTCACCTAACTTTCAATTATGATTCAATTATTTCTAATTATTCTAGTCAATTTTCTTATATTTAAAAGCAAAAATCCTAATGTATTTTTATCTCCTCTGTCGAGTGTCGGTTAGAAATTAATCTTAAAATTCAATTTCAATATCTCTATTCCGAATTAAAATCAAAGATTTTATCAAGTTCATAATTATTTTATAGAGTAAGCTTTATAGATATTATACTTTATCTCGAAACCCATAAAATCTACGTTGTGTCAATTCTATGATCTCATCTAAACTTCCCTCTCTCGAGTGTCGAAATTGACTAGCATTTATTCATTCAATTAGTGACCAATTAATTGAAAGTATTAATTTCATGACACGATCAAACATATATGAAAAATCAAATAGAAATAATTATGACAAAATCAAATCATAATATCAAGTTTGACCTTGAGTCTTTTGATGTTTTGCTACTTCAATTGTGTGTTGAATTTTCCTTGCCTCTTGAAACTTTTTCTCTCCCTAGAATTAGGTATTAAATGTTGTATTTATAGTATTTTGAAGTCTTGAAAGGGTTGGAGTCGTATTCGACCAAGAAAAGAGTCAAAAAATATTAAAAATCCGTTTTCTCACCTAGTGGCGCCTCGGTACCCAATATGGGCACTGTGACACCGCAAATTCTATGACTTCAGCAACGTGGGCGCAACATCGTCGAACCAGGCGTTGCGGCGCCCATCTTCAGGTGGAAAACTGCACCGCACATCTTTCAGTATTTTTATCATAACTTTTTCTTTCGATGTCTGATTGAGGTGATTCAAAATGCTTTGGAAACATGACTCAAAGAGCTATAACTTTGCATCAGATATTATTTTCCAATTCAATCGTTTTCTATGTTAAAAATGAGTCTCAATATGAGACTACATATATGGAGCATAACTTTTTCAGTTGGAAATTGATGTGTGATTGTACTTTGATTATATTTGATCTCTTTGACTTTTTTTTTTTCATCCAATTGACTCCTAACACTCTTGAATCTTCATTGTGAGGTTCGACATAACTTTGAATTATTTTCACTTTAGTCCCCCAACTTTGGATATCTTACAATTTTGCCCGTTTTTCCAATTTGCCAACTTTTGCTTATTTCCTTTAATTTCATTAACCTATATCACAACATCAAAACACGCATTAAAATGTTCTAAAACTTGTAGAAATAAGTTAAATATCAAGTTTAGATAATATCTAAAGTATAAGTGAAATACACTCATCAATGTCCATGCGTTACACCAAAAGATTCCATTCTTCCAACATTTCGATCTTCCCATTCATTCATTCATTCGAAGAAAAAGATCTAGATCATTCATCGGATTGAATAAAAGTGGGTCCCCTCTACGACTAAATACAATATTCAAGTGGGACCTGCATATGAGAAAGCTGTGCCAAAAAAAAAACCTGCTTCTTGAGAATTTCTTAAAATTATTCAAAAAATAATAATTAATGAAACGAAAATCTAAAATCTTTCCTTGAAAATAGGAATAACAAAAAAATCTGTTCAACCCGCTACTCGTGGGGCCCCACCTCGAATGTGTCGGGGATTACCCTCCTAATCGGGTAAATGGGACAGGGACCAGGCGATGGTCATTATCTCGAAGCAAGTATAGGGCGGGTACGGGAAACATAGTCTCTGCCCCGCTTAAAATGTAAGTTTTTATCAAACAAAAATAATAGATTTATCATTATTATTAAAAAGAATATAAGTTGTTTTAAACAAATTAATAAAAAAGTAATAATATTTTACTAACTAAATACATAAAAAAAAACGTAAAAATAAAAAAATACATTGGGCGTCCCCCGCCCCACCCCGAACCCGTCAGGTTTCGCTTTAATCGGGTATGGAGATGGGGTAAGGTATCAAAAATACTCGATGAGACGGGGGTGGGATATAGTCAACCCGTCTCATACCCACTCCATTACCATCCCTACTTGAAAGTATAGAAATTTGACATTTTGAAAAAATGCAACTTTACAAAAAACTAATAGTATTACGAAAAAAAATCTGTATTTCTTTTTTTGCTTGATACTATCGGGTGCTACCTATTGTCCCTACCAACATGCGTTAAAACGTTATGGCGATGCAGCACAAAATGAAAAGTACAATTCCGCAGACCCAAACCCCTCAGACCCCAGTTGATCATTCTAAAAAAGAATAACAGTCTGAAGCAAAAATGTCTGTTGTTTAGTGGACAATGCCAAATAATTGAAGAGAATTGAGAAATTGTCGAAACAATATTAAAGAAACAAAAACAAACATTAAGGTATATAAGTAATTAAGTTTCTTCAATAAATTTTCTAGACTAAGTAGTTTAACATAATATGAGAGCATGCAGAGTTCTAAATTGAAGTAGTCTCAACGCCACAACTACGAGGATTATGTTAGGCTTTTAATAAAAAGAGATTTAAAAGGAAAAATCACATAAAAATGAATAAATCTTTTTGCTCTCTAATAATTAAAACTTTTAGAGATATTGATTCGGATGCAATTTTTCATTGACAACATTTTCAAGTAATTCAATATCAAGGCAACTAATTATTTATGTGTCTCAAATACTATTACATTAAATATCGTTCTTTCTTAATCTTGTTACATAATGTGGTCGTCTCAAGTAAAACTTCTCGAGAGACATGAGAGTAAAAAAAAAACACTCAAGCATGTATGAATCTAACCCACTGTGAAACACTAGGAATTCCACAATTAACAATTGTAAGCAAATAATAACTGGCAGGTGCCACATTTGGAATAAGAAGAGCTTCCAAATGTGCATTTATCAACCCCTAACCAAATTTCTGCACCTAAGTGTAAGCATCCTTTGATTCACTGAAATTGAATGTGTAGTAAATGGAGGTGCCTATGCTTTAAACACCAAATTTCTTGGCCTTATATTCCTCATATGAAAATGAATTGAAAATTCTTTTCTGTATCTCACCCCATCGTTTCTGTAGCTGTATATGGACATGTTATGAGGCCGCCTGTTTTTGAATTTCTTGTCCATCTGAGCTGGGACGAATGCCTGTCATAGGAGAAATTGAGACGGATGAAAATATGTATTGAAGATGTCTAGTTGTGCTTAGAAGGGGCTTTTTTTTAAGCTGCTTTTCTTGATAACGCGTCTCTACACTGTCAAGAAAAGCTGTTGAAAAGTTACTTTTGAGCACAGCCAAACATGATGAAAATGGAGTTTTGGGTGTGCTTTAAATAAAGATGCTATCTTAGAAGTAAAATAAATCCCCTTTTTAAGCCAACATGTTTGGAATTCACTTATTTATAACCAAAATCAATGTGACAGCTTACCCAAGTGCCCTTTATACCAATCAAATACAATTAATTACAATTTTCAGTAAAATAATTTCTAGACAATTAAATTCCCTGGAATTCTTTTTCTTTCCACCCATTTTCTACCTTCGCAATCAAATGGACCTTAATTATATTCTATCGATAGCCATCAATTTGCAAAAAGTAAAAACAAGACATGCAAGATTTATTGAGATTTGTTCCAATGTGAGACCGTCCTCTTTCGCTACAATAATTTACTATGTTGAAAAGAAGTTTCAAAGAGAAAATTGCATACCCAATCTTGTGTGATCTCTCTCCTTTTATGATGGTAATACAATACCTTAACGACGGCTCCCTATTAATAAGACAAATTAGGGAGAGGTTAGAGAATAATTAGGCTCCGCGTAGTGGCTCTGCACATCGATAATAATTAGACTCCACAATTTAACACATGTTACAAGAATTCTCCCATCAGTTAAAAGAACGGTCGAGGAATGATACATTCTGCCATTCTGGCAATTTTTGTTGATGTTAAAGACTGAGTGGTTTTTCTCGGTTTGTAGAGATAAGGCTGGAGAGGGATTTGCTGCAGAATTCCATCAGCCCAACCATTTTTCACGCCATTGATCAGCAGTACGTCGCCTGTGGGAGTATTTGCATATCGTTCATTAGATGCGGCCTGGGCATGTTCTCCATTTTCCATTCGTGCTTGTTTCATGTCAATGGTAAAATCCCACATAGCTTAAATAAGGTTGACATGGACTATTTCTATTAGTAAGGTTGAGCCTTCAAGATGGGAACTAAAGACTCAATACCTGTGATTTCCATTCTCCATCACGATGCCAATCCCAGTAAGAATCTCTAGTTGGGTGGCTGAAAATGCGTTAGAGGCTATCCCACTGCATATCATGACTTCAACCCTTTTGAGGCAATTAGTATGGCTCAAAGGGAGAATAACTGATGAACCTCACCTGATAGCTCCTGGATCCATTTCCAGGAATTCTTGGAAAGGTTTTGGCAACTTTGTTTATTTTATAGTTGAAAAGGATCGAATCCCAGTTTGCGAAAATGAAAAGATGACCATCATAAGAAAGTGGATTATAGGGTAGAGATTATTTACTCCCTCATTTTTGTCATAGGTTTTGGTGCAAAATGGAAGATCATAATATTTGAACCTCTTGGATGATAATCTTGGTACAAATTCGAACACAAAAACCAGTCTACCTCCCACAACAATGATTTGGTCGTGCCACGGGAGTATTTGATTCGATACATACCATCTATCGTCAGACAAAAGTTTCTTAGTTTGCTTCCAATCACAATTATGGCCATGTGCACAAGGCTCAAGATAGATATCCATTGACGACATAAAATTGATAAATATGTTTATCCGCTCTCCAACAGTTTAAATTTTTATACGAGGTCTTTCAAGTTTAACAATACCTTATTCTTTGTGCACCGTGTCCAAAACAACTGGTTCGAATCAACGTTCCCATGAACAAACTCGTAGAACACCAAGTATCTGCCTCAGTATGTAGAGGCCTAATTCTGTTCCCCAAAACATCATACTCAACCCAATCAGCATGACACGATGAGTCTTGTAAATCTGCACGTGTACCCCTATATCTCGTCCCATTATGACACCTACTCAATCTGGCCGGATTCAATCTGGTCGAACATTATCAGGGTGTTGTATTGAGTTAAGGCCATGTGCATTGCCACTACCCAAGTATTGTTCAGCAGAGGCTGCCATGTTCCCTCCCCAACACGAGGAACGGCCATCTTCACAGAATTTTATTCCTACGAGAACAGAAGAGCTATGGCTGACTTTGAAGAGGTTGGCGCAAGCCGAATTTTTTAGCATACCATAGTGCCAAGCTTGGCATAGCCTGCTTTCACATGTGAACCAAGTTGACACGATGTCAGGCTATTATCGAGGGTTGGATTGTGCGGAAATGAGCGGTCAATTGCATTTTGACACGTTATATAATATCATATATCGGAAATATTTTGTTTTGAAACGCGTACATCAAACGTGTTTAGTGACGATGACATGTTATTAAGAATTTTGCTTATAAAGTTATGTGTAATATATAAAAAGTCGTGGAAATTAAGGGACTTCGTTGCAAAATAAAAATGTCCAACTCAAGTTGTATTTTCTTGGGTTTGGACTTTGAGATAGTGGACAACCTAACCCAACTCTTCTAAACTTCAGCTGGACCTTGTTTTGAGCCCAAACAATTTAATGTCCGGCCCTCTAGGTCGACCTTAAATATTTGGAGTAGGGATGGCGAAAGCCGAAATGTGCTGTCATGCCCTTCCCTACCTCATATGGGAGAGGAACCTCCCCATCCTGAAGTATCCCGACTTTTATTTTTTTTAATTTTTATGTGTTTAAACTTAAAATATATTTAAAAATAAAAATTAAATAAGTAAATAGTGCTATAATGTGAATATGTTAATCATGTTCCTCTTTGACCAATTGCCATTCTTAATTTGGAACCCATCTTGACCACACTGTTCTAACCAAAAATCTGAAATATTAAAAATTAACTTGTTACCCACGTATTGTACCTAAAGTCAAAACCCTAATTTCCAAAAGTCAAAGAAGCCCACAAATCCAAAACGTGTGCTTCAATATTTGTTCTTTTGGTTGCAACTCATATTTAAGGATAACACATCTGACATACTAGGTTGTCCAAACCATTCTCTCTTTCTCTCGATCAATAGCATGTACAGATCTTCTACTTCTGTTCGAGTCTCTAACGAGTTCTTGATTAATATGGCTAACTCTGATGATGTTTTGAAAAAAGATAAGCCACAAAAAGTTGTTCCTCTAATTCCGCTTGTCTTGATTATTTGTGCTTTCATTCTTTGGCTCTCTCCAGTCCTTGTGGTCCTATGTCTCTTATTTTCTTCTTCTTTTTTGAATTGTTTACTCATAGGGATAATTTTCATAATGTGCTTGGTTTTTAAATCTTATACTTTAGTTCAAGAACTTCTTTCTAGCTCTGCTATTTTTATTTTTCGTCGTAAGTTTTTAGCATATTCTTTCTTGTATGTAGATTTTTAGTATAGATTCGAGATTACGTGAGAATCTATATACACAGAGAAAAAGTATTAGCATACAAAAAGAATGGAGAAAAATATTGTTTATTACGGCGTTCACTTCAGTATCACATGCCAAACAGTGTATTTAAGTCTTAAGAAAGAAGAATAGGAGAATTTGTATAGATATTCTCAATCAATTTGTAATCAATTCAAATTTAATTATACTTTAAACTTGGAAATTTTTTTTTTGCCAGAATAACAAAATAGAAAAGTCTCAAACTTACTCATAATTTAATGAAAAAGAATAAACCAAGTACAACAAAATCAATAATAATAATAAACTACTCACTTTTGCGCCTAAAATAAGTTTAAATTTGGCACGTGTGTTCTCTACCATTCAAAAAAAATTCTAAATGGTGAAATATTATTGCATCTGAAAATAGGTCAACATAACATCTGTCATTACATGAACAAATCGTATTAATTTTTTCAGAATTGTTAATAAAGAAAGCTAAGCCATTTGTCCGGTCCAAAAACATTTGATGCCGAATATATATACAGATCCAAGCATCATTAGGGAAATGAAAAGAATAATCTTACAAGGGTCATGCTGTTTAGTAAAGCTTTATCCTCGTCTCAATGGTCTGTCGGCAGATTGGGCACGACGAGAGGTCTTCTCCACATTCACAGCAAGTCTGTTCACCGGGAAAAAGAAAAGATAAAAAATGGATGATGTCGAGGAGGTCTAACTGATATATTTTCCACAATAAGGAAATATCAAAATTCGCAAGGGTATACCTGGTGACCGCAGCCAAATGCCATATCCTTCTGATTTGTAATGCATATGGGGCAAAGCTGCGAGAAAAATGAATAACGGGAAAATATAGTCAACATGGGCACTCAAAACTCAAGTGACCTTTCTTCTTGCTCATAATTATTAGAGAGGCGAGAGTTACATGATTATCAGAAGCATCGGCTGCAGGCTGACTCCTGTGAGAAACTGAATCATGTCCACTAGTAGAAGGTGCACTTGGATAAATATTGTTAGAACGGGGAGCTCCACCGTATCTAGGAGGTGGAAGAGGAATCCTGTCTACAACCTTTCCTCTAGAAGCACTGGACAAGCAATTCAAGAACGGTAAGAAAGTTGTTGCAAAACTCAGCACAGAGCACATTTAGCTAAGTTTAAAAAGTTTACTATAATTTAAAATAAATACTTTTTCCAGCTTAGCCAAATATGCATGGCATTATTTCAAGGGTTGATGATTTTACCCAAGTAGGTTGAGCTCGAGCGTTGCTTTATACTGAGTAGGTATTTCCATCAAGGCAGAAAGGGCAAACTCAGCTTCTTTCCTGGAAGTATCGATGTTCTTTGACATGATTTCTGTAAAGTTTACGAACTAGAAATACAAAGAAGAAATACATGATATAAGATAGCAAGATCTGTGTCAAAATGTAGCTCCATCTTTTGTTTTGAAACTTGGGAGGAAGTTAACTTGCCTGGAAATTGTCAAAAGCTCGAGCAGGGATATTATCATCAAATTCTCGCATCATATCCCAGGGTCCATCGCCAACTCCAACTAAAATAATTGACAATGGATATTCACTGCAAATGAACAAAACTATTCAAAAATGGCTTAAGAAATCTAACTTGGCTCATGAATACACCGTAAATATAATGTAAAGATTACCTTGCTTTCACAATTGCCTCAACAGTTCTCCTCTCCTGGGGACTTAACTGGCCATGGTCAGTGTCAACACTTCTCGTCACCTGAATATCAAATGAAATTTACAGATCATGAGCATGAGCATGTTTAGCTTAAAAAGTTCACTTATAAGTAAATAAGCTTTCAATCTATTTCAATGATTAAAGTTGCAAGTTAATTTTGATGGTAAGGTAAGAGTTAAATTCAACAAAAATAACTTTTACTTGTAACAACTAATTTAAGTTATCCAAACAAGCAAGGAGAGACACTTCACATAAAAAGTAAAATTACCTTTTTTTTTTTCTCTCTTTCTCAAGCTTAGACAAAGATTTACAAGCCAAGACATACAAATGCAAACTGAAATCTCTATCGATGACAAAAGGACATCAGCTGAAGAAAAGGTCGACATACACTCATAATTTCATCCAAGTCAGACACAACTAACAAACTAATGCCAACTTGTGACTTCTTAATTCCCCATCAACAGTTAAAAAAATGAAAAAAAGTAAGTATATGTTAAAAAGAAGACTATAGTCAGCTAATAATTCCTTTTTCATTACTTTGATAGTATTAGCTACAGGATGTGCTAAGTAATGTGAGATTTGCGAATGTACAAGACACACATTCTTTCATAACATTGCTTTTTACAGTTAGGCAGCATTAATTTGTCTTTTTGTGACCCTTAAATGCTTCTTCAAATAGCAATAAACACGGAACTAATCAGTACCTGCCCATCAGCTATGATCAGTAGAACATGGTACTGGCCGGCACTTTGTTCAACAATAGTGATAGCCATTTCGATGACAGGAGCAAATGATGTTGGACCTGTAGAGACAGACATAAGGGGACAAAGTATTGTGGCGGGCGACAGGGACCAATGAGAAAATTGAAAAATGCATGATTCAAAAGGTGAACCTGCAAGACGTAATTGAGGGACTAATTCTCTGTATCGTCTCAATACTTCTTCAAAACCCTCACAAAACCTCTCATCTGGATAAAAACTGAAGACTTCTTGGTCATGTGTTGAAGCTGTCAATATTAGAATCATATTATCACATAAGATCTCCAAGATCTTGACACATAAAGCTCGAAATAATCTAAATTTTCAAGAAAATACCATCTCCAAATCCAAAACAAGGAATTAAGTTATCTTCATCAAATTTGGAAAGTGTTCTTCCAATAATTGATATTGCTTGTTCATAGGGATTTTGCCCATCCCCAATGTGATGCAAACTTTTCCTATGAAATGACCTTGCACCTAAAACCAAAGAGTACTTGTGTGATCTGCAATTTAACTCCTTTTTAACACATTTTTGGGCATACAAAAGGGAGCAAACCTGTCCACTCGTTGCTCTTGGTGAAATCAATACCAACAATCAAATTTGAAGATTCCAGTCCAGCACGTGCAAGGGCATCAGTGACCTATGGCAACAGAGAAGTTATATATTTGTACTGTTAGTTTAGATAGCAGAAATAGTTCTCTGCATCATTACACTAGCAATAAGGTGTGTATTCAACAGGACTGAAACAATTAGTATATACTAGGCTAAATATGTCGGATAGCAGTTGCCTATATATTTTAGAAATGCACTTTACGATGGCAGACTTAAATAGTTCTGTCAACTTCTTTCCATATGTAAAACTGTGAACTCAGTGTATTGTGGATATCCTCTAATAGACGCAAAAATGACAGATTGCATGTTGCACGTACAGAAACACATTTTAGGTGATACAATCATTCTCTCTTTAACGGCTCTATGATTTCGACTATTTCAAGAAGATGAGACCAATACTGGAAGCTAATTTCATTTCGAAAAGACATTGCACAACTGCAAACAAAATTGAGATGTCCAAAGAAAAATCACCGAGTCTTCCAGCAGAAAATTACTTGAAAAAGTCAAATAGTCAACAAGTCTAATGCAAGTTTTTACACACAAAAATGGAATTATTCTGAGTGTCTTCTTTTATCAAAATACAAAATCATATTGACATTAAAAAAAAAAAAAAAAAAAAAACTGTGTAATATTGACTGTTAAGTGTAGAGTTACCTTCTATGAAAGATCTTAAGAAATCAGAAAAACGGCCAAAGTATAAGCTGCAACTATGTATCACCTTAAAGCTAGAAACTGGTGTTACTAAATTTGCAGCAAGATTTTGTTTTTGCATGTGAAACCTAAATGTATAAATAATAGATAATTTCACTATATTAGAGAAAGCTTTGTATCCTCATTCTAAATATTATGTCAACTCTGAATAAGATGCTCATTACCAGCAGAATGTATGACGTTAGAATTCCTTTACAATAAAGCCATAGGGTAAGGTTCTGCTGTTCAGCAGTGTTGTACCATTTTTTCCTTGTATCATTTTATACAAGGACTTCTGAGCAAAGCTTTACCTGATCTAAGCTGCTGTAGTTGTCATCTATTCTAGAAAACTTTCTCTCCAGCTTTCTCTTATTAGACTGAGTGGGAGGACCTCCATAGGATTGATATGGAGATTGAGGCACATAATTGTGACTAGGCTGATCATATGTCGACTGGCTATAGCCGTCATGGTTCCACGAATTTGAACTGGACCCATAAGATGAATAACGGCCTTGAATTGACTTTTTTGAAATCTTGTTACCCATGACTTATTGAACCTAAAAGAATTCTTCATTATTGAACATAATATGGAATTTTTTTCTTAATATACAGACATAATCATGCAAGTCAAAAGAAAGAACAAAAAAGAAAAAAAAAAAAAGAATAATAAGATAGTTAAACACAACAATAAACCTTTTAAACAACAGAAATTCCAGCAGGTCAGAAAGAATATAATTTCCCATCACTAATACAGAACATCCTCAATAGTAAGTACCAAGTTGAATTTCGTAGTTAGATTCTATAGTTAGCTTAGACATTTTGGTAGGCCCTAAATGTGAGAATCCGAAAGTTTTTCCCATTTTCCTCCCACATGTAATACGTAAAATAATATGTTGGACAATAAACTCTTAACTTTAAGTTGGTAAAAAGAATACATAAGAAGGATTACCTCAAAAGTTAAAGTCTTGAAGGAACAACAATAAGAGAATTTGCTCTAGGAAAGGAGATCTAATTTGGAATCTCCCACATAAGGAAATAAATCATTCAACAATGAGATATCTAAAACAAACACTTTTACCTTTCCATCCAATAACTCCAATCAATATAAGAAAAGCCATCAAGGAATGCAAACTGATGACTAAAGCATACAAGAACTCGAAGTTCCAAAAAGACAAGGATTTCTTAATTTCAGTGTCACTCCTACTTCCAGAGTATGGTAACATATAGCAAATTTGAGTTCGTCTAAAAAATACCTTGAACAGCCCTTTTTAGAACCAAAGAAACAGCCACAAATCATCAAATTACATATTTCGTATAGGATCTTTAACCCCCCCACCCCACCCCACCCCCACCCACACACTCCTTTATGTTCTCTCTATTTAACCCATTGGTTCTTGAAAAACTAGTATTAGAGCATGATCAAGCATAGATATGAAATAAAATATAAATTCCCTAATTAAACTGCACGTAATTATCTAATAAGCCAGAAAGGTCTGCCAACCAACCCCCGACCCCTTTAGCCACCCACCTAGCAAATGCACAAATAGTAAATGAAGCGATAATTATAATAACTTGCATATTGTTTCTCTTAGACACCAAAACAATTTAGGCACGATTCAGACAAAATGATTATAATCCAATCATGCACATTTATATATATAAAGAGAAAAAGGTACTGGTTAAATATTACGGATTGTCATATTTATATCATCCCTTCACTGCAAGTTCTACTCACCGACAATGAATCAACCCAGAAGAAGAAAATAAAATTTGTCTTAAAACAAATGTTCAATCCTTTCTCTTTTTTGGGACTGTTGGTTGCTATTACTCCACATTGAAGCCTTACTGAATTTAACTCAATTCGATTAAAAGTTAATTCCTAAATCCAAATACTCAATCATCATAAATAACTTTAATTCGGCTATTGACTAGTACTAATTATTCTAACACAAACAATTATAATTCCAGATGCATGATTCAATTTTGCCTTTATGAAATTCTACCCATTTTAAAAAGAATCAAGAAATAAGAACCCACAGAAAATTCTAAACATCATAAAATCAGAAAGACTAAATCACGCAGAATTCAACAAACATTCAAACACACCGTTACGATTACATAAACAACATTAACAATTTTTAGTCCAAAAAAAGGAAGAAAGAGCAAGATTTTTTCCTCAAATTAACGTACCTCCTAAACACCGTTCATGTGCAGTATTCGTTGACAGAGTGGAATGAGATTCCGTGAGTATGTGTTACTGTGTGAGAGAGAGATCGAAGGGTATATATGGATATAGTTGAAAGTTGGTGGACTGAAAAATGGTGTCTTCTTTCAATTGAAGTGACTAATGTGAATATTACTTGCTACGTTGTTTCTTCGAAGTTTCCAAAATTTTTGGTGTTTTACTTTTTATGATTTTATTTCGATATATAATGACCAATATATAGAAATTAATATTAAAGAATGACCTAGTTTGAATGATAAAGTTACTTTCAAGACTTAAATTGAGCTAATCAACTTGCCTTTGGGATTTTGTTAGTTGAAGTGCACGACACAACATATAAAGAGAATATGAATCGGGACGGACGCAGACATTTTGAGTTATGGGGTACAATCAAACTGTGTATAATCGAATATTTTGTTCTTTATTTTTGAATGATTCATATTTGACTCAAGACAATGCAGATTTGCATTTAAAAAATATCTCTTCATTAATATTTTGCTAATCATTTTCATCAATTTGATTTTGAAAAGTCATTTTATCAAGAAAATGAATATTTATGTCTAAGTAATCGAAAAGAAAAACGTATAGCTAATAATCAATACTAATAATAAATTAAATAAACACGATGCGTTAAATATAAGTCAGATGTAATGAGTTCGGAAACATTTTATATATACGGTTTGATAGGAGAAAATGCAAAATTAGGTTCTAATTACTTGAAAACTTCATTGGAAAATAAAGATTTGTAGTAAATGTGACAATTTGTAGAGAAATTATATACAAATTTTAAAAAATTAGAAGGGTTAAGATTTTGTTGAAAGGCGTGAGAAAGAGCAAGAGAAGAAAAAGAAATTCAAATTTATTGTGGTTTTGCCCATATGTGATGGAGATTAAAATCAGATTTTTAGTAAATTTTGATAAAAGTTAAACAATTATGGATTCCATTAAATATGTTATTAAAATTAATTGTTAACTTTAATTTAGATTAAAATTTAGATTTCAATCAATAGAAAAAAAATCTCAGAAGTTGGAGAGGGTCATATTTTATGAAATATGTGATTGAAAATGAGTTTTAGAAAATATGGGCCAAAGAAGGGCTTAATTTTATGTTCAAATTAAAAGAAAAAAAAAATCATTGTGAACCACAGGTAAAGCTCGTCGATAATAAATCGTGAGGTGTGTAAAGGCAAGGCAGTCCAAATTTAAATCCTCGAGTCGCGTGTGTGCACTTTTCTACGGTGAAATTAATGAAATTCTCGTGATTTCACTTTAAATGACACGTTGCGTTTTTATTGTTTGCACGGTAAAATAAAAAGCACTTAAAATTATAATCTAATACGTAATCCTCTTATCGACTAATACCTTTAATAAAAATGGATTTGTATACGTTTTTTCTCCAAAGTTTATTTCTCTTGGAACTCATTCTCAAGTATTGATAGCTTTGTGTTTCCATAAAGTGCATGTATATTTACTATTTATGTATTTGGTGTTTTAAGTGCTTTTATGATTTTGATTGATTGCTAGTCATTGTTCTCGTGTAAGGAAAAATTACTTTAAACAAAACTCAAAATCTCGATTAAAACATGTTTGGCTAAGATTAAAAATTACATTTATTAAAGTTACTTTTTACTAGTGAAAAGTAATATCTATTAAAATAAGTAATTTAAAAATAATAATACAAAAGTGCAATAATTGGACTACACACTTGGGTTGCAATGATGTTTTATAGTGATTGGACCTTCCAATTACAAAGGGAGGCACATGTCATTTTACATTTTTTTTTTTTCAGGTGGGATTAAATCAGAAGTTAGTCATTTTCGCTCAATTTCAAACAAATTGATTAAACACTTTCTCTATACGTGGTCGTGACAATCTCAAATCATAGTACGTCGTATATGATTGTATTTAAGAATAAACTTTTTTTTTAGGAGGACTTTGTGCAGACATTATCTAGCGGAAAAATACAAGGTTTTTTTTTTTTTTTGGGTCATAATCTTTAAAGGCGTTGAGTTGATAGCACGTAATTGACAGTTTTATTTTTTATTTTGTTCCTTACCAACTGCGAATGAAAACTTGATTCCTATCTAGGTGACTTGTGCTCGACTTTCATAAACATGCAACGGTCATCTCTCTCAGATTTTCCGTGTGCTATAAAAATGTCAATCCAAATTATCTAAAAATTTAAAATATCAGAAAAAGATAAATTTATAGATTTAAACTTATCTTCTATTTTTTAAATCCAAATAATTATAATAGTAGAAATATAGATTGTTGGAAATAAATTTCAACTGCTACCTACTATTCAATAAAAACATTTATTTGATATATTTTGCAAAATACCAAGGTTATGATATTTTGAGTAAAATTTACCATTTGGGTGCTCCCTTTTTTCCTATATATTTTGTGCCTTTTAATTCGATAAAGAAAAAAGCTTTCCTATAAAAGAGTACTTATGCGCCTTATACGATTGCACCGCATTCACAAACTCAAGGCCTATCCTATATAGAATAGTGGAGACATTCTCTCGAAGGTGATAAATGCTGAAGGGTATGTTTGAGTCACATTAGTTTGAAAGAGTGTATTTTGAAATAGCAGATTGATAGAGAATGTGTGGTTGAAAAAGAATGAAAAATTATTGATGTGATGAAAAATATTATTTTATTGAAGAATGCACGTTTGAAAATGAGTAAAAAAATGAAAAATAAAAATTTTAATGTGTACCGAACAGGAGAGTACAACACGTACGTTGTTTCTCCAAAGTTTCTTTCTCATCGAATTATAATTCATCCTTAAGTCTTTATAGCTTTGATTTTTTTTCTTTTTTCTTTTTTAAAAGTGTTAATGTTTTTTTCAGTTATTTATTTCCTAAACAAATGGTCCATTTATTAATGGGCTACATATGGGTATGGAACTAGCACGGGGTGAATTTACAGTACATTGCATCGATCAACTTAGTTACAATATCTACCCTACATAAGTTTCAAATTTGCTACTTGTACATCCTTCGTACACAACTTAGTACACAACCCTCTCACATGTGTGTAGGGCCCACAATAGGACCCACATTATGGAATCCACACACATGTGAGAGGATTGTGTACCAAAGATGTAAGTGTAACATTTCTCCATAAGTTTTCATCTACGGTTAGAACTTGTCTGAACTTTCCTACGAATGCTATCAAAGATAATTAAGGTCAATTTAAAAAAAAAAAAAAAAAAAAGCAGGCCTTGTTATTCCTACATATTATATTCCCTTGAGATGTTCCTACGTATTTTGTTTGAATCGGTGTTAAATTTACTTTAATGATGTAGATTAAGCCAATCAACCTGTATTTATGAATTTTGTTGTGGATTGCTTATGATGTAGAAAAGATTAGTATATAATGATAGGTCACGAAAGGTCAAGAGTAGCCTATCCAGAATTAAGTCTGTGTGCGGTGTGGGCACATCTTATTATGATTAAATTGACGAAATCTTCATCATTCCATTTTAAATCACATGTTATATTTTATTGTTTGTCCTGAAAAACAATGGGCATAACGAATGAAATGTGCTAGGTTTTATAGTGGTGGTAATCTTTAAATAAAAATATAGTTGTAAAAGAGTTTTAAAAAATCAAGGAGTCAATTGGTACGTTGTATATATGAATTAAGAGTCCTTGTATTTTGTTATGGAACAAGAAAAAAAAAAGTTGTTGCTCGAACGTCCAAAACAGAAACCATGTCCCTAGTCTGTCGCTAGGGGCAGATCCTAACCATTTGTTTTGTGGAGTAAAAAATGAGAATTCAAAAATATTTAGAACTACATATCATTAATGAAAATAAGTTAATATGCTATTACAATTGTAGCCTACGCGTTTTCATACTCTGAAAATATCGTATAATTACATCGTTATCAACCACATTCGAACATACGAATTTTTGATTAAAATATTTCTCCATACATGTTAAAAAACAAATTCAATAAATAAATAAATATCATTTTTCATTTTTCATCAAAAAAATAACATTAAATTCATAATAAACAACAATTACTTTCACCAACAATTCTATTTTAAATCACCAAATTAGACAAATTGACAAAGTCATTACTTACTGAGATTGGGTCACTTTACTACTTTACTACAATATTTCTAATTTCTCAAATCCAAACTAGTGAACTATAACTACCAAATTCCAAATACATTTTAGAAATTAGAATAATCTGTAACTAATATGCTCGAATTAGCTTTAATTCAATTGAAAAATTTAATACCTAAATTAATTGAAAAGTGGATTGAAGACGAAAGACGAATTCACCGTGCGTAGCCACGTAGGTCCCGTGCATATGGGAAAATTAGAAATTTCAGATTTTTGAATGGGGGATATCAAAGTCACTGCCTTATAAGTCATATTATATTAGTTGAGTTGGATCAATCAATGAATTATGGATTATTAGGTTGGTGTAGAGTGTAATTAGACTTGGGCTTGTGAGTTGTGGATTTGGCTGCTCTTAAATAAGTGGTAAGTGTTAGATTAAAAATAAAAATAAAAATAAAACTCAAAAAAAAAAAAAAATTGTAGGGTCAAATGACCCCATGTGGGTCCGCCCATGACTATCGCTTGAGCGGATCACTCGTCGCTCGTCCGTCACTGGACTCTCGTTCGAGCAATGGTGCTAACCATAAAATTCTAGGTTGCATTTTTCTCGAGTCATATCTATCCAATATTACCTCAAAACCTATATATATATATATATCCAAGCCCCACTTTGTGAAGAGACTGGGTTGAATATTATTTTATTAGAGATATTGCTTTCATCACATCCTACATATTATTCAACCTCCATTGATTCAACCAAAATCATTGAAAACATCAATGCCATATAATCAAAACACCAAAACCCATACTTCCGCATAATCTATCAGAATTCTGAAGATTGAGGAAGGTAATCGGAGTTATTGAATGAGAACGAAAAGTTCTCAGATGATCCACAGGAAATAAACGATTTCAAAAAATCGGAAGCGGGTACTGGAGCACACAATCCAAGAGGGTCGTGGTGATTACAATCAAAAGATCAGAAAATACTAATGTTTAGTTAATCTGAACAATCTGTCAGCATTTATCGTTTATAGTTGATATTACTGACTTGAGCTCTGAGTTTTTATCCCGCGAGGGGTTCTCTCTATCAAAAATTTCGTGGTTTTTTTTATTTTTATGCAATATATCGACTACTGTAATTCAACTTACGGTAGTATTACATGTGATTTCATTTGGATAAAATTAATAATTGTTACTTGTTTCTGTTATTAATTAAAAAAAATTAATTTCGTATACAAACATATATTCACCCCCTTTAGGTGTTAGTTGGATCAAATTCGTAACTTTTAAAATGTAAACATAATACATAATCTTTCATAGATGACGGCCTTTTAATAGAATAGGTTGATCAACACTAGACTAGAAAGTGACATGTGGTAATATCACGAGCAAGATTTAATTTTTTTATTTTTTGACATGTTAGAGTTTTACGACATGTTTGATGCACTTGGTTTTATTTAGTTCATTTTTTTTTAGCAACCAAGTTCAATTGGTTCGTGGATGAACCAATTTCGTATTTGATTAAAAAAATAATAGTATGCTATAAAATCTATAGTAATATATTAAAATACCAATTACATATAATCAAAACACAAATGTGACATTATTTGTCAAATTATTATTATTTTAGTTGAAATCGTGTTTAATCCCGTAAAAATTCCACATCAGCCTTACATGGCATTATTAGTCCCACAAACGATTATTATTACGAATGTATAGTTGAAATTAGTTTTTGATTTTGACAGTATTTATAAAACATTATAAACTATTATCCAAACGGAGGCTTAATTATCTAGTTAACTTTTGTATTCTACATGTCTTGTTGTAGAGGCGCTTAACTAACAAACTTTTGGACGGATTTTATCTGAATGTCGTAGTGCTCCACACTTTTTACGATAAAAATCAGATCAACAAATTATTCTCACATACTTAAGATTTTTGCCCCCTTGATGCTCAAATCGAAAATAGTTATTTCAGATGAAGATATTTGAATCTTCAATGGTTTTCTTATTTTAGGAGGGAGTATTTATAAATTTTTCTCAAGGCTTTAGAGCAATATAGTAATTTAGGAAAAATGATAGATGGTGACCTCTTACGGGCTAGTTTGTAACTGATTCTGTTATAACGTCGCGTTTTATTCATTAATTTACGTCTTGCAGTCTTTTGTTTTGAAATCACGTTTTGAACACTTGCCCACGTGCACTCGAATAATGATTTTTGGGTAGCTTGGATGGGAGAATGACTCGCCTACACTTGGTGCAAGCTTTCTCTGTATTTTTTTTTATCCCTCATGGCCTCACATATCGAAATCGGAGGACGAGATTCATGGAATCTATTTTTTGATTCAACACCTGCTCCTTATTCTCAAAAATCAAACGGAGTTTGGGATAGGGAGGAATGCTACTCCCGTTCTATTGCCGTCCCTAAATTCCTATTGAACGTTGATTCTATGGTGTTACCATTATGTTCGGTCATTCACGAAAACGAAGAACAAACTTAACGGTCGATTTAGGCCTAGCAATTACATGGCCGCTACACAAGAGGGCTGATCAGACTATTCTGGGACCCGGCCCAACTAATTAATTTAATGCATATCTTTCTATATCTATCTTCTTTTATATATAAAAAGTGCATATTAAACGAAATATGTTGGTTTAACGGAAAAACTAACGGAATTTCTTGATTTAACGGAAAAACTAACGGAATTTTTTTAAATTTAAAAATCTTTTAACTCCATAATTGGGCTTCAAAATTTACAATTCTAAAGCTCATGTAGAAGTATTGGATGTCATGCTCATTTTATAGATACACTTCTCTCCAAAGGTTTCATAAACTTCAAATGTGGGATTATGCATTTTATAGATACTCTTAACTCCAATAGTTTTATAAATTTTCATTGTGGGATAGTGACAAATTTTTTTTTAAATGCTCATCAAAATCATTTTCAAATGTATGACTAATTGGCTAATTTGATTTTGAATTACAACTAATTAAATTGTAATATTCACTTTCATTCTTTCAGTTATTTAATTTTCAAATTTAATTTAAATTGCACTTGATTATTAATATATTAATGTTAGATATTATTTTCTATAAGTTTAAAATATTTTAATTTAACAAAGTAAACTATTTTAACATATTTATTTTTAATTTTTAGTGTTGGGATTAATTGTAGGATATATAATGAATCTAATTAATAAAGATAGATTTACTTTGAATTATTATTATGTATTTATTGCACTCGGTTCGACCCCAGTTAAATTTTCATGAACTTCACGTCGGAATCATTCTCGATTGTGAATCAAAATCCTTCATCTCCATTTTCAGATATCGGAATTATCAAATCCGCAGACTTTTCGTATAAATCATATGATTAATGCTCATGTTTAGTTCCTTAATTAATAAAAAAAATTAAAATTCTTCTAACACTATCTAGCAATATTATAGTATTATATTAAATGTTTAGTAAATATATTTTTTTAAATATTAGATGATTTTATGATACAGTAAAAAATCTATTTTTTTATAATATAGAAAAAAACTATTTTTTAAAATAAAAATATATTTAATGTTTTAAAAATAATTAAAATAATATTAAAAATACGAAACATATTATGACGCTTATTTTTCGTATTGACACGTCTAAACTTGTGATTCTTGATTCTTAACATCGACATTTCATAACGCATTACGTCTTTTAGAACATTATAAATAAATGAATGAAAAATGCAAAAAACTTTGTACTACTACATTTTAGTCAATAGAAAAAAATAAAACTAAAAAAATAAAATGGATGTGGTGATTATCAATTTAAAAATGCTAATAGTTTATTTGGTAAGGTACATTAAACTCAATAAAGAAAAAATATTTATTTATTTAGTTTTGTATTATAATGTTATATATTATTTTATTATGTACAAAAAGTTCATGATTAAATACAAAATTTAATATAATATAATAGTACGAAACACAAATTTATACATTTTAATTTAGAATTTAACATTATTCAAATTAAAATTAATATATCACAGTATGTAATTATTTATCAACTACATAAACATTACATCATTAATTATTTAATGAACCAAAAAAAATTATATACAAACTAAGCAAACGTGCATTACACGTTGCTTAAACCTAGTCTTCTATATATAAAAAGTGCCTATTAAACGGAATATGTTGGTTTAACGGAAAAACTAACGAAATTTCTTGATTTAACGGAAAAACTAACGGAATTTTTTTAATTTAAAAATATTTTAACTCTATAATTGGGTTTCAAAATTTACAATTCTAAAACCCATGTAGAAGTATTGGATGTCATGCTCATTTTATAGATACACTTCTATCCAAAGGTTTCATAAACTTCAAATGTGGGATTGTACATTTTATATATACTCTTAACTCCAATAGTTTTATAAATTTTCAATGTGGGATAGTGAAAAAAAAATGTTAAAATGCTCATCAAAATCATTTTCAAATGTATGTCTAATTGACTAATTTGATTTTGAATTACAACTAATTAAATTGTAATATTCACTTTCATTCTTTCATTTATTTAATTTTCAAATTTAATTTAAATTGCACTTGATTATTAATATATTAATGTTAGATATTATTTTCTATAAGTTTAAAATATTTTAATTTAACAAAGTAAACTATTTAATGAATCTTATTAGTAAATATAAATTTACTTTGAATTATTTTTATATATTTATTGCATTCGGTTCGACCCCAATTGAATTTTCATGAACTTCACGTCGGAATCATTCTCGATTGTGAATCAAAATCCTCTATCTCCATTTTCAGATATAGGAATTATCAAATCCGCAGACTTTTCGTATAAATCTTATGATTAATGCTCATATTTAGTTCCTTAATTAATAAAAAAAATTAAAATTCTTCTAACATTATTTAGCAATATTATAGTATTATATTAAATGTTTAGTAATTATTATTTTTAAATATTAGATGATTTTATGATATAGTAAAAAATCTATTTTTTTTATAATATAGAAAAAACCTATTTTTTAAAATAAAAATATATTTAATGTCTTGAAAATAATTAAAATAATATTAAAATACGAAACGTATTATGACGCTTATTCTTCATATTGACATGCCTAAACTTGTGATTCTTGATTCTCAACATCAACGTCTCGCAACGCATTACACCTTTTAGAACATTATTAATAAATGAATGAAAAATGTAAAAAGTTTTATACTACTACATTTTAGTCACTAGGAAAAAATGAAACTAAAAAAATAAAATGGATGTTGAGATTATCAATTTAAAAATGCTAATAATTTATTTGGTAACAAACACTCCAACACACAAGAACAACGGAGAGACACGTCTCAAAATTCAATAACATTTGCTAATGATTGCAATTTTTGTTGTTGCTCGCATGTCGTCCTTGCGCTGTTTGAGCACCAGAAATAGAGACTCTGTCGCTCGAACGCTAAGCGAATGACGGAGTTGGACAATTTTCAACCAAATTTCCTTTCTTTTGTTCCTACACTGGACAACAATTTCTTATTCATTTGGAATTAGATTTGTTATTTCAAATATACGACAACGATCTACTCAACGAGTAAATTAAGTTAGTCGATTTATTTTCATAATTTGACTATTGAATTATGTCCAAATATTTGATCGAAATTGACACAAAAGTCACTTTACTTTGATTTTATACTTAAACCAATTTCCAACAATTTGCACACTATTTTCTTGTCTTAGTGTGTGTGGTCACAATGTTGAACATTGAAAGCAAGGAGCGATATCTTGAGCTCTATTAGAATTTTAAAGTTTAACATATTGCCTTGACATAATTTGTTTCGAGTGACCTTATCTCACAATTATTCATTATCCATCTATGAATAATTTCAATTCAACTTTTTTGTACAAAATATAGTTTCATGTATGATAGATAGTTCAACCATTTATGTTCAATTTCTCGATGTACAAGAATAAAAGAGGTGACTAAGAATTAGAAATAAAGTTTGAGTCAACTTGACCAAGGACCAAATAGAAAGATCTTATTTTTTGACTATATAATAGATAAGATCTTATTTTTTTGAATATATAATAGATTTTGTAATAGTATTTTTTGGATAATGTGTGATTAACAAATAATTTTTTTTTCCTAATTTACTTGTAAAATAATTTTATTAGGAGAATTTAGACAAAACAGGGGCTAAGTTGAAAATTAATTTGAGAAATAATTAATTTTAAAGAATGAGGTAGGAAAAAAAAGAGGGCTTAAAGAAAGAAACAAATTATTTTCGAAAAAAACACGAGTGAAAACAATAGCAAAATTCATTCCACAAACACTATCCAATTCCAAAGATAAGCACGGATACTCGTATAAACAAAATCAAGAAACAAATATAGATAAACATCAATTCATACTGTGCACCATATTCCACAAAAATGGAAGCTTTGGGATTTCATCCCCTTCTCAGCATCTCTCAAAGGCCAAAGATATTGAAGAGCGTTTCGGGCTCTACGCAGTTGTCCAATTCTTCATGCCCATCTTTTTATACGCACAAAAAGAAGCAAAATGTATATACAAGTTTCGATTTTTTCATTTATGGGTGTTCTTGTTTCACTATTTGAGTAAATTTTCTGAAATATTTAGATTTTTAATTTGTGGGTTTGGTTCAGTGTAGGAGTGGCATAAGAATGCAAGCTATTGAAGAAGAGTACGAGTTGAAGCAAATGAAAGATATGGCTGCTGCTAGAAAGAGATGGGAGGCTCTAGTATTTTTCTTCTCTCTCTTTATTGTGTTACTCTCATACTACAAGAATTTTATATGCACTCTTATATTTGTGGATTATACAAAAGAAGAACTTGGAGCTCTAGTGTTTTGTGGGCTCAAAAAACTAATCTTTGATGTGCACACTGTCTTGCGATGTGTAAATGGTGTTAAGTGTGCCAGTGAGGGTGACTTATCTGTCAACTTTTTCCACTATCACCCCCAAAAGAGTTGCCCAGAGTACCATTTTTACTCAACTTCATATGAAGAAATCAATATTCTAAATGAAGTCAGGGTTCTTGGGGTTTCTTTGTAGTCTAGAATTTTTCTTGCTGTGATGAAAGACATTGGAATTTTATGAACCAAAGAAGCCATTACTAGAGCCTCTAGGGGTTAGAGATCACATAGAAATTGATCCTCAGCTTAAGAAATTTATCAGCAAAAGAAGAAATTGGATTCGAATGATACAACACGTGCGCATGCATGAAAACCGTGAAAAAATGTTAAGAAAGAAGCCATGGCGGGAGCTTTTTTTGGGAAAGAATTTGTGGACTTTTGACCTTTCCTTGTAGCACTAAGTTTAAATTTGATCATGTATACGTGGTCTAAAATATTTGATTTTATTGCGCGAGTACCTCCATAGAAGGTGTTTGACTTTGGGTATTCATGGAAAATTTAACTCCATGTTTGAGTCATCATCTCTTTCTCATATTAGAGATGTTTACATTTGATAATATGGAAAAATCGCAAAGGACAATTGCTTCTCTGTTTTGTCATTCGATATGGGAACTTCATTTGAGCACTATTGATTGGCTCAAGGCCTTGTATATGATCTTAATTTATGCACAATTCTTATGAACAATTAAGGTTCATAAAATAACAATCAATGAATGGGAAAATGATAAATTGTTCAATCTTGCATTCTTAATATTTGTTAAGTCTTTTCGGTATTTTCTTTATTATTTTCTGGATTAAGATTTTACTTGAGATAAAAGTAAGTTAACTCTACTGCATTACACTTATATTTCCACTTCAGACCCTGATGAAACAGTAATTTGTTGGGATATAAAAATGAAGTACGTTTTTCAGCCAACTTTTATCACTGAAGACAGGAGCGTCTTAAATATTTGAATTTTGTTTTCATTGTTCTGTCCATTGAAGAAGACCAGGTTTGCTTTAGTCTATTATTTACTTTGTTCTTGCATAGGTCAGGGACGGGAAAGTCAAAGTTCTAACACCTAGAGAAGCTGGATATGCGATCCAACTCTCAAGTAAAACCTTACTCGATGTTCGCCCCACTACTGAGCGTCAAAAGGTGAGGATGCTTTAGCTTTAGACTCCCTTTTTTTTTTTTTTTCTGGTGAGACGTGAAAGGCAAATGTACTACTTTTTGTTCATTGGTACTTATGTTGATTTTGCTTTGAATTAGTTGTCATTTTATAAAATGCGTCTTTTTATTATAGGCATGGGTCAAAGGCTCTACCTGGATCCCGATATTTGATGTTGATACCAGTTTTGATGCTGGTACCCTTTCAAGGAAGGTCACAGAATTCATGATGGGTACTGTAATATCAACTTTAGAATTTTGTAATTTTGTTGGAAACTATTTTATCGGTGTATTTCCTTGAAATTGTCCTTGTTTATATCGTCAAAGATATTACCTAATGTTCAAATCCAAAATGACATACAACGTCGGGCAGGGGAAGTAAAACATAGAAGACCACAATCATCTTTGTCATCGATGTATAAAGACTTATTTTGATGTGTTACTGTTCATTTCATTGCTTTTTAGACATTACAACAGATTCCCTAGATCCGATTTGAAGTAATAACTGTTATATAATGTGTATTTTTTAGGAGGATGGTGGAGTGGTGTCCCTACATTGTCCTATGATAAGTACGCTACAACCCATCCGTACTCGTCCGTTTAGCATAATTACATTATTGTACTCGTGTTACATAATAATCCCTTCATTGTCCACTTCTCTACAGCCAATTCTTAATGAAAGTTCTAGAGAAATTCCCAAAAGACACAGATCTAATTGTGGCATGCCAGAAAGGCTTGAGGTCGGATTTTCTTTCAATTGATAAGATTTTGCAGTCCAATTATTGATGGAACTATTATGAAAAGAACTTGCAATTTGATTGATGAAAATGCTTAGATTTCTCATTTATAGCCTATTTCTTGGAATTATTTAAGATGCACATCTGTTTAGGCTCCATTGTGCATAAAACTGAGTAAAAATTGGAAGCAAAATGCTAATTTTTTACTCGAGGACTTTATGGAAATGCCATTATGGGTTTATAATGAAAAAAAGTACTTCTATGTAATTTTTATAATGTTCTCAAACATCAGTGAGTGCCTTACTTAGTACCAAGAGTGCATGCTCATATTCTACTTTCCCAATGCATAAGAAATTATTGGTGGTAGTAACTATTTTTATAATTAAAGTGAATTTTGATGTATGTATTATACATAGGCCCAAAAAAAATTTGATTTTGTAATAGTGATGTTTCTAAAGAATGTATGATTAAAAAGTAAGAATAAATTTTGACTTTATGTGCAAAATTATTTTATTGGGAGAATGTGTGGTAGAAAATGAATTTGGGGAAAAATGAGTTTTTTGAGAATGGGGCTCAAACAAGGGCTATACGTAAGAGATCGTTTTATTTCCAAAACTTTATTCTGAACCAGTTTTTAATCAGGCAGATCCCTCGCAGCTTCTGAGCTATTATACAATGCTGGCTATGAAAACCTTTTCTGGGTTCAAGGGGGCCTGGAGGCTGCTGAAGAAGAGGTGAGTGTACCTATGGGGATGTTGAATTTCTGTGCTTTGACTCACATTTATTGGTCAATTTTCTTTTTTTTTTTTTTTTTTTTTGGGGTTCCATGAAGTATATGGAGCAATAAATTCTTGTTTGGTGCAGGATCTTGAAAGGGAAGGTCCTCAGCCGTTTAAGTTTGCAGGAATTGGTGGGCTTTCAGAATTTCTCGGGTAACAATAACATAGTTTCACCTTTGTCTCAACCCACATTCCACTTGAAAAATTATGGAGTTCATGTCTTTCCCAGTATATCTTACATACCTCTTTAATAGATGGCACGAGCATCTATGAACTGTTTAGGTTGAAGTGAGTTGAACCTTTTACATACCAATCTGTTCATGATCTCAATAATAAGTATCTTACCATATTCCAGATTATATTTGATAACTGGGTATTCAATCTACCATCAGTTAACCCTAAACGCTGTGGAAGACAGCTGTCATCTTTATTTTTCCATTGGTTGCCTAGCTAATCATTAATCACCAATGCTGTATCACTATCTTATTGGATTACCTACCACCTTCTGAAACTTGTACTTTTACCCTACGTATTAATTAATTTCTTTTAATGGCAACACGTTTATATATTGCACGTCATGGTCATATATCATATGCTTAAATAATACTTCTGTATAATAATTGTTTCAGTACTGAATAATAGACTCAGGACTACAATGAATGCAATTGAGAGACAGTCATGAAATGTTCTGATGTACTAAATGGCCCTATATTTTGTTAGTTGGACAGACCAACAGAGAGCTGCAGCTGCCAAGGAAGGTTGGGGCTACAGATTGGTGTATTCAGCCCGTCTGGTAATTAATTTTTCCCTTCCTCGGATTGTTAGTAACCTTTTGATCCTGTTTTTCCTGTTATCAAGATGCCCCAGTTGGCCCATTTCAGGTCGGTCTCTTTCTTGCCGTTGATGCCTTGTTTATTGGGGCACAGCAATTGGGTCGGTATCTTCAGGATATAAGGTCTCACTAAAGGACCATCAAGGCAGATGTAATGACTACCCAAAGCAACCAAGGGATCGAGATTGTTGTCAAGATGACTAATTGGGACCAGATGCATACACGCATCCTAAGTTTGGAGCTAATTTCACAGTGCTGCCACTGTGATCTTCATTTCAACACCCTGCATTGATCTGGTTTTTCAAGCATTGTAGTTTCTCCTGGTTCCTGTAACACACATAGTGATATGCTTTCATTTTAATGTTGTTATGGAGTCATGCATTAATGCCTTAGATTTTTTGATCAGTAAGAGGTCTTTAATTCTTGCAAGCTGCAGCCTATCGTATTTCTAGATTCCACCATATTTCTCTACCTTGCATCTTATTCAGCATATGCATATTGCTTTAGAAAATTTCTCCTTTGGGGTGTATTCGAGAGGCAAATCTGCTTTTATAATTGCAGACCTTGTCGCGTGGATGTCTTTGACAGAATTTATGATATAAGTTGTGTTTTAGTGAATGATGCAAATTCCATAACATTTACTTTAGCTTTAGTGTTAAAAAAGGCAAGAAGAAACTGTATCTTCTGCTTCAAATCTCAATAATGCCATTAATCTTCTTGTTGTGTATGTTCTCATTGGTGGATTGATTCAAGTTAGTAAAAAATCAATAGAGAGCATCCCATGCCTCAATTTTATCCTAAGTTCTGCCCTTAAAAGTAGAATTTCGAGTCTATCAGTAGTTGAATTCCCAACGAGTTGATAATTCATGCCCATTTCCACTTAGGTTCTAAATTCACTCTATCGTATGAAGCAGATCAGATCAGATTTTTCATTTTGGGGAACAGAAGCCTCCCATGTATTGGGACATTGAAGGAGGATTGAGTATGCTTAAATGTTGGTAGAGAATTAATGTGTTTTTTATTTTTATTTTTATATATATATATATATATAAAAGGGAAACTTGAAAAATAAAAAATGCGGGAAATTGTTTTTACAACATAATATATAATATACTTGAATTTGTTTGTTGTGATCAAGTATGAGTTTAATTAATGAGCTGTAATATAATTTTTATTACGGGCTTAAGTTATTATGTAGTACTTAGTATATGTGTTTTCATGTATCATTTGCACTGTACACACTATGATATTGTTAGTGAGACTTAGCCGTCTGTGTGAGATTTGGGATGACAATCACATGTTAATAAGATGACTTTGAACATGAATTGACTTTATTTATTAGATCTAAACTCAATTTTATAATCGATTAACGCTTAATATCTTATATTCTTCTTTGAAGCCTATTTGACTCGAGCAATTAAAAATGCGGGTTTTCTCTTAACTTGGTTCTTATAGTCGTCTGAATTGGTTAATCGATTTAAAGTTCGTTACATGGGTCAATTTAACCGCTTAATGGAAAAGAGTCCGCACTTAAGATGTGAAAAACAATAATGAGCTTAAAAATATTGAAAGATGTAAAAATAAAATTTGTTCAAAGTCAATGGGAGAAAAGAAAATATCTATACAAAATGAGCATTTCTTTGTAGGTTCTAATGTGATTTAAATAGTTTGACTTTCATAAGTAGAGAAATACATTTATTGACAGTGATGTTTAGCATGTCTTTTTTCACAAAATTAAGATTTGAAATTCTACTTATAAAAAAATAATGACACTTTACACATATGAGTTACTTATACAATTTACTCCATGTTAACTTAAACTAAGTATATGTGAAGGTTTTCTGTACGTTGATTATACTTCTGCATGCTAACATCTGCATTTTTGAATTATTAGATGTTAATGTTGTTTTTTTTTTAATTATCGATTCTCTTATCATTTGTGACAAAAATGGAAAGTGATTAAGGCATATGATAAAGATGATTTTTTGACTAACTAATTTTTTTTTTTTTTTTGACATTAACATTTTGATGTACTTAAAAATTTTGATTCGAAGATCTATGACATTTTTTTTTTGTTTTAGCTAGATTAAGTTTTGATGTTTAGTGATATCAATGTTCTCTTTTTGGTATGTTGGTTTATATTGATATTGCATCTTAATTTAGCTGGTATAACTTATGATTAACTGTTTGAATTGTGTTTGTCCATTTTACTGTTTCACGTGCTTTTACATTGTATTTCAGGAAATAGGTTAGGTAAAGAAAAAACTCTGTTCAGTCAAGATAGTTGATTTTGGGAGTAGTAGTTGTTATGTGTTTTTTTATTGCTACATTGACTTTAGATTTGTAGTTTTGTCACATAATGCCAAATAGGGAAGTTTGTTAGGTTCTTAATGTAATGGCAAGTCTGTAAACAAAAATGACCGAAATTAATGTGATGTAAAAGTCAAGGAGTAAGTTGCAATTCGTATAAGTTGAGTTGTATAAGTTCTAGTATGAAAATATGAGAAAAACGGTGCCGCAATTTTGTTAGACTATCGCCTTAACTTTGCTCGAGCGGTAGAAACAGAAATATCGTCGCTCGTCTGTCACCTTTCCCTCTCTCGAGCGACAGCATGTTGCCTATTTCTCGCTCAAGCGACAGTATTATTCGAAAATTTTTAATTCGCGTTTTAAGGATTTTTATCGGACCCATCCAACCCTAAACCTATAATATAAATATCAACTCGCCTCTAAACGAATTTTTCTAAGGTTGAACATTGAGAGAGCACATACTGCTTTATATCTACTTCATCAAATTCATCAATAGCTTTCAACCTTCGTAGTTTAATTTATTCTTGGCGGTGAAAAACACCAAATCCACTAATCCAAATACCAAACTGCATACTTCCTAAACATCCGTCAGAGTTTTGAAAATTAAGGGAAGGTGACTGGAGTTTCAGTTGTTGTTGGAGAACGTGGAGTTCTTCGTTGATCCACATAAAATAGACGAATTCAAAAAATTGGGAGTTGGTGCAGTAGCAAGCAATCCAGGAGGTCTTTGACAATTGCAGCCGGGAGTTGGTGCAGGGACACGCAATCTAGGAGGACTGTGAGATTTGCAGTCAAGAGGTCAAAAAGTACTAGTGATAGTCGTTTTTGACGGACTGTAAGTTTAACTTCATTTATAGTGGATTTTTTTACTACAAAGTGCTTGGAGTTTTTATCTGTTAGGGTTTTTCCGTGATCATTCTATGTGTTATTTATTGTTTTCATATAATTGCGGTAGTTCAATATAGGAAAATTGGATTGATTTATTGACCATTAATTATTAGTTTTTAATTCAGCATAAATACATATTCTCCTCCTTCTAGATGTAATTTGGGTCGAATCTCGTAATTTCAATGTGAAGTTCGAGTATGTTACCAATAGTAGATTTGACGAAAAGCAGTGTCCATTGAAGACTAAAATTGAAAGATTAGAGACGATGTCCTTATTCCTAATGTTAAGGTTCACAGTCTATGTCAGAACTCTGCTGGATAAGTCCACAGGAACCAATAATTTTTCTAATAAAATTTATCCCTCTCAAGCACAATAAGTCCATAGTACTCTCATTATAATATGCTTGAATCTTTCGATTTAAGTCAGCTCTCTTGATAAATATATCGGTTTTTGGTATGATACAATGTAAATTGAAATTAACAACATAGCCTTTATTAGGAAATCATAGTGGAACTTCATCTGCACTAGAAGTAGTGTTGAGTGGCAACAGCAAGAATAGGTTTTTTCCTACGAACTGTAACACCAGGATATTCCGTCATGTCCATATCCTCTCCTTTTTCTCCATTGGGCAGTTTCCAGTCAAACTTTTGGACAAGATTTGCCAGTACAAATTCAATAGTTGCCATTGCAAAACCAATTCCCGGACACCCTCTTCTGCCTGCACCAAATGGAATCAGTTGGAAATCTAGTCCTCTGAAATCTATTGAGGAATTCAAGAATCTCTGGGGTTGAAACTTTTCGGGTTCCTCCCAAGATGTAGGGTCTCTACCTATTGCCCAACTGTTGGTTAAGATCATCGTGCCAGCTTCTACGTCGTATCCCATTATTTTGACATCTTGGCTTGCTATTCGGGCCAAAAAAGGGACCGGAGGATGACAACGAAGAGTTTCTTTGATCACGGCTTTTAGAAAATGCATTTTCTCCAGGTCATTATTATCTATATCTTGTTTTCCATTAAGAATGCCCCTTGCCTCATTCTGCAACTTCTTCATGATCATGGGATGTCTTAACAGCTCTGTCATTGTCCATTCTAGAAGAGTTGATGTGGTATCGGTTCCGCCAGCAAAAACATCCTGGTCTAATTAGATGGGATACAATAAGATACATACACAAGTATAAGGGCTACTTCTGAAAGCAATCATAATTTGAGAATGAGCAAAGCACGCAAAAGTTAGAGCAGTCACTCCCAGTGTCAGATCTCCGTTCACTTGCTGCTACAGTTTTTAACTATAAATGAGGGGAAAAAAAAAAAAAAATTCATATTATCCGTCAAACCTCTCTTGCATGCACAAAATGACCCATCTAAAATTCTTTATATATGTAGAAATATTAGAATGATGTTATACATCTATAGATACCTAATGAACTTCTGAAACCAAATACACCTAAAGAATTCGCAATTGCATTTCTTTTAATACTCTTCCACTGTCCAACTATAAATACATATATACATACATTGTGAGAAATAGAGAGAGAGAGAGATTTAATAGTGTATACTCATCGATGGGATAAGTGTACGGTATGACTAGACTCCACAAAGTCCAAAATATAGATGAGAGTAATAGCGATATTTACCAAGAGTATTCCTTTAATACTTTCCCTATCAATGGAGACACCGCTAGAATTTTCCCTGTAAATTGCTGTCAAAATATTGAGAAAGTTCTCTGTACTTCCATTCTGAACTTCCTTTCCTGATCGATCATGTCCAGCATCCAAGCATCCCTGAATTATTTCCTCCAGGAACTCATCAAGTTCGTTAGCAACCCTGTCCACTCTAGCCTTAAACCCAGAAACTCTGTCAATCCATGACAACCATGGAATGAATTCGCCAACAGTAACATTGCCCAACAACTCTGAAAATTCTCTCAATAGATTCAGAAATTGCTTTCCATTTCCCTCTTCACTGCATTTCCTCCCTAAAACTGACCTGCAGACAACATCATTCGCAAGCAACAGGAACATATCACTCAGATTCAGCGGTGATGAAATGGATATAAGCGAAGATACCTATTTTTGAAGGAAAAAAATAAATAAATCAGAAATCAGAAATCAGAAAACGAGTTAAAAATACAAACAAAAAGAAATTAGAAACTAACAAATAGATGAAAGTAAAGAGACTCCCTCACCTTTTCCATTAAAAGGGTTGTTTCTTCTTCCCTTATGGAATGGAAAGACTGGACTCTTTTATTACTTAGAAGCTGGAGAACACAAATGCTTTTCAACTGCCTCCAATGTTCACCATAAGGCGCGACAGATACATCCTTCCCATCATAGAAAAATCGCCTGGCAACCCTTGTTTCAGGTTTATTGGCAAAGATTAGATCCCGAGTTTTCATTACCTCTTTCGCTGCATTGGCTGATGAGATAATGAGTGTTGGCTTATTTCCAAAGCGAAGCAGCATCAGAGGACCGTATTTTTTGCCTAACGATTGGAGTGATCTGTGAGTCAATGCACTCAGTTGGTGGAGATTGCCTAAGATTGGCAGCTTTGGAGGAGATGGTGGCAGATTCTTTTTACCAGTATGCCCATGTAGAAATTTGGTGAGAAGCCATACAAAGAATAAAGTGATAAAAAATAAGAGAAACGGAAGAAATTCATCAATTTCTTGATGGAAATTAAGCATGTTTGCATGAAGGATTGCAAGGGAATGGGACATAATCTCATCTTAAATGAAGAAAAACCACATATGTTATTGTGACATTGTTTGAATAATTATCTTTGTACTAAAGTCAACACATGAACAGAGTATAACAGACTGGAATTCAATTAACTATTTGGTTTTCTTGTGGTGTCTCCTAGCGAGGTCACTAATCAATTAAGAAATTACAAGTTGTTAATGTCTACAAACCATATAATATACTGATGTATCTAGGGAAAATGAAATGATTCAACTTGAACAATTTATTGCAATTTTAGTCAGGTTTTCCATCAAGCCATGTGGGAATTTCAGAAATAATTATTTGAACAATGATAATCTAACGAAACTTATGAGAACTTGAAAGCATTACATTCAACTTAGAGAATTAACCTTAGATTGTTGAATATTTACTTCAGTTGTTTCTCCTAATTCTGAAGTTAAGTCCACAATAAAATTAAAATGACATTAGAAAAACAAGAGAGGGTAGCTAACAAGATCCTTTTTCTCCCCCCTTAAAGGAATCAAGTCAGTATCAGCCACCAGCAATAATCAGCTGACTATAATCTATTCTCTGGGGTATTATTAATCTATTGAGTGCCACGGAATGATTACGAACTATATACGGCATTGAAATGCATTTTCTTCTTTGGATTTAGTTAAGTATTGAATGATCGAATAATTCAAGAATGCCACACTCCACATAAATGATTCATTGGGCTGTTGGAGCAGGACTTCTTTGGAAAAAGAATGTAAATAACACTTTCTATTAGGATGGCCTGTGTCATTTACAACCAAGATGGATTTCGGATGCTTGAAGACTCTAATGACACGAAGTGATTTAGAAAGAATCTTCTTTATTGATTGTGATAGGTCATGATAATCATAATCTTGCTTCTTTTTGGATCAAATCCTGATATTATTTTTTTGTGTTCTTCGGTATCGTTATTTGAAAAAAGACACCTTGTAGAGATTCAATACTCCAAATTAGTCGAAACAAACATTCAATCAACAAATGTAAATGTGCAAGAAACTGAAAATAATAAAAGAACACGAGAAATTTTCGCCCTAAGGCAAGAGGTTCGGATAAAATCCTAATCCCCCTTTGAGCTTTTGCCAACCGGAAGAAATCACTTTATAAACCAAAGATCAATAACCGTTCTCCTTTACACCATAGCATTCAGTGAGAATCACGCAAGAAACATCACAAACATCGAAGCCCTTCTAGAATCCGAATGGATTCCACACAAGGAAGACTTTACAAAAATGGGTTGGACCACAAGGTGACTGTTGTACTGACTCAGATAAAATCTTTTTAAGAGTTTTACATATAATTGCATGAAAAAATAAATTGAGTTTAGCTGGCTTAAGAGACCAGCATGTATTTGATTCCTTTAAGTTAGAGATGCGCATTTTTTTCTCGAAATCGAATCAGGATTAGATAAAATCTGTTGATTTGGCTTTGATTCCTTTAACAAATGGGTCGATTTTGGTATTATGCATCGAGTATTAGTCATTTTCGATTCGGTTCTAATTGCTGCCTTGAGAACTAACGGTAAATTTGATTTTCTCTTTTTATTGGTGCATTGCCCCAAGATGCACCAACTTTTCGAGCACGATTCTTCTTTCTTCTTCAATTTTTTTTTTTTTTTTTTAGTCCAATCTTTCCTTAATTGGCCACTTATCCATTCAAAGGCACACATTAGAGAATCTCCTTGAAGCATTTAATGTAACGCCTTAAATCATAGGATTTGGATCTACTATTAAAATGTGCTTATTAATTCTTTGAAATTTGAGTTAAATTAATATTTTTTTATTTTCTAATGGGTTGGACCATGGGCTCTGGCACATTTTACCAGACCTCTAGTCATGTTCACGAGTGTTTCACGACAAAAACACATTGGGTGGACTGAAAATCTGGAATCTTTGGTTTCCGTTTATTCAAATATTGCTGCAATACCGAGTTTCAATTAAATTAGTCAAAACTTATTGAGTTCCCAACAAAATTGTCAGAAGAAGTGTTTATAAAAAAATTAATCTCGAGATAATGACACGGGAATTCTTGCCCGTTCTAAGTTAACCAACCAATTAACATAATTAAGTTGAAAAATAGTGCTCCTTAATGTTTTCAATTAATTAAGATTTGAACTACAGGGATTCCAATTAGAACGAGATGATTTGGGTCTGGGTTCGGTGGCGGTGGGAGCTTTGGGGAGGAAGAAGATGAAAAATTCATTCTTTGTTTGAAAGATTTGAATATAATTTGCAAAAAAATAAAAGATTTAGAATTGCAGCAGCAATTGTGACTAAATTTAAGGCCGATCTTGCACGTCAAGGGTGGTAACTTTAAAAGTGGCCTAGTCAAAAGGCCATAATTCCCTTTTGACTTTTTCACAAGTGAATAACTTCAAAATGACCTAATAATGTTTAAAAGACAAAATTACTCTTAAGTGAATAATATAATTACAAAATATGATATTGTTAAAAAGAAAACACTGCCATTTTAGTTAACAAATAAAAACCAAACACTTCCTACATAACATTACAAAATCAGCTCAAATACAGATAAAAATTCTCTCATCTTCTACACTCTGAAAATCTCAAAAATATCCATAGCTGAAGAAAAAAAAAATTCTCGATCAATTACTTCAAATCAGTAAGTACATTTACATATGTTTAATTTCGTTTTCGTTAAATATGTGCATGTTTTTTACTTGATAAATTAAGATTCGACGTAGGAGTTGGCAGATAAAGTTTTTTGGCAGATGTATATAATTTATTGTAAGCATAATGGGAAAAGAATTCATCTGCATAACTTTTCGATTGGTTTGACTTAACGGCTGTTACGAAAAACAACGAAAAGGTCCAAAAAAATGGTTGTTAACAGCCTAAAAAATCGACTAACAAAACAGCCAAATAATCAACTGTTTGTGCCTAACAGCCCATATTTTAGGCTGTTAACAGCCTAAAATATGGGCTGTTAACAGCCGATTTTTAGGCTGTTAACGGCCTAAATTTAATATTGGTTATATTTTAGGCTGTTAACAACCTAAAAAATCGGCTGTTAACATGCAAATAATTGGGAATGTTAGACTGTTAGGTGCTGTTTTGTTTTTTAATAAGTTTCTATTTGAAATATTTACAAATTCGATTTTCTCATGCCACACAGATATAAGGATTATACTCCCGGTTTGTTATTTTGGTGATTTTGAGTTGGATGAAAATAATCGATGGACAAGTGACGGACAACGTAATATGCCAACACATATAACAGAGACTACATCGTACGACGAACTGTACCATGATATACAGAAGAAGCTGAACGTCGATTTATCTCTATACAATATGGTACTGAGATATCAATTCCAAGAGCATTTGCCATTTTCAATTCCACCTGCAAAGGTTACATCTGATATTGACGTGAGTTATCTGTATGATTTGAACAAAACGCAAATGACAATAATTTGCATGACTTTAGTGATGAAGGACGACTTAGAAGGTAGAAATGAACATTCAGATGGAGCTAATGACAATGCAAATAATTTTTGGGATACGGTGGAGATAGCTCGCGAGGATGACACTAATATTCCCGAGACAGTTGTTCATCATCATGACATCACTAAGACGCATATAATTCAATCGGTAGTTCAGGACAGCGAGAATGTAAATGAATTTACAAATGAGGATTTAATTGGTTTATCCCGTCAGAGACATGAGTGGGGTGGGAGCTCAGGGGCCGGAACAAGCGGACCTTCATCTAATTCTTCACGTGTGGTTCCCGATGAAGAAGATTTGTATGTTGAGCAACTGTTTGAAACGAAGAAAGCTTTACAGGAAGTTGTGCACCTCCTGGCATTGAAATTCAATTTTGAATTCAAGGTAAAGAAATCAAACAAATCATTGTTGACACTTGTTTGCGTTGACGACAGTTGCCGTTGGCGGTTGCGAGGGACTAAGATGGATACGAATGAGAATTTTGTAGTTCACAAATATATACGGGAACATACTTGTGAATTGGGGATTCGTCAAAACGATCACAGACAAGCTCGATCATGGTTTATTGGACGACAGATAATGCACAAGTATCAGAACCCACGGACGATCTATAGACCTTCAGACATCATTAACGACGTTCGACGAGAGTACGGAGTGGTCATGAGCTACCGAAGGCCTTGAAGGCCAAAGAATGTGCGTTGGAGGATTTATTCATGGCTCTTGGACAATGCATTAGAGGATTTACAAATGCGATGCGACCTGTAATTTTAGTCGACGGTACAACTCTGAAATCGAAATACAGGGGTACGTTGATTATTGCTACATGTTAAGATCCCAACATCCAGATTTACCCACTTGCATTCGGCATAGTCGACAGCGAGAATGATCGGTCAATGAGTTGGTTCTTTACGAAGCTCAGGGAAGTGATCGGGGAAGTCCCTCATCTTGCATTCGTAACAGATCGGGGTCAGTCTCTAATAAATGCTATTGCTGAAGTCTTCCCCGAGGCACATCATGGGTACTGCATGTACCATATACAAGGTAATCTGAAGACTAGATACCGGGGCCAAGACATCGTTTCATTGTTCAGGAGGGCGGCCGAAGCTTACAGTGTCGAGGAATGTAATAAGTGGTTGGTCGAGATAGGAAATAAGTCGATATCGGCACGGGATTATCTTACAAAGATGGGGATAGAACATTGGGCGCGATCACATTTTCCAACACGTCGGTACAACTTGATGACGTCAAATAATGTGGAGTCTATGAATTCACTGTTTAAGAAGGATCGAGAGTTGCCAATTCTCGCATTGATTGAGAACATTCGTACGAAACTGCAGCAGTGGTTTCACGACCGACGTGTTGAATCGCAGAACTGCTCGACTTGGCTAGCCCCGGCTCAAGAGGAAAAATTGTTCAAGGCCGCACAGGTTGCGAGGAGGTTGAATGTGGAACCACTGGATGAGTCGCGCTTCTCTGTACAAGATGCACGTCATCTGATATACATTGTGGACCTGAATGAACACACATGTACTTGTGCTCGATTTCAGTTGGAGAGTTTTCCATGTGAGCATGCAATCGCGGTATCTATGAAAAGAGGCTTTGCAGCGAGAACATTATGCTCTCAGTATTATACGGCTGAGTATTGGAGAACAGCATATGCTGAGACTATATTTCCCTTACCGAACGAATCTGATTGGGAAGTTCCTGACCATATTTTCCCACTGAATAGTTTGTCGCCACCGGTAACTGAACCGCGTGGCCCGGACGTCCACGAACTTCTAGAATACCGTCTACTGGAGAGTTTTCTCGACCGCGTCGGTGCGGCAGATGTAGAGCAGTCGGTCATACTCGTCAAAATTGTACGAGTCAAATTCCCCTAGATAACAATTAGTCAAATATGTAATGGTATTGTTGCTAAATGAACAATATTTAATTATTTAACCATAATTTGCTAATTTGATTAAGTGTACAATAGTAACAGTTAAGTGCACAATATTTCATTATATAATTATTTATACATAAGTATAGTCATTTCACACATACATAAACGAGTTACTCAATTCAATTCAACGTACTATATTTTTACAATATTTACAAGTATTAAATAAATGAATCAACAATTAAATGTATAACGTTTACAGATCACACTCGAATTCGTATAAATCGCACGCTAATTTATTCCTCCAAATTTGTATCCATGCTTGGTTGATTCCATCGACCTTATGTTCTATACTCAAAAACTCGATGTACTTTATTGCAAAAATACCGTAATCACCCCTACAATTGAAGAATAATGTTAGTGCGAAAACGTGTTAGATAAAAAACTAAGTTTGAAAGTACAAAACAAAATATAAATACTTACGATTTCGACTGTCTCGCCGTCTTCTGGTCCCGCATGATGGCTAGCCTGTCATTAACAATAACACCTGCTCGGGCGGCTATCAATGGTATGATCACAACAAGCGGCTGCAACTGCTGCTCGAGCTGGCCCAGTGTCAAACACGAAGGATCGGAGTCATAAACATACATCGTGGAGTCAGCAAAAACAATCTCCACGGCAATGACATGCTGATTCAAGATCGCTGGAACATATATATGTGTACAAGCATCCCATGCCTTTCCCCCGAGCGTCGGCAATATCCCTACGACCCATTCGGCCATATATTCAGGTAGCACGTACTTACTACCCATACATAGCCACGACTCATGCTCAATGGTAATAGCTCCCAAAAACTCAGTGCTCAGTATGAGACGGCCGGGCATATCAAATGATTGCGGATATCGTCGAGCTCGATCTCGTAGTAACTCCATGGCCAGGTCGATGTGCTACATCAGGAAACACCAATAAAAAACTTAGCGAGTTATTTCATTTCAAAAAACAACGAAATAATGTATACATAATAAACAACAAAATGAATATTTCACTTACATCGTCGGCGAGCCACGTCCCTGAAGTGGTGATCTCGCGAAACCACTTATATGCATCTACTATCGTCTTCGAACCAACGTAGCGGCTTTGTCTGAAAATAAAAATTGAAAAAATGTTGAAAAAGATATAGATGAATTAGCGTAACGTACTTTATTTAAATTCTATAATACTTACCGGGGCTTAATTATCCTCAACTCTGCCTCGAACGTCCTCCATTTCGCTGCGTCGACCTCCCGAAACAGATTGGGGTACGTCCCGTCAACGAACGTCCTCCTCTTCGCCTCAGCTGTAAAGGGAGAAACGACGTACTGCGAAGGCAACCTGACCCTCTTGCCGACCACCTGCTCCGGGGCGTCAGCGGCATGCCTTTTTCCCGTCGCTACGTCAGGTGTACGCTCGCCCTCCACCTCCCGGCTCTCCACCACCACAACCTCCTCCGTCCTACCCTCTGCCTCTGTCCTCCCTACCACCACAACCTCCTCCGGGGCAACTGCCTTTGTCCTACCCTCCTCCGGGGCAATTGCCTCTTTCCTACCCTCCTCCGGGGCAACTGCCTCTCTCCTACCCTCCTCTGCGAAAACTGCCTCTGTCCTACCCTTCTCCGGGGGAATTGCCTCTCTCCTACCCTCCTCCGGGGACAAAAAAAACGAAGCCAACGTGGCATCATCCGCCCAGAAATGACCCCCTCCATCACCCCGTCCGTCACCCCGTCTCATGCCTATGATATCGCCTCGGAGGGCTGCAATCTCAGCCTGAAGCTCTCGGCGCATCTCGTCCATCTGACCTCTAAACTTTCGGCGCATCTCGTCCATCTGACCCGCTATAAATACTGTCAGGCGATCGTACAGATCAGTGGACGGTGGAGAAGGTGATCTGATCGGCGGTGATGCCCTCGGTGGCGGTGATGACCACGACAACGGTGAGGCCCTCTGCGGCGGTGATGACCACGGCAACGGTGATGCCCATGCGGTGGGGGCGGTGAAACCCTCGGAGGTGAAGCCCTCTGCGGCAGTGGGGCGGTGAAGTCCTCGGCACCGGGGGCGGTGATACCCTTTGCGGTGGCGGCGACGGTGAAGCCCTCGGCACCGGCGGCGGTGAAGCAGTTGGACCGCCCCCTACACGGATTGGAACATAAAAAATTATTGTATTTAATGAAAATTCGATTAACACATGCAAATCGATTATATTCAATTCACGCACCTCATCTCGAGCGGCTTCATCATGCGGAGCGGCCAATTCACGCACATATCCACGTCCCTCCTCCTCCATCGACGGCATCAACTGCGTTATGACTCGAATCTGGCATAACAACATTTGTTAATGATCACATTATCATATTTTGGAGCTACACACAATATAAATTACAAATGTATTATCTTACCTGAGGGTCATAGAGGAGAGCTGATAGCTTTTTGCTAGTCGGACATCCCTCTGCTCGCCAATGATGTATCCGAGGGCAGTGTGTCTCCCCTCGCTTCGCAAACTGGGTACCTAGGAGGGGGACCGTCTCATATGCCCAGATCTGCAACAGTGTACAATTATTATATTCATATTTATTGTAAACAATATTATAATAAAGTATGTCGAACATTTACCAGCACGACAAGAGGTAATCCGTATGTATCGTATTTACGCATGGTCCCCTTCGGCCTCGAGTGTGATCTGGTGAATACGTGCACCGTGTCCTCAAAACATCTCTGGCCCCACGGATATGTGTTGAACACATCAAGATCGTCGACGATCTGCAAATGGAATAGGTCAATCCCAGTCCTCCGATGGTGACATCGCAACACGCTCTCAAGGATGTAGACCAGGCCGAGCTTCAGTCTATCCAACATATCGTCACATCTCGTGATCGCGTCCATCAGAGCCGACAGCAACACCGTCCCATGTCCCTCAAAGTAAGTGTCGTGCAATCTGCCTCTCTGAGTATCAGTATGAGCTGCATCATCACCCGTAATCTCCAGTCCTGTGATGAGAGCAAAATCAAACATGGAAAAAGTGGCAACCTTGCCCCCAAGGTCGAAGTGGAGGGCATCGCCGTCGACTGGACTAATCAACCGGCACAGTAGTGCATCGAGGATCTGCCCGGAGAACTGTACATCTCTCAACTCGTACAGGGGCCAGAGAAATGAACGTCGAAGCATATCTGCATGATGCTCATCAAGCAGCTCCAACACGACAGTGTAAATGCCAAAGTTACCGTTCCAGGTAGCCTTGCCTGGAATACGTCTCAACGTCGAGTCCAAGTGATAATCCATACTGCAAAATTGAAAAAAAAAATTTAACTATCAGCACTTCGAACATAAGATAATGACATACAGTATAATCGCATAACAATTACAATTATTTATTTCGTTATACTATTAATGATCGTATTAAATTTATAATTATAATTATAAATATAATATTTTTTAAATTTATTAAATTATCAACAAAAATTAAACGAAAAAAATTAGAAGTAACTAATTTGTTAAAATATAATATTTAACAGTTACAATTATTTATTTAATTATATTACTAATTATCAAATTAAAATTACTTATTTAATTATAAAATTTTTAATCGGCTTCGTAAAATATTTAATTCTATAAATATCTATTTAATATTCGAGTTATTAAAATACGTTAAATATAAAAGTATATTAAATTTTTATTCAATATTCAATTTATTATATTATGTAAAATATTTATTTAATATTTTATTTTTTCATTTATGAAAAACATTTAAACGAAAAAAATAAGAAGTTCCTAATTTTTTTTAAAAAAATTATATAACAATTACAATTATTTAAAATTAAAATTAATAATATAAATTTTTATATATTATCAAATCATATATATATATATATAAATAAAATTCAAACAAAAGCAAATTATTAAAATTAAATAAATAATATAAATTTTATTTAATTAAATTTGAAGAAATTAAAGTTTTTTTACAATGAATATTTAATTAAAGAATCTTCAATTTAAAAATTAAAAGGAAAAAAAGAATTAAATAAATAATATATAATTATTTATTAACAATTACAATTATTAATTTCATTATATTAATAATTATCATATTAAAATTAAAATTAATAATATAAATTTTTATATATGATTTGATATATATATAAATAAAATTCAAACAAAAGCAAATTATTAAAATTAAATAAATAATATAAATTTGAAGAAATTAAAGTTTTTTTTACAATGAATATTTAATTAAAGAATCTTCAATTTGAAAATTAAAAGGAAAAAAAGTATTATATAAATAATATATAATTATTTATTAACAATTACAATTATTAATTTCATTATATTATTAATTATCATATTAAAATTAATAATATAAATTTTTATATATTATCAAATCATATAATTATATATATATATATATTAAGTATACATTTATTAAATTATATATATAAAAAAAATTAAGCGGGCCGACTTTTAAAACAACCGGCCCAATTCGTTGGTGGCCCAATTCGCCTCCAAAACTGGACCGGCGGTTAACCGCCGGTCCAAAACTGAACCGACGGTAACCGCCGGTCAACCAAATTGGACGGTTAACAGCCGGTCCAGAAATGGACCGGCTGTTAACCGCCGGTCCATTTCTGGACCGACAGTTGACAGCCGGTCCATTTTCTGGACCGGCTGTTAACCGTCCAGAAAGTCGGTTCCGTCTCTTCGCCGGAAATGGCCTGAAAATCGCCATTTCCGGCGATTGAAGGTCCAAAAATGACAATATACACTCAAAACAATTGCCCTATAGCCTAGAACTACTCATACATTTCATAAATAACAAAAAAATTCGAGCTTTAACACATATATACACGAGGAGTCCGTTTTCAAATAAAAAAAAAAAAAACTAACCTTTGTTCTGCGTGGATCATCTTTGTTGGTGGGTGGCCAGCTCCTTTGTGAATAGTGGTCGGTTTTTGGGAATAATGGTCGGTTTTGGGAAATATTTGGACGGTTTTCACGTGGTTAGACTTTTTCTTCTCCTTCCAATGAGGGTATTTTTGGGGTTTTACCTTATAACTTGTGTTTTCGGGTTTTTTTTTTTTTTTTATGTTATTTATTGGTCAATTTTGGCCTTCTCAACAGGCCATTCACACGTATATCCTCGTAAAGGATGTCGCTTTCTTTTACGTCATATTAATGCAAATGGATTGTTATTGAAAATCTATTATTGGCACCAAATTTCAATACCCTAAAGAGAAGAAATTGAGGAGGAAGATAAAGAGAAGAGGAGCAGTGTATTCAAGGAAATCCAGTTGCTTTTAGTGGGTTTTAGTTTTGTTTTTGATTGGAAAGATTAGAGATGGCTTTTGCTGCTCTTGTTTCTCTTAATCAGATTCTAGAGCAAATCCTACATCCTGATCGATTCTTGATTCTTCATCACAAGCAACAAATTGAGTCTCTTCATGAAAATATCAGCTTCTTGCTAACTTTTCTCCAAGATTCTTCGCAAAAATGCAGCGAATCTGTGGAAGGTTTGGAGAGAAAAATTAGAGATGCAGCATATCAAGCTGAAGACATTATCGAAACCCACGTTTTAGATCAATTTCGTCTGGGAAAATCTTCTTTTTCCTCGCGCGTGGCTGTCGATTTACTTCAAAAATCATTTGCTGCATTCCAGATTTTGATGCCCTCGCTTAATGTATTTGACAGGGGCTTGGAGCTCTGTCATGATATTTCATGGTGGAACTATCGAGACTTGGAGAAAGTAGTAGAAGAAATTGATTCCATTGTGAAAGAGGCGATGAAGATTAAGGAAGGATATGGCAGGGAAGATTTACATTCGAGGAACTCTTTGCTTGCTGGTCCGTCAAAACTTGCTTCCTTTCGGAAGAATACTAGTATGGTGGGGTTTGGCAATGATTTGATACAAATAAAGGATCGACTAACTGGACAGCCTTCAAAACTCGAAGTCATCTCGATTGTAGGCATGGGAGGCACAGGGAAGACAACTCTCGCTAGAAACGTCTATGATGATACGCTTACGGTTTATCATTTCCATATTCGTGCTTGGGTAACGATATCTCAAGCATATAATGTGCGAGACATTCTGCTAGGCCTTTTAGATTCCCTAAGAAATCTTACAGATAAAATGCATCATCAGAGTGATGTCGAATTGGCAGAGCATATCTACAAAATTTTACTGCCTAAAAAGTATTTAATTGTAATGGATGATGTGTGGAACACTGAAGCCTGGGATGATTTTAGAAGGCTGTTTCCGGACAGCAAAAATGGAAGTCGAATTGTGTTGACCACTCGGCTAAAGAATGTGGCTTTATATGCTGGTTCCATTAGCTGTCTACATCAAATGCGTTTTCTAGATGATGATGAAGGTTGGGAGCTACTTTCTGCAGTGGCGTTTGGAAAGGAATATCGTTACCCTCCCGAATTGGAAGAAATTGGACAGGAAATTGCTGAGAAATGCAGGGGACTTCCGCTAGCAATTGTCGTGATTGGCGGGCTCCTCTCCAAGCTCGACTGGACATATGATGTATGGGAGAATGTTGCAGAGAATATACATTCGATTACAGCTACTGCTGCTAATAGGTGTTCGGAGATACTTTGCTTAAGTTATAATCACTTGCCAAAACATTTGAAAGCTTGCTTTCTCTACATGGGAATTTTTCCAGAAGATTACGAGATCCATGTCTCTAAGCTCATCAAACTATGGGTAGCCGAGGGATTTCTAAAACAGACCAGACCTAAAAGCATGGAAGAAGTGGGAAAGGAGTACGTAGAGGATCTTGTTAGCAGAAATCTTGTTCAGGTTCTTCGGAGGCGCGTCGATGGCAAAATCAAAACAATTAGCATTCATGATCTCTTGCGAGACTTGTGTGTGAGAGAATCTAAAAAGGAGAAGTTTCTGCATATCCTTCATCACCCGGACGACGATAACAATACCTTCATGCAACGCCGACTAAGTCTTTATTTAAAAATGCCACGTTTTGATCCCTTCTTCCATAGCCTTCCAAATTCTTATCAGTCAACAAGATCAGTATACTTGCTCAGACACTCCTATACATTGGTAGGCAATTTATCCCATCACGCATCTTCTTAAGATTGAGACTGCGCAGAGTCTTGCATATGATTGAAGTTTTACTTTTTAGGTTTCCAATTGAAATAGTAAAACTAGTTAATTTGAGGTACCTTGCTTTTTCTTATCATGGGGAGATTCCTTCTGTTAATAAATATAGTATTATTTTATTTTATTGTTTATTAAGGGTAGAATAGTCTTTTTAGTTTTCCTTATTTTAGACTATATATAGTCTCTCTATATTTAGGTTTTGTATTCACTTTTTCATTATGCATTATTAATGAAACCCTACCCTTCCTTTTTCCTTTCTTTTCTTTGAATTGTTTAACATGGTATCAGAGTCAAATTTCATGGAACAAAGTTTAATCTCAAACACAGCTTTAATCACAAAGTTTTTTTTTGGGTGATTTCGAGACAAGTTCGATAGAGTTTTCTTTCCGTTTTGCAATCTGGTATTTCATTTTCTTTTCTTTTGAGATCTATTTTTCCCTATTCTTTGATTATGGATACTAAAAGAGACGATTCGCTTCAGTCTATGAGTGTGAAGTTGGATGGAAAGAATTATTTGTATTGGAGTTATGTGATGAGAAATTTTCTTAAGGGTAAAAAGATGTGGGGATATGTTAGTGGGACTTTTGTGAAACCTAAGAATACCATTGAGGATTATGCTGGTTTGGTAGATACCTGGGAATTAAATAATTCGAAAATTATTACTTGGATTAACAATTCTGTTGAGTATTCCATAGGCAGAGAATTGGCGAAATATAAGACAGCAAAAGTTATTCACTCAGTCAAATTTTGCGAAGCAGTATCAATTGGAGAATGACATACGAGCTCTTCAGTAGAAAAATATGAGTATTAAGGAGTTTTATTCTGCTATGATAGATCTTTGGGATCAATTGGCTCTTACAGAATCGGACGAATTAAAGACATGTGCACCCTATATTGCTCGTAGAGAGCAACAACGATTGGTACAGTTTTTAACTGCACTTCGCAAAATTTTGAGGGACTTAGAGGTTCAATTTTGCATCGTTCTCCACTTCCTTCTGTTGACTCAGTTGTTAGTGAGCTATTGGCGAAAGAAATACGTCTCAAGTCTTATTCTGAAAAGGGAATCTTTTCTGCTTCTAATCCTTCCGTGTTAGCAGTGCCTTCTAAATCACTCTCTCATAATCAGAAAAAGTTTTACGGAAGAGTTGCCCTCGATGCGTGCAGTTTCTATAAGCATAAAGGTCATTGGAGGGTTTAGTGTCCTAAGTTGAGATAGCAGAATCAATCACAGCAACAATTTCAAGCTTGGAAGCCTGGCAACCAGTCACAATCGAATGCTCATAGACCACTTCATGGCTATAGACCACCACAGTCTAATACTGCAGCAGCAGCTTCATCAGGTCTCTTCATCGATCCTAGTACTCTGGCTGAGCAATTTCAGAAGTTTCTATCCTTACAGCCACAAGCTATGTCTGATTCATTCTGATGTATGGGGGCCTTCTTCTGTTACCACAAAAGGAGGGTCTCGATATTATGTTTTTCTTTTATTGATGATCATACTCGTTATTGTTGGGTTTATTTAATGAAACATCATTCTGAATTCTTTGAGATATACTCAGCATTTCGTTCTATTGTCAAAACTCAACATTATGCTGTTATCAAATGTTTTAGGTGTGATTTGGGTGGGGAATACACTTATAATAGATTTTGTGAGCTTCTTGCCTTAGATGGAACCATTCACCAAACTTCGTGTACTGATACTCCTGAGCAAAATGGTGTTGTTGAAAGAAAACATAGGCACATTGTTGAAATTGTTCGCTCTCTCTTGTTGTCTTCTTCTGTTCCTAGTATGTTTTGGGGTGAAGCTATTCTTACTGCTGTAGGTCTGATTAATACAATTCCATCTTATCATATTTCAGGTCTTCCTCATTTCGAAAAGTTCTATGGGTATTCCCCTGATTATTCTTTCTTTAGAGTTTTTTGTTGTACTTGTTTCGTTCTTCGTCCTCATGTAGAACGTAGTAAGTTGTCATCTCGATCTGCTATTTATGTCTTTCTTGGTTATGGTGAAGGTAAAAAGGGATATCGTTGTTTTGATCCAACAACTCAGAAACTTTATGTGTCTCGTCATGTTGTTTTTCTCGAGCATATACCTTTCTTTTCTATTCCATCCACTACTCATAAATTGACTAGATCTGATCTTATTCGTATAGATCCATTTTCTGACGATTCTGATAGTTTATCATCTCAGGTTCCCAGTACCTCAAATACCTCTTCTCATGTTCTTACCCCGTTATGTTTACAACCAACTCGTATTGATCATTTTGCAGGTACTGACACTTTACTCTCCGGTACACCTGGAGGTCCCTCTTCTCCTACGGTCCCTCAAGCTCCGTCTGAGATTGTGGATCCACATCTACGTCAATCCACACGCATTTGTAAGTCTACAAAGTTACCAGATTTTGCTTATTCTTGTTATTCTTCATCTTTTACTTCATTTTTAGCTTCTATTCATTGTCTCTCTGAGCCCTCTTCCTAAAAGAGGCAATTCTTGATCCTCTTTGGCAGCAAGCTAGGGATGATGAACTTTCTGCTTTGCATAAGACTGGTACTTGGGATTTGGTTCCTCTACCTCCTGGTAAGAGTGTTGTGGGTTGTCGTTGGGTGTATAAGATCAAGACTAATTCTGATGGATCAATTGAGCGATACAAAGCTCGGTTGGTTGCGAAAGGGTACTCTCAACAGTATGGTATGGATTATGAGGAAACATTTGCTCCTGTTGCAAAAATGACTACTATTCGTACTCTTATTGCAGTAGCTTCCGTTCGTCAGTGGCGTATCTCTCAACTTGATGTTAAAAATGCTTTCTTGAATGGAGATCTTCAAGAAGAAGTTTATATGGCACCCCCTCCTGGTGTTTCACATGATTCTGGGTATGTTTGCAAGCTAAAGAAAGCGTTATATGGTCTCAAACAAGCACCTCGTGCTTGGTTTGAGAAATTTTCTGTTGTGATCTCTTCCCTTGGATTTACTTCTAGTAGTCATGATTCTGCTCTTTTTGTTAAGTGCACTGATGCAGGTCGTATCATTCTATCTTTATATGTTGATGACATGATTATTACTGGTGATGATATTGATGGTATTTCGGTTTTGAAAACAGAGTTAGCTAGACAGTTTGAAATGAAAGATTTGGGTTCTCTACGATATTTTTTGGGTATTGAGGTAGCCTGCTCACCTAGAGGTTATTTTCTTTCTAGTCAAAATATGTTGCAGATATTTTTGAGCGGGCTAGACTTACTGATAATAAAACTGTTGATACTCTCATTGAGGTTAATGCAAAGTATTCTTCTTCTCATGGTTTACCTTTGTGGGATCCTACTTTATATCGTATTATTGTTAGGAGTTTGGTATATCTCACTATTACTCGTCCAGATATTGTATATGCTGTTCATGTTGTTAGTCAGTTCGTTGCTTCTCGTACTACAGTTCATTGGGCAGCTGTTCTTTGTATTTTGCGGTATCTTCGGGATACAGTCTTTTAGAGTCTTTTACTTCCATCCACATCTTCCTTGAGCTGCGTGCATACTCTGATACTGATCATGGCAGTGATCCCACAAATCGCAAGTCTGCTATTAGTTTCTGTATTTTTTTGGGTGATTCTTTTATTTCTTGGAAGAGCAAGAAACAATCTATTGTTTCTCAATCTTCAACCGAAGCAGAATATCGTGTTATGGCATCTACTACCAAAGAGATTGTTTGGCTACGTTGGTTACTTGAAGATATGGGAGTTTTTCTTTCTCATCCTACTCTATGTATTGCGACAACCAGAGTTCTATTCAGATTGCCCACAACTCGATTTCTCATGAACGGACTAAGCACATTGCGATCGATTGTCACCTTACTCGTCATCATCTCAAGCATGGCACAATTACTTTGCCTTTTGTTTCTTCTTCTTTGCAGCTTGTAGATTTTTTTACTAAGTCGCATTCTATTTCTCGTTTTCGTTTTCTAGTTGGCAAACTCTCGATACTTGTAACCGCCGCATCGTGAGTTTGAGGGGAGATGTTAAGAAATATTATATTATTTTATTTTATTATTTATTAAGGGTAGAATAGTCTTTTTAGTTTTCCTTATTTTAGACTATATATAGTCTCTCTATATTTAGGTTTTGTATTCACTTTTTCATTATGCATTATTAATGAAACCCTAGCCTCCCTTTTTCCTTTCTTTTCTTTGAATTGTTTAACACCTTCATCAATATCTAAGCTTTGGAATCTTCAGACCTTGATACTTTGTCCCTTGGTTAAAAGCTTTGCCCTATTTCCAAACCTCTACCCCCCGAAATCTGGATGTTGCCAAGGTTAAGGCATCTCAGGTTCAATGTATGGTACTTGTCAGAACCTCCTTGTAAGTTAATTGGTTAGGGAAATTCTGCTCTTTTAGCAAATCTACAAACACTTTCGGTGGTGAGTGCTTCTTTTTGTACGAAGGAGGTCCTTCAACAAGTTCCTAATTTAAAGAAATTAGGAATTTGGATGGAAAATGGGAATCTGCATCCTTCTATGTTAATAATCTTGTCTAATCTACAATAACTCGAAATATTGAAATGTCGTGTTAATAAGCTCTCTTCAGTACCTGAGGTTTTTTCTCCGGTTCAGCTTGTTTTTCCCCAGGAACTTTCTTTCTCCCCAACCCTTAAAGAGTTAACTTTGAGTGGTTGCAGAATTTCGTGGGAAGATATGTCAGTTGTTGGGTCGTTGCGAAATCTTGAAGTGCTCCAACTGAGAGATTATGCCTTCTCAGGCTCAGAGTGGGAACCAACTGAAGGCGAATTTTGTCGACTAAAAATCTTGCTAATTGATGAAACAGATCTGGTGCACTGGAGAGCAGATAATACTCACTTCCCAAGTCTTCAGAAGCTCATGGTTTTCCACTGCTGGAAGTGGAAGAGATCCCATCTGGTATTGGAGACATACCAATTCTGGAAATGATTGAGATGGACCACTCGAGCTGTTCTACTATAAATGCGGCAGAAAAACTGCTTAAGGAACAACAGTCCTTAGGGAACGAAGGCCTTAAACTTCATTTCATCGAATAATAAAACCTGGTATCACCTTCTATTGATAACTTTCCTGCTCTGGGCTTGTTTAAAAATTTGAGAGTAATGTTTTTGCATAAAACTACCTTTTAACTACAATGTTTTGTACCTTTTTAAGAAGGAACGCATCATCAATTTGTACGTCCTAGCAACATTTAATAATGTGTATGTTTTCAAGTTTTTGTTGGAAAATTCCAACATATGGGGCCACACATGTAATATATTAAAATGTGTGGCGCTATTGTTTAAAGATTAATCATTAACGTGATCTAATAAAGTTAAGTTTGGACTAATGGGTATAAAATGTCATGGAAATAAAGTGTAGAGACCGGAATGATTATTTTAAATTGATGAGGGGCCAATTTAAAAGAATTGAAAGTTAATAACTTCTCAATGATTATTTATTATGGTTATGGTTCCCAATTTGAACGTGAAAAAAATTATCCATCTCTCTGCATCCCCATCAATAGAGAAGAAATCTAAGGAACCACGTATCAATTGGAAAATCACAAGGCGTTTAAGCAATCACATATATGGATCTATGGTTCAAGGTACGCTTTCGTTTTCATTTTGATATTCTCATTAATTTCAACATGGATGGTTAGAAGATTGATTATTGATTGTTTTTTATCGATAATCCTTTTAAGTTTTCTTTCAAGTGGTATTAGAGCCAATCAATTGTTGAATTTTTGAGAAATAAAGTTTTATGTAAATTCTAAATTTTTTGGGTTAATTGATCTTCCAGCTATTTTATGGATTTTGGCATGACATTACATGAATCAAGCATGTTATTGTTTGAATTTTGGTATAAAAATCAAAGATTATTTCAGATCTGTTATTTTCGGAATTTAAATATCTAAGATCTGTTATTTTCGGAATGATCAAGACGACTTTCAGAATTTAAGGGTTTCAAGATTTGTTAATAATTAAATCTGTTGAATATTATTTATAATTGTGGCTGCCACATGAATCTATGGATTTAGAAGCCATTGAATCCAATTGTAATCATGAAAGCCACGTGATAACTGCTTGATGCTGATACTCTGTAAAGCGTGGTCTTCAATTTGATGGCTTGACCTGGATTTGAGAGCTATTTTGTGGGTTTTAAAAGTTGATGTGCTGGTTTTCCACTTTAAAAGTTCCCATAAATTGTATAGACCTCATCTTTCTATAAAATCTGAATTAGAACTTTGCCGCTTTGCCAGATTTGGATCAAGGGATAAAAATGAGGAGATGAAGGGGCATTTCATTAAGGTTTTCAGTTATGGAATTTTTTTTTTGGAAGTGGGGGTATGGCTTGTAAATTGGATGAATTCAGGTCCTTGATTGCAATTATAATTAGGCTTAAATTTTATGAATTAACCCCTAAAGTTTAAAGTTTTGGTAATTCAGCTCATTAAGGTTAAAGTTAATTCAATTCGGGCATTAAATTCTGAATTTTAATAATTCAGCCCCCTCAAGTTAAAATTTCATCCAATCGGGCTTATAAAGTTCTGGGTTTAATAATTCAATCCCTAAAGTTTGAAAATTAATTAATTTTGGGCATTAAAGTTCTGAATTTTGCAATAAAGCCCTCAAAGTTTCTGATTTTGTTTTATTTGGCCCATAAAGTTTTCGAGAATTAATTTTCGGATCCCTAAAGTTTTAAATAATCAATTTTGGATCCCTAAAGTTTTAAATTAATTTATTATTGATCTATAAAGTCTTAAATTAATTAATTTTTTACCTCTAAAGTATTGAATTATTAATCCTTAGGTCCTTAAAGTTTCAAGATGAATACAATTAAGTATTCCGCTTTTCAGAATTTGGTACAAAGGACTCATTTGAGTATATAATATTCAAAAGTGACTTAATTGAAGCAACATGTTGTCAAATCAACCTCTCTTGTGGAAATTAATTAACTTAGAAAATTAGAAAGAATTTCTGTATATGTTTGTTCATGCGGATATTAGCGGCCAAAAGGAAGGTTACAATTTGGCCGAATTGCATGCACACTCATGGTGGTAAACGTGTGACAATTATAAGGTTTCCATGTGAATAATAAATCAATCCAAAGATGAGTTTATTATTTGACAGGAGTTATTGTCAATATTTGATCACTACACCAAGAGTACCATTTGTAATTAATATTATTGTCCAAAGACTTGATATTAATGATACGTTGAATATCTTGGGATTTACCATTATTTGAATTGTTTAACAAGGATTCTAATGTGAACATGTTAATTGAGAATAAGTTCTCTATTCAGTTAATCCATCAACTTCTGTAATACCCGTCACTACAACTCTATTCATGTGCTAAATGGAACAAACTTTAAGTATTGAAAAGAGAACATATTTATTGTTCTTGGCTGCAAGGATCTAGATCTTGCGCTCCAGATTGAGCAACTCGCTCCTCTTACGGAAGTAAGTTCATCTGATATAAAAAAAGGAACTTTATCCGGTAATGATAACATATATATGTTTAATACGGTTGCCTCTTATAAAGAAATCATGTATGTGAATCCACATGACATTAAACATAAATTAACTAATGAGAATTGAACTTTGTTATAGCACAAACGTTAAGGTCACTTTCTCAAAAGAGAATGAAAAATCTTGTGTTAGAATGAATTCTTGATTCCCTTAATTTTTTGAACTTAAGTCTTTATGTTAATTACATTAAGGGAAAACAAACAAATTAAGGAGATTATGTGCCAATAGGATTTCGGACGTCTTGAAACTAATTCATACGGATATCTGTGGATCATTCCTTTCGGCTTCTTGAAATGGTCAACAGTCATTTATTACGTTCATAGATGATTATTCTCACTATGGCAACATATATCTCATATATGAGGAATCCCAAACATTGGACATGTTCAAGGCATACAAGACTGATGTTGAATATCAACTCAGTAACAAAATTTAACAAGTTAGATCTTACCATAGTGGTGAATACTATGATAGATAGACAGATCAGGAGAACAATGTCCAGAGCCTTTTGCTAAATTCCTAAATGAATGTGGAATTATTCCACAATATATCAGGATCCTTCTAGGTAGAAGCACTAAAGACTGCAACTTAAATTCTCAACACAGTTCAAATTTTAAGGGGTAACAGTTTTTTAAAGATCCCACTATTAAGTCATTTTACGAAAGGGAAAAGTTCGATTCCTTGAGGATGTAGAGTTTGAGGGGGAGATAAAGTTATAAAGTTAATGATTTTGTCTTGAATGAAGAATATGTATATATTACTTCTGTTGCAATTGACAATGATTGGGTTCGGGGACAAATATTTGCTCCAGATCTTGTTCGAGAAGCAATTTCGGATCAAGACAACATTATAATCAAGACAACATTATAAAATCCTCAATAAACAATCAAGAGATTGTTCCTAGAAAAACAAACTACAAACTTAACAACCTCAAGAACAAATGTCATTAAGGTAAAATCCACTATAAATGGAGAAATGCAATTCGGATGACTTTATAGTCTTTCTCCAATAAAATAAGGATGACATATATTGGTGAAAAAAGACCTGATCAATCAACTTTCATCAAATCATGTAAATGAATAACTCTCAAAAGTGGATTGATGCCATGAATGAGGTGTATAAGTCTATGCAAGACAATACAGTTTGAGATCTTGTCCCGTTACCAGAAGCTGCGAAACTCATTGGTTGCAAATGAGTATTTAAAACCAAAAGGAATTCAAAGGGTAATGTGAAAAGATATAAGGCTCGTCTTGTTGCAAATGACTTTACTTAAAAGGAAAGAGATTTTTTCTTCAGTTTCTATAAAAGGCTCTTTTAGGACAATTATGGCATTTGTGACACATTTTGATATTAAGTTACATCAGATGGTTTACAGATTAAAGAAATCCATCTATGGCTTAGGTAGGCTTCCCGTTAATGGTATCACGAATTTCATCAAATAATCATCTCGTTTGGTTTTGAGATGAATTCAGTTGATGATTGTGTATATCACAAGTTCAGTGGGAGTAAGCACATTTTGATATTGTATGTCGATGACATACTGCTTGTTTGCAATGACATAATATTATTGCGTGAAACCAAGTGACTTCAGTCATGGATTTTGAAATGAAAAATCTTTGTGATACATCTTTTGTATTAAGGATATATATACACAAGAATCATTTTTGGTGTATTTTTTGGATTATCACAAAAGAGTTGTATCGATAAGGTTCTTAAAAGATTTGAATTGCAGATATGTAATTCAAGTGATACCCCTATTGTTAAGGGAGACAAGTTTAGTCTCAATTAATACATCAAGGATAACTTTAAAGAAAAAGGAAATACGTGAAATTCTCTATACTTCAGCAATTGAGAATTTAATGTATACTCAGGTTTATACACATTCGGATATAGCATTTATTGGAATGCTAGACAGATATTTAACTAAATTTGGGATGAAAATTTGGTAAGCAGCCACAAGGTTATCCAATATCTATAGAAAACTAAGGGTTACATGATCACATTCAGGAAAATCAGACCAATTGGAGATCATTGGATATTCTGATTCTGATCATGGAATATGATTGCAAAATATTGTCACCAGACTGCATATTTTGGATGGAATTGAAAGACTACTTAAGTTATTCTGTGATAAAAGCAGTCTTATATTCCAACAGGAACATGACGATGTCAAAATATAAAGACATTAAGTTCCTAGTTGCAAGGAAAAAAATCAGAGTAGTTAGATTTTTATAAAGCATATTAAGACAAACTCCATAATCATGGATCCATTTACTAAATGGCTACCACCCAAGGTCTTTCATGAGCATAATGCTCACACGGGTGTTGCATCTTTTGATGATATGCCAGTTTAGTCGGAGTTTGTATTTGGATGTTGTCTGTTTAAGACACATATTATGTCCATAAAGTATTCAGTTCAGTTTCACTCTAATTAAAGTTTATGGTTGATCTCACTTAAGAAATAAGGTTGGACCAGTTGGGAATAGACATGTTTGGATCACATAACATGTAATTTCCATGCTACACTCCCATGATTGATCTATGTCATTTGGTTGTATAGGTGTACGTGATCATTGATGAATTTAGTCACGATTAAATGTAATGAAAATCGCTTTGATCCTATATCAATATGACTAAGAGACGAGATTGTTTGGAAATACCCATAATAACGATAGCAAAATCTTGAGCTCATAAGGTTATGCACATTTGAAAGATTACACGTATGACCCAGTGGGAGATTGTTGAGAAATTCCAACATATGGGGCCACACATGTAATATATTAAAATGTGTGATGCTATTGTTTAAAGATTAATCATTAAAGTGATCTAATAAAGCTAAGTTTCGACTAATGGGTATGAAATGTCATGGAAATAAAGTGTAGAGACCGGAATGATTATTTTAAATTGATGAGGGGTCAATTTAAAATAATTGAAAGTTAATAACTTCTCAACAGTTATTTATTATGGTTATGGTTCCCAATTTGAACGTGAAAAAAATTATCCATCTCTCTGCATCCCCATCAACAGAGAAGAAATCTAAGGAATCACGTATCAATTGGAAAATCACAACCTGTTTAAGCAATCATATCTATGGATCTATGGTTCAAGGTATGCTTCCATTTTCATTTTGATATTCTCATTAATTTTGACATGGATGGTTACAAGGTTGATTATTGATTGTTTTGGAACGATAATCCTTTTAAGTTTTCATTCAGTTTTATGTTCAGGATCTTATTCTTTGGGGAAGACCTTGAAAACATCAACCACCCCTTATTGTCCGTTGACAGAGTTTTAGCGTAAATATTACAGTAGAATGACACATTTTTAGACCCCATTGCATCATATTTCAAGTCATCTGCAATTCTTTGATTTCTGCTTGGCTACTTGTCCAACAATATTCTAAAATTTCAATTTTGCTGTTGTTGCTAGGTACATCAAAAAATTCTGCTACCCAACATAGAATCCCACATCAAACTAGTTCCAGTACTATAAAATTCCACATAAAAGAATCACTATAAATTTTTTATCGACAAGGTCATTAATATGGTCACAAAAATTTGCTTGTAAATATTTTTTTTTTTCTATATTTGACCATCACGGGGACATATTCAAGCAAATTAACATGTTTTTGTGTTTGAGAGGTTGGAGATGCATTTAACAGAACTGTGGATTATATGATTGTTGGAGGCATAGGTATAATTCTGCTAGAAATTCAAATGCTTAGCGGTCATTTTAATCAAATACTTAGGATCTTCAAGTTCAGACTTCGATGACAATAACTATGTAATGCTCAAACTTTTATATCGGTCAACTTCTCTCAGACACTGACTTGAGGAAATTTTACATGGCACGGGCCTGTTAGGAAAAGCAGATTGGTTCAATTTATGCCATTGTTCACTAGTCATAATTGAGAGGTGTGTTTTATTAAGGGATAGAATCACACATCGAATAAAGATGAAAAATATGGACCCATTTATAAGGATTTGTGCTACTCCTTTTAACATGGTTGACCTTTTAAGATGAAACCTCAAATCTTAACATGGTATCAGAGCTCATTAAACTCCAACGAGCAATTTGATCTGATTAAGACTCAAAAAAATGAGCACACGAATTTCAAGATTGATTTGCTCAAACGAGTTACCATCTTGCGGGGACATGTTAAGGGATAGAATCCCCACATCGAATGAAGATGAAAAATATAGATCAATTTATAAGGGTTTGTGTTACTCCTTTAAACAAGGTTGACTTTTTAAGATGGAAAATCAAATCTTAACGCATTTTACTACTTTTTTGTTATAAATCAGTTTTTGTAGTGAATCAAAACTCCTTGTTGTTTCCTTGTAAAAATAGTTCACTATTTTCTGATAGTTTGTCTTCATTATTTATCTGGTTTTACTATATTTATAAGTTGGTAAAGTGAACCTACCAATCCATAGTTGCTACAAGAGGAAACTCCAAAGGAGTTGTTATTGCACAATATCAGCCACATTCCCGATTCTTGAAATTTATTTCTGAAGCACTAGAGAGCCAATGAAAGTCCCCTTTCCTGCCTTCAGAGCCTAGCTCTTGTTCACATCATTCATCTTCCCTTGACCATTTGATGCAGGAAATAGTGCTAGAAATGAGTGGGTTGACCCGAACCATGGAGCGTGGAAACGGGATGGAGGGAGGAGTTTATTGTTTGATTTTGAATGTAAACCTCACACTACCCACAACACCACATCTACATATATGTTCTAGTTTGTGGGAGTTGAACACAATATTCAAAAACAAAATATATATTACATGAAAATGAGAACACCCAAAGGGTCGTGATTTGATTGAGGAGGAAGAATCATTAAAAAAATATTGGCATTTGGGTTGTGGAAAACAGGCTCTTTACATCGTGATTCATGAGTTTAGTCTCTAGATCAAGGAGTATTCAAATTTTGTAGAGAAGAAGGCAAGTCTCAACAATCTAGTTATCTTGAGGTTTTTCCGATTTTAAGTGAGTTTCGAGTTTCAACAATCCATGATCAACTAGGTTAATTTACACTAGTATTATAGTTGAGCTAAGTTGTTTCCTTACATGTTAACATACAAAAAATGATTTAATGTGGTAAAAAAATGCTTCTATGCTATTTTTTTAAACTCAAAAACATCTCTAATAGTTAGTCTTGAATATACAATGTTAATTCATGGAATTTGTATATAATGTTTCTTTTATGCTTTGAAGTCCAATTACCTTATTATGACCTTAATTTATTATATATTAATATTAATTATGGCCTTAATTAATTAATTAAAATTGTCTTTGTCACTCTGGTTAATTTAAAAGTCTATTAATGTATTGGTTTTTCATCCACACTGCAAAAAAATGTTTATTCTTCTATGAATTCATTTCCTTTTCAAAGCAATTTTTAGAAGAATGAAGTTTGTCAATTTGTATGAAAAAAATTAATATATTATCGGACTTTTTTTTTTTTAACCCCAAGAACCAATCCTTGTCTGTTATACAAGTAAATCCTTCCATTACTTTCTGAAGGATAAAGGTAGATCGAGTGCAACAAAAGTGAAAGTTGAAATAAAAAGGTTCGATAATTAATGTAAAACAACCTACGAGTTTGGTCACAAAATCGTGTTCAATTTCTATTAGGTTGAAATTAACATAATCGTTCATTTCAACTCACAGCTTAAAAATATTTCAGCTATTTCGCTGTCTCATTAAAAGTCAAATTACGAAATCTCAAGTTGCCTATAATAAATTAAGTTTATTGCATTTTTCGAAGAATTTTTCTCGTCTCTAAGCAACAAGCCTGTTATATTACTGAAGAGGAGAAAAACATCTCCAAAAACAAAAACAAAAAAAAATTGTTCCCAATTGACAAATTTACACTTTTCTTTAAGTAAATAATATTTTTTGTTATGTAGGCAACTGTACCCTTATGTTTATAAAAATTATTGGAAAACAAATAAAAATAAAAGAAAAAACAAAACCCATCAACCTTATAATGAGTTTCGCTCATGTTCCACTAAATGGCAAGCAAATTTATTACCTTAATCACTACAATATAAAAAGACTAAAAGTTTGTGCGTCACGTGTCGCGATTTTTCATCGTCGTAATTCAAAATATTTTTTCCCCTCAAGCATTTCCCTCCTCTTCACGCAACCCATCACATCTTTCATTTTCACATGTGATTAACTTCATCCATACCCCCATCATCCATCAATCCACCACCATCAATTCACGACAACCAAATTGCCGTGTCTATAACTTCCATTTCAATATCTTCACTACCCATTCTCTTTTCATTGCTTACTCCAGAATTTATCGAAAAAATTAAGTGTGGATGTGATGGAGGTAGACAGTTCCAATGGATCCAACATAACTAGTCATTTTTTGAATTCTAGGTTGTTTCTTTCAATTTGAACATGAATTATTTGCAGAGAAATTAATCAATTATAGAATATTAGGAGACAAAAAGAAAAAAAAAATTACTTGGAAGATGAGGATGAAGAGGTGGGTGCACGGAGTCTTCGTGCGCGCACGGAGACATATTTTTTTTTACAGTGCACGTTCTCCCCACTAGTGATTTAAAGAAGTAACCATGTACAATAAATTATTGAAAATTATCATAATTTCGATCCTACCTATCACTCAATTGACTTCCAATTAGCACAACAAGAATATCGATACACGTGATGGGCGGTAATTGATCAACGAGTTACTTCACATTATCTAATGAATAAAAATACATTCAAACTTCATTGTATATCGTGGCCACGTAGAATCCCTATTTACTTTTTCTTCTTTCAGTTACAAATTTTATAAATTTATCCAATAGCAGAAGAAAGAATAAATTATGTTGGCCATGAAATAACTTTCGATTATAATAAGTTTAAGGCATATTCATTGCACTGACACTAACATAATTTGAGGCTTGAAAGGTCCAAGAAAGGGTTCATTTACAGCTAACATGACTATTTTAATAATAATTAAGGTTTGGACATATTCGTTGACACAAACTGACACTAACATGGAAAACAGATTACATCTAATTGGTTAAGGAAAGGATTCATTTACAACTAAAGTAAAACAACTCTACGAGACAAGTGGTGTTCAATTTCCATTGGATCGAAATAAATAAATAGTAACTTACTTATAATTGTTTATTTCAATATGAAATCTCAACTTGCCAACTAAAATATTATTTATCGCTCTCTCATTAGATGTTGCCATCGAGCGACTTCGGCCTCTTCTGTTAATCAATAATTCTTGCATTAATTAACAATATATTAGGTGGTAATATAGCCACCTTATAATAAACGTAACATCCACTAGCTCAGGGGTGGACCCAAGAAGTTGAGTGAATTAGGGCGATTGTTGATAGCCGAAAGCCGCAACAACGAGATTATTTTAATTAAATAATATTAAGAAATTCTTCAATATAAACATAAAAATCATATACAATGAAAATTTAAGCCCAAATAAGAAGAAAAAATATACATTTTTTGAATCCTACACATATCATCAAGTTTTAAGTTGTGACGGATTTAATCGAGACAAGATGAAACTTATATCTAAAGCATAATTAAACGATAAATACTAATTCCAAACTTAGGCATAAGGTAACTTAAGCAAACCTTATGCAAAGTTTTTAAAACAGTAATTTTTAGAACTATTTTTAACCCAAAAAATGTGTGTTTTGAACTCTTAAAAAATAAAGAATAGTAGTTAGATTGTCTAAATTTAAATTTTACAAAATAAATTGACAAAAGTTAACAATAAAAATATATATTAAGCATTGTTATCATAACCAACCCAATCGTTGATTGTACAAATCATTGATTCAACGGTTCAACTATTAAGTCATTGCAATTTGAATTTTAGTTAATAATAATAATAATAATAATAATAATAATAATAATTTTTTTTTTTAAACAAGTAGTCTATTACTTTCTAAATTGAATATATAGTTTCTTGTCACATTTATTTCTAAAATTCTTCAATTGCCATATGGTGAAGCATTCCATTTCCACAAGCAGAGAATGAGTTTGAATCTTGCCTATTGCAAATATGATATAAAAATTTTGCTTTCGGCAATTTGGAAGTTAAAAAACTAAAAGAAAGAGGGGAAGTTCTTGGAATGGAACTTTGTACCCCTTTCATGTAAAAGTAGCATCATACTATATAAGCTACACGACTTATTGTTGAGAATTATTATATTTACAAATATGTAACGTTATAGATATGATCAAGTTTTAAGTTGTGACGGATTTAATCGAGACAAGATGAAACTTATATCTAAAGCATAATTAAACGATAAATACTAATTCCAAACTTAGGCATAAGGTAACTTAAGCAAACCTTATGCAAAGTTTTTAAAACAGTAATTTTTATTTTTTCTTCTTCGTTCAATTACAAATTTTATAAAAAGTGTCTACCCCATTGGGGCTGCATAGCACTATTCTTTATTTTTTCTTCTTCGTTCAATTACAAATTTTATAAAAAGTGTCTTCACACTTATATTTATTCCACCAATTTTTCAGAAATCACTATTGCTAAACTCAGTATTTATCGGGGGCTAAATGTATTTATTCATTTTCTTAATCCATACGTTTCGGAATTTTCAATGTTTTGTTTTTTCTTTCGATTTCCTATTTGATTAATTTTATCCTTTATTGTTTTCGTGAAAAAAGAATTTCTACATTTTTTTAATGTTTTTTTTAGTTATAACAAGATAGAAATAAAATAAATTTATTCATGCAATTTTTTGATGTGGTCGTGAAATTTTTCGATTTGTGTTAGCTGGATCCTTATCGAATTAAAAGAATGGAATTGTTATAGTCTTCTTTATTTTTAATAGAGTACATCATATATTTTTTTTTGTGAATATTTTCATCTACTTAATTTGTGCTTCAAAGGGTGAGTGAATAATGAAATTACATCTATAATTATGTTAAAATTGAGATTTAAATTCTTTGTTTCTATGTGCTTCTTGTAGGAGATTAGACATTTTCCTGTAATACTGTCATTTACAAATGATTTTTTTTTAAAATTTGCTTATAGTTATTAACACTAAGCAATTAATGTGCAACGCACGTTCTCTCACTAGTGATTGACAAAAGAATGTAATATGGACGCTGGAAAATTTTGGACAATTTGGCTTTGAATGGTGTAAACGAAACTTCCACTAGCTTTCGATTAACAATTGTAAATTTGCTTATAAGGAATTATATTAATTAAAGTTTCTTATATTAAGTTTATATCAAATATAAACTTGCTTACAGTTGTTTCAATTAACAAATATAAACTTGCTTACAGTGGTTTAAGTTAATTAATTACGAAATCTCAAGTTGCTTATATTATATTAAGTTTATTATTCTCCCGAGAAATTCTCTCATCTCTAAGCAACCAGCCCGTGATACTAAAATTCATCTCCAACCACCAAATTTTGCACCAAGTGAACAGTGTTTACTCAATTTCTTCTCTTTTTTTATTCTTGGTAATTTTTTTATTCGGAATATTATTTATTTATTTATTTTAAAAAATATATAAACTACTAAATAAATAATTACGTTAGATTAAGGAAAATATTAAATTCATTAATAAATATATTATTAAAACATAGTACAATTAAAACATATGAAATTATTGCATATGAATTCGAAATATCATTGCAATTTAATTCTGGAAATTCATATATTCTTCCAATAAATGATCGATTAATGCATATGTATTGTTTTTTTTTTTTTTTTTAAAAAAAATAGATTAATGTAGGGAAGTGGTTATTGTAATACATTTCGTGGTTATTGTAATAAATATCGTAACTATAAATAATCGTGTTAGTTATATTTTAAATTTTTTAATTCTTATTTTAATTAATATATTAATTATTATTTTTCAACATTTAAAATTTATAATAATAATAATAATAATAATAATAATTGTATTAAAATTATATAACATAAATGACACAAATACCCTCCAATCATTATTTTGACAAAATGAAAAGAAGGGCAATTTTGACTTTGCACCACTTTGGTGTTTTGGTGCAAAAATGAATAGTGCAACACATATTTTTACCAATTTTAATTCAAGTTGCTTGGTGCCAATTCTACATTCATATGAAGTTATCTATGTTGCCTCTAATGTCTTGCTTGTTTTATTGCCTTAAATCCCTTATCTCTCAAAGGTGCCTAAACTTCTTTTTCCATTGAGATCTCAAAGTTGCCTTGAATCCTTTTTGAGATTGAGATGGCTTATGCATCTCTACTTTCACTTGCTCAAACACTAGAGCAGATCCTGCATCCTCATGATCAATCTCTAAATCTTCATCATACAGAGCAACAGTTCATGAGATCTCTCCATGAAAAGGTTAACTTCTTGGTGGATTTTCTGGATGTAATTTCACCAAAAAGTAGTGAGAAAATTAGTGGTTTGGAAGGAAGAATCAGAGATGCAGCGTATGAAGCGGAAGATATCATTGAATCCAATATGTCGAAGAAGATTGTCTCAGAGTGGGAACAGAAATTCGTTGGTTTGCAGAAGTTAATAAAAGAACTCGCTTCCATTTCAGAAGATTTGGTGAAGATGAAGAAAAGGAACCAAATAGAAATTTTAAAACCAAGGAACACTTGTCCTTCTGCTCGTTCGACTAACAAGATTGCTACTGTGGGAATTGAAGGCGAGATTTGCAGAATTACGCATCTGCTGACTAGTTCGACCTCAGAAGTCTGTATCATCTCAGTTACTGGGATAGGAGGCCTTGGCAAGACTACACTAGCAAGACAAATTTATAATGGCTCGGATATTGCCTCTCACTTCGACGTTCGTGCATGGGTAACGGTGTCACAAAGATATTATGAACAAGAAGTACTCAGTTGCATTCTGAGTTCCATAAGGGGCCTCAATCATGAATCAAGCCAAGAAAGAGTAGAAAAACTAGCTGAGAAACTATATAAAAGTTTGAAGGATAAGAAGTACCTTATTGTACTGGACGATGTGTGGGATAGAGAGATCGTGTTAAAAGTCAAAAGTTTGCTTCCACATGACAGTAATGGAAGCCGGATTTTGTTGACAACTCGATCACGTGATGTGGCTCGGTATGCTGATCCTAATTGCTACGTTTATGAAATAAGATTTAAAACTGAGGAAGAATGCTGGAATCTGCTGCAACATTTGGTGTTTGATAAAGAAATGTGTCCTCTTGAATTGATGGGATTAGGTACGGTGATTTCCAGGAACAGCAATGGACTTCCACTTGCACTTATCTTGATCGCTGGTGTCCTGTACAAAGCCGAGAGGACACTAGATTACTGGATGTATGTTGCACTACATACTAGGTATGAATATTTTGACGCACTCCCGAAATTTGTGTCTTTCTGTTACAACCAATTGCCCCATCATTTGAGAGCATGTTTTCTTTATATGGGTGTTCTACCTGAAGATTATGAGATCCGTAGATCCAAACTCATCAAGTTATGGATTGCCAATAGATTTATAAAGCCAGATAGATTGAAAAGCTTGGAAGAGGTGGCAGAGGAGTATCTAAAAGATCTTATTGATAGAAATCTGATTACGGTTCGTGAGCTGACCTATAGTGGTGAAATCAAAACCTGCTGCATCCATGATGTCTTGAGGAACTTCTGCCAGAAGAAAACTAAGGAAAAGTTCAATTTGGACGTTGAGAATCTTCCAGAAGTCCATGACAATCTTCGTCACGTTAGTATTCTCACAGAACTGAAGAATCAAATACCCAAATTTGATCTTGTACACAATCGTGATTTACGTGTCCGCTCTGTTACATATTTTTTTCGCAATAGCCTGTATGATATACATTTTGTCAAGAGTTTTCGGCTGCTGAGGATATTGGATGCACTCACAATATGGTTTGACGAGTTTCCTGTTGAAATTGTAGAACTGGAGACTTTGAGGTTTATTGCTTTGACCTACTGGGCAAAGCATAGGATTCCTTCGTCAATATCCAAACTTTGCAATCTTGAGACGTTAATTATTAATCCAGGGAAACTCAGATCGATCTTTAATACATCATTCCTACCACTGGAAATCTGGAAGATGTCACGATTGAGGCATATCTTGTTCGTGAGAAGTTTCTTGCCTTACCCTACTGATGCACTAAATGGGGGATCTATTTTGCCCTTGGAAAACCTACAAACACTTACGAATGTTATGAATTTCAGATGGACAAAGGAGGTCATTCAAATGATGCCGAACCTAAAGAAATTGGTAATTTCGTATGAGCATGATGGGCGAACTGAGTGGTCATCCTATTGTTTTGACAATTTTGTTCATCTTCTTCAACTTGAAGTTTTGAAGTGCTTCTTTTTTGCGAAGTCTTATATAAAATATCAGGATCCTCTACCAGTGAACTTTACTTTCCCACGAAAACTCAAAAGGTTAACTTTGAGTGGCTGCAGAATATCTTGGAAAAATATGACTATTGTTGGTTCCTTATCCTATCTTGAAGTGCTGAAACTCAAATACCATGCCTTTGAAGGCCCTGTTTGGGAATCAAACGATGGGGAGTTCCGTCGATTAAAATTGCTCCTCATTCACATGACTGATCTGGCTCACTGGAAAGTTGATGAAACGCACTTCCCAAGGCTTGAACGCCTTAGTCTTGAGTATTGCTACAATCTGGAGGAGATCCCCTCTGGAATTGGGAAAATTCCATCTCTTCAAAAAATCGAGTTGTGCGAATGTAGCACATCTGTTGTCACTTCAGCAAAGGTCATAGAAGAAGGAAAAACATGCTTGGGAAATAGTGGATTTCAGGTTTTTCTCTTACTTCTTGGCCTTTACGCATTAACTGGAAATCTACTTCATATAGTTATTGCTGTAGCCTTGCAGAGGCTCCTTTGCTTTGCATTTACCAAATATGAACTTGGCAAAATCATCTATAGAAAATAAAAATAAGTGAAACAGAAATTTTCAATAAACTAGATTTTCAATTTGTGTAATTTTCTGGTTAAAATTTAGAGTTTGTAGTCAAAATTGGGACAAAATAAAGACATATTCTTGAAATTACAAGACTAAAGAGAGTATAATTTCTTCAAATTTGGGGTGTTGTATAATTTGGGTTGAGAGTGGTGATTGAATATCATGATACCAAATTAACCATATATCTTCTTGACATTAATCACTCATACATCTTTATGCTAATATTGTCAATGTTTGGAGCTTCCCTAATAGGTTGTGCTGAAAGAAGAGGATACTAATATTTCTAGCTAACAAAGGGAAAAAGAAGACGAAGTTGCAATGTTATTTCAAGTGTTTCATTGAGACTACATCGTTGTTGTGGTTATTTTTGTTGTTGTACCTTACTGACGCGTTTGGATGTCAAGAATAAGATGAACGCTGGACATGTACATTATTTGTTATTGTAAATAACGAGTACTTTTTTTTATATATTGTGGAATTAAACACTCTTCAGTTAGATATGTTATCTAATTTGTGGTTTAAATGTTACGGTAAGTGTAACATTATTTGTTAATTGTTATGGTTATTATTCATGTTATATATATATTTTATGTGTTACTCATCAAGTATTAATTGACGTGATTATTTAACCAGCGTGTCAATTAGATCAACAACTAGGTTATTCCAACAATTAAAGTTTAACTCGAATCACTTGTGTTGCCTCTTATTTCCTATCCCAAAAGAACTCAAATTAATAAAAGATTATTCCACAAAGGAAGGTGACGATGGTTGCAACTCACAAAGAATGACAGCGAAGAAACGCACAATTCACAGAGAAAAAAGAGATAAAAAGCGCTGCTTCAATTCTCTCAAATTGCACACTAAAAGCAAGAAGGTGGCAGCCCATATATAATGATTAGAGCAAGAATTAGGGCAACGATAAATAAGCCATACAAGGCACAAAGGTCATAACCATGTGAATGGATTGAGTCGCTGATTTTGGGTCTTATCTCGTGGTATTAATCCTTTACTTCAATCATCGATTGAAGCCTATAAAATTAAACATTAAACGATACAAACATTATTGTTCGAGAGTTATTGGATATCAAAAACCCAACAATAATTGTTGGGATGCTCCGTGTGTTGGTTCCAAAACCAGATCCGTCACTGAAACAGAAAATCAAACACAATAATATGTTGGTTATGAAAAATTGCTTTCAGGTTATCAGTGTCAAAACTTTATTCATGCAACATTTTTCTTTGTGTCTCCAAGCAATTGAACCAACTGGAGACTTCTGTCCTTGCCAATGCCAGGTGTGTCTCCCCGGCACTTATACATCGAGAAATTCCCTGCACAAGTAGCATGGTCCTAGCATCATTGCCTCACAACTAATTTGAGTTTAAAAATGTATGTCGCAAATTAAAATATATTTATAAACTCACTTAGGGACTTTTATTTCTTAATTACAAAGAGCCTCAAAAAGTTTTAATATCCTAGAATTTTTTAAAGGAGTTTCTTATTATAATTAGGAAATTTTAATAACTTGTAAGGTGGAAAATATAATTATCGTCGTAGAAAATGAAAATTGGAAAATTTAATAAGGGTCCGTTTGATTGCATGATGAAAAATAGGTGGAAATAAAATATTTTATAGGGAAATTTTTTTCTAGAAATTTTTTTACTGACAATTGTAATTAATTGTGCTTGATTGGTATAATTTTTCATGTAAAATGTTGAAAGTTTGTTGTCCGTTTGGCTTCTTTTTTATGAAAATTGTCCATTAAAGTGATAATGTTTTCTACTATTAGGTCTAGAATTTATTCCAATTATCAAAAATAAAAAAATAAAAAAAATTGAAAAAAAAATAATCATACCGAATACTATTCGTTTGGCTTTGTTTTGCATGAAAATTGTCAATAAAAGTGATTTTTTTACCATTGTGTCTAGAATTTCTTCCAATTGCCAAAAAAAAAAAAAAAAATTGGAAAATATTTTCCCATCAAAACATCAAGAATTTATTTTCCTCCAAAAGGTGGAAAATATTTTTTCGAAAAAATTTCACCAATCAAACACTACAAAAGATGGAAAATGAAAAATATTTTCCATATTTCATGAAAAATCCGGCCTATCAACAAATAGAGCATAAGGGATAACAATAAGCCCCTGTTTGTCTACCATCATTCCAAAAAATTGTTTGCTACATTAAGATTCTCCACCACACATTCATCCAATAAAATATTATATACATAAACCAATAAAGTTACTTCCATTTTCAACCACACATTCTCCAAAAAATACTATTCATTACAATACTTTTCTCCCAAACAAGCACTAATTGCAGCTAAGCCTCTGGTTCTTTTTACAAATTGGGCACTGGGTGGGGAAATACTTGGAAATAGCCTAAAAACAAGGTCATTTATTCATTTTGGCCTCTGACTATTTTAAAGTTTTAAAATTCCTAAAATACCCTCAATATAAATGGTTTCAAAACAAGTCATTCAACTATAAAATAAAATTCTATTTTAGTCCTTAAAAATTTTAATTTAGGATTCGACACACTCTTTTGGAATTAAAATTTAAAACTTTCACCATCAACTCTTTTCACCTTAATTAAGTCCAAAACATTCGATATTGATTTTAACTAATTTTGTATTTTTGTTAATAATTGTATTTTTGCATAAACCCCCGGTAAAATGGTATCAGAGCCCTAGAGATCATGGAAATTGAAAATACTAAGGATATAGAAACTGGAGTTTATGAAGTGATAGAAGGATATGCCTTAAAAGGAAAATTTGATTGAGAAAAATTTAGAAAAATAAATAAAGCAGAATTAAATATTAAGCCTCCAGGAGAAAATAGATTATTTAGTATTGTAAGTTCAGTCTTTAAAAAAAAAGTTAGTTATCAATGAATATTACGAAATAGAAAAAGCCATGGATGTAAAACATACACATGGAAAAATAAAATAAAATTTAATAACAAAAAGAAATATTAATGAATTTCTAGGAAAATTAAAACAAGAAAAAAGAAATAAAATATCTTATGTCTACCTTGCTGGAGTACAAATAATAATAAAATCATGTTTTAAAGAAGGAATTAATAGTCATATAATACTTAATTTACAAGATGAAAGATGTATAACCGCAGAAAATGGAAATTTGGGAATAATTAAAGGAAATTTAGTCTATAAAAAATTAAAATTTACTTGTTATCCAAGATATTGTGTATATATAAATGATAAAAAATTAGATGATTGTCTTAGTCTACATTTTAAGATGCCTAATAAAATACTAAAAGATAATAATAATGTCTTTACTATATTATATCAAGGATTATATTGTTATACAAATAGTAATTATGGAAATATATATAAGGAAAAACCGTTTATAGAAATTGATAAAGAATTTAGAGATATAGGAGAAGCAATTCTACCTAGAGAATAAAATATAGAAGAAATAGAAAATTTTGAGATATGACATGATGATGCCATAAGTATTGATCAACCTTTAATACCAAAACAAATAACTTATAAAGAAAATAAGATAATTATTGGAAGTAGTAGTACTTCAAGACATAGTATTTCAAAAATAAAGCAAAATAAAAATAGTAGTGTCTATGGAATAAAAAGAAAATTCTTTAATGGAAATAAATGGATAAATGAAAGTAGAATAATTATTGATATTGGAGCAAGTCAAAATCATATTTGCTCTCTAATAGATGAAGGAATTAAAAAGAAAATAGTAGAACCCTATAGTTATAGAGATTTTGAAGGAAAAATAAACTCTTGTGATATAATAGGACAAGTTCAAATTAAACTTGGAAGTTTATTATTAAACATAGAATGTTATATAGATAATAATATGAATTTTGATGAACATCCAATTTTATTAGGAAATTCTTTATTAGATAGTTTAGATAATTATAAAATAGACAAAGAAGAAATTCTTATTATACATCAAGGAATAACTACATATTGTCATAAAGAAAAATGAGTAGAGAAATAAAATTTCCAATAAGTGTATATATACAAATAACTGTATTCGAAACAAAAATAACTACTTATGCTTTAATCGATACAGGAGCTGAAATAACTGTATTTAAAGAATTCTTATTAACAAAATGGATAGAAAACAAACAACAATTAACTCTACAATGAATAACTGGAGCAAAAGAATCATTAAAATACAAAAATGAAAATATAGAAGTTATCATAGGATCTAAAATAGTAACTGTAAAAAATGTTTACCAATATAATATAAATGATTGTGATATTATTCTAGGAAATGACTTTTTACAACAGTTTAGTCAATATAATCAAAATATTTATACTATTCAATTAAGAACCTCATGTGGACATTTACTAAAAATTGCTAGAGAATTTAAACCATTCAGAGTTCAGCCAGCTTAGCATGGTGAAAAGATAGAATTTATACCAAACTCAAATACTCAATCAGAACAATTACTCTTGACCAAATAAAAGATCTTTTAGCCAAAAATTATAATGATAATCCACTTGAAAAATAGGAAAAATAAAAAATTACAGCTAAAATAGAATTACTTGAACCTACAATCATTATTAGAGTCAAACATATACTTTATAATCAAGAAGATAAAGAAGAATTTCAAGTACAAATTCAGGAACTTCTTGATCAAAAACTTATAAGAAGAAGTAATAGCCCTTATAGTAGTCCAACCTTTATGGTTAGAAATCATGCGGAAATAAAAAGAGGAAAATTTAGAATGGTAGTAAATTATAAAGAACTTAATAAAAATACTAAATTTGACGGATATTATCTACCAAATAAAGAAGTCTTAATAAACATAGCTAAGAATAAAAAATATTATTCAAAATTTGATTGTAAATCTGGATTTTGGCAAATCAAGCTAGAAGAAAATAGTATACCATTAACAGCATTTAGTACCCCTCAGAGACATTATGAATGGATAGTTATGCCATTTGGATTAAAAAATGCACCACAGATTTATCAAAGAAGAATGGATGGAGTTTTTAAAACTTATAATTTTCTTATTGTTTATGTTGATGACATACTTGTTTGTTCAGAAACATATGAAGATCATCTTAAACATCTTAGAAGCTTTGCTCAAAAGAATGTATAATACTTAGTCAGAAAAAGGCAGAAATAACAAAAAATGAATTGAATTCTTAGGAATGATAATAAATAGTGATGGAATAAAATTACACCCTCATATTTCAGAAAAATAATTTTGTTTCCTGATAATTTAGAAAATAAGCAGCAAATTCAGAAATTTTTAGGATGTCTTAACTACGCTGAAGAATTTATAGAAAAACTTGCAGAAAAAAGAAATAAATTGCAAAGATTATTAAGAAAATCAAATAAGTTAGGATGGAATGAAGAACATACTCTTTGTGTTAAAAATTTAAAAGAAAATTGTAAAAATTTATCTAAACTTAGACTTCCTGATGAAAATGATAAATTAATTATATAGACAGATGCATCAGATTTATATTGGAGTGCTTTATTAAAAATCGATTTAAATAAAATTTGTAGATATACTAGTGGAATATTTAATAATGTTGAAGTAAATTATTTAACCAATGAAAAAGAATTATTAGCAGTTGTTAAAGGTATAAATAAATTTAAAATATTTTTATTACCTAAAGAATTTATTGTTCAAACTGATAATACTCAACTTAATGGATTAGTAAATAATAAATTACCAAATTCACCTCAACATAGAAGATTGCATAGATGGCAAGTGTTATTATCTTTCTATAATTTTAAATTTGAATATATTAAAGGAAAAGATAACTTATTTGCTGATTTTTTGTGCAGGAATCATGAATATGGAAAAGATTGAAGCATTTACCAAGGAATTACAAGATCTTCTAACATATTTTATTGCAGATTATCTTGCTGTCCAAGAAGATCATCTGGATATTCGACAAACTTTGTGTGATTTATCAAACAAGGTTGTTGAGAGTGAAAAAAGATTGAGAAATTAAATAATAATAAAGAAAAAATAGTTGAAAAATTGACAGAATGTTTAGACCTTTTTGTAACTTGCAACCATGAGTTCCCTCCTTTAGAAAAAAGGTGAATACAGTCGAAAGGCTAGTCATATCCCATTTCGGGAGATTAATACATCTACCTCAAGTGGAGATTCAAAATTTAAGAGAAATGACCCTCTTACCTCGCAAGAGGAAAAAGTCATAAAAAAAGGGTTCACAACAATCACCTGTCAGTATTGACAAATTGTTGGAAAAATTTACAAGTGGAAAATAAGCCACTCACCTTTTAGGTGAAACATCCTTATCAAAAGGCCCATTGGAACAGCCTACTGTTATCAGTGAATTCCAAGAAAATAAAAAATCATCTACCGGTGATCTTAAATCACCAATGGGAATAATTACAACTCATTATGTTAGAACCAATTTACATCCTATGGAGAAGGAGTATTACGAATTCTCAGAATAGATATATAATTTCAAAGAAGGAAGTTCTCTTTACTTAACGGCCCTTCCAACGGCGATTTATCCAATGATTAGTGCAGTTTAAGGTGCTGATCCTATTATTTTTCGAAAATTGGCAACATTTGGATTCTTAGACCGACTCTTCCCAGGATCAGATCTAAAAGAAATTGAATAATTCGATAAAGAATTTGTTAACTGTGTCAAAAAATATAGTGATAAACAACCAGTTGAATTGAGATTCTATACTATCAGTCCTGAGTATAAAGAACCAGAATGGTATGGAGAACATCATCTTGTCACTATTCGAAAAAATAATGGAAATCCACTCAAGGAGATTCAGATTTTTAAAGAGATGCCCACTATCAATAGAAAATGGATGATTTACAGGCGAGTCCTTGGAATTAAATCAGTTTGCTCAACCACGCAATTTTTCTATGGAGAAAAATACATGGTGTATGGAATGAGTAATAATTGGATCCTTATCTGTAGAGGAGACAAAGAATTAAAAATTTTAGAGGATAAGATTTGTGAAATCTTGAACGATCAATTCCTTGGGAGTGAGGAATGCATAAAAGAAGCTTGCAAATTGATGGGACACATCCACAAATAAAGGACGATAAAGCAACATCACAAGACAGCACCATGTGAGCATTAAAGAAAAAGAAGACAGCTTTTAAAGCTGAAATAAAGTTGCCGACACTAGCAAACAAATGTTTTGATTATTGCAACCACTTTAAAGAAATTATTGTACTTTTACTTTTGTGTTGTAAAATTTCTATTGGCTAGAAGCGTCTCAGTGAAGTGCAAGTCTATCTATAAATTAAGACTCTTCTTACTTGAAGAGGCATGATCGAAAAATCCACAGAAAAAATATATTCTCTCAAAATGATCTTTGTAACCACTTTCTTGAAAGAGTAGAAACCACTATTCGGAGTATCAATCCCTGTAAAAATCTTTGTATAATAGCTTTCTAGCTATCATCAGGTCAATAAAGTCTTTAAGTTTGAAATAAATCTTTTATTACGCTTTGAGTGTTGTTCTACACAGTGAGTCTGTTTGAGAGTTTTGAGTACCTATGTGTCCGTTTTGATTTGATGATGTTGGACTTTGGCCAACTCTTGTGACCAGGAACATATAACATTCTTACTATTTGGCGAAGCGTGGTAAGACCCTTATTTTAAGCTATGAAGATATTTATTGTCTGAAGATTTGTTTGAAAATTATTATATAAGAATTTTTATAGGATTGTATACTTTGAAGAACTTTTCATTATGAAAACTTACGAATTGTATTACAGAATTGTACCCTTTAGATATACTAATAGTATTGATTATAATCACATAATAGACATCCCAGAAACATATGATAGTTATACTAGAGGAATAAATTTTATAAAAAGAGACTAGATATTATCAAAAATGTCTTACAATTGCCTATTTTGGGTTAAAAGAAATATTACATAAAGAAATAATAAAAATGATTATATTTTTCTAGTTAGATAGTGAAAATAGTGAAAGAACATTTGAAAATATAGAGCAATATGATAATTATAATAATGTTGCTGAATTATATGATTTTGATCTTAGTTTTGATGATAATGAATAAAAGAATTAAAAATATTCATAAATATAATTTAAGGAACCACATAAAAAACTTATAGATGAGAAAACCTATCTCGAATAGATTACCACAAGAATATAAGAAATTAAAATTTATTAAAATTTTATATATATATAATTAACAATAAACTAGATCTTGTTAAATTAAAAGAATATTTAGAATACACAATTATTAAATAAGAATAAAATATGTCTGGAATAACTAAAAATTTTTGCGATAATAAAATAAAAATTTTAGAAGAATAAAAAATAACTAGAAGTAATAGAAGAGAAATTGAAAAAGAAATTTTTAATTGGAATAAAATTAAAAGAGAATTAATAGGAAATGAAATTACAAGAGAATTAATAAGAGAAGAACAATTAAGGAGAGAAATAGAACAAATGATAAATAATATAGTAATAAATCCTTTAAACCTACCAGATTAAAATGAGTTTACCAAAAAAAATAAGATTTGATAAACAAGAAATCGAAAATATAAGATTACCAATAGGAAGTTATCAAACTAGGGGATGGAATACTACTATGTTTCAACCTTTAAGTTTTTGGGGAAATACAGATGGATTATTAAATATGACTACAAATTGGACAAATGCATTTTTATGGCAACAATTGGGACAAATAAAGACTAAAGATATAGAAGCTATAGATGGAATTAATAACATAGATCCAAAAGATGAAATAGTTAAAGAAATATTAAAAGTTTTAAGTAAAAATATGTCTAAACAGTTTAATAAAATCAAAGAGCAAATTAATAATTTAGAAGTGCTTGATGAAGCTAAACTTGAAGAAATACAAAACCAAATATCAAAAACTGCACAGAAAAATAATATTAATAAAATTGCAACTTTAGAAGAAAAACTAGATATTATTAATTATAAAATAGATATTTTATTAGATAAATTAGGATTTGAGAATATTAAACCACCTTGTAAAAAATCTAGATGATGAGTATGAATGATAAATTAATTTAGTAGAAAAAGGTATAAAATAATTGAAGAAAAAATTACTAGAGTTGAAATAAATTATGAAGAGGAAAAAGAAAAATTACAAAATAATTTCTTAAGAATAAAAAATCTTTTAAATAGAATAATATAAAATCTAAATAAAGAAAAACCTTTTAGACCAGATTATACTGAAAAACTTAAAGAAGTAAGAAAGAAAATTGAAAAGTATGAAGAACTAATAGAACTTGATAAATGATTAAAATATGATATAGAAAGATTATTAATCGATCTTAGAAAACAAGAAAAAATCTTACCAAAAGAGAAGAAAAATTAATTATTAAAGAATAATGAATGAAGATATGGAAAACCTAATATTCAACTTGGAAGATTTAAAGATTTGTGAAGAAATAACTAAAAATCATATGGTTGGAAGAACATGAGGACCACGAGGAATTAAAGAAGAAGATTTTGGAGAAGCTGAACAAATTAGTATAGCTAGATATGAAGTTGAAATAGATCCTAGAAGATATGTTAATACTAAACTTGATTTTAAAATTAGAAAAGATAAAATGTATAGAGATCAATTTAAACCAATATTAAGAGAATCAGGACAAAGTAAACTATCCACCCAGAGTTTTTAATACACCTTCATACCAGTCCACAACTTCTAGGAACTCTTTAGAAGACACCCTACATGCATTCATTGAGGTACAAAGTAAAACCAATAAAAAATCTGAGACTATGCTTACCCAAATTGTTGAGAAAAATAAGGAAATCAAAAACCATATCTCTAAACTAATTGGTGCCTTAGTAGTAGTGGAACGTGGGAAATTTCCAACTTAAGCTCTACCAAATCCTAAAGGACAGCACATGGCACAAACCTTAGAATCTAATGAAAATAATCTTAGGGAAGTAAATGTCATAACCACTAGATCACGAAAAGTCATAGAACCAATTCTCAAACCTAGGGAAACTGAAAAGAGTCTAGTGAGCTTGAAGAGAGTAACCCTAATGAGGAGTTAGTGAAAAATTCAGTGAGAGTACCTTTCCCACAAGCTCTTAAGTCTACCTCAAAATTTACTGGTCAACATAGTGAGATTTTAGAACATTTAAAGTAAGTAAAAATCAATTTGCCCCTCTTGCATGTAATTTCACAGGTTCCTACTTATGTTAAAGTCCTCACGGACTTATGTACTATCAAAAGGAAGCACAATGTCAAGAAAACTGCTTTCTTGACTGAGCAAGCGAGCACTGTGATTGCGCAAAGGATCCCGCCAAAGTATAAAGACCCTAGTTATCCTACTGTGTCTTGTGTCATTGGGAATCATGAGTTTGGACAAGCCTTTCTTGATTTATGGTCTAGTGTCAATCTTATGCCTTATGCTATTTACTTGTCGTTAGGCTTGGGTGAGATGAAACCCACATCTATAGCTCTGCAATTAGCCGATAGGTCCACTATTAGACCTAAGGGAGTAGTTGATGATGTCTTGGTTCAAATTGATAAATTTTACTATCCCGTTGATTTCTTGGTTTTGGATGTAAAAGCTGATGTTACTATTGATTCTAAAATTCCTATTATTATTGGTAGACATTTTCTTGCTACCGCTAATGCTTTTGATTAATTGTAGAAATAGTTTTATGAAACTATCATTTGGGAAAATAACTCTAGAAGTCAACATTTTCCATATCACTAAGCAGTTAGAGGAGGATGATGAGTGTCATCAAACCTACATGATTGATGCACTCACTCAGGAGGTAACTGATAATATATTTCTTGGACCAGAACATGAATTTCTAGAACTAGATGGATTGGATGTCGCCATCAATAAACATCATAAGAGGGAGGATCAATAGTTAGTTAATAGTTCTTATTTTACATTACCAGTTTTTAACGAGATGACTTTACTTTTTGTGTTGCAGGTCTCATTCCTGATTTTAAGCTTCCATCTAGTCACCTCACGCATGTATTTAATGGAGGCAGATGAACACCACCGGTGATTATGTCCAAGGAGCTTAGTGCACTGTAAAGAAAATTGAAGTCACGCTTACTGGATGAGGGCTAAAGGAGGAAATATTGGGTCGAGCCAACAACAATAAACAAAAATGCTGCTTAGGAGGCAACCCAAGGGGAGTTCGTTCCTTTCTTTTACTGTTTACTTTTGCATTTATATTCTAGTTAATTTCTGTTATTTTCTTTGCATTACCAGTCCATTGAGTACTTTCAAGCTTCCTATTGTTCAAGTTTGTGTTGATTCAATGCATCATTTTTGTGATATCTCTTCATTTGGCTTTTATGTTTATGCATTGAGGGCAATACAAGATTTTAGTTGGGGGAGGATCTGTGAGATTTTATTGTGAATTGCATGTGAATTTTCAAAATTTTTATGGTTTGAGCCTCTAATTTGCTACATGTTTATGCTTTTGAATGACAAAATGTGCCATTAGGAGTTAATTCTGTTATGAAAATTTAGATGTCATGACACTTGCTAAATTTTTCGTGCACACAAGCCGTGTGATAAGATGGTGGTTTAACACATGTAGCTAGATGAGTCTCCTGTTGAATTTTTTTCTTGTGAGGTACTTGGTGAGTATTGAGAGCCACAATATACTAAAATATGGCATTAAGCATTTATTAATCTTGTGAATTGGAAACTCATTTGGGAATAACACTACATGGTTTGTGGTAAGATGGTGAATTACTTGGAAAATGATAAAGGTCAATTTAGGACTGACATTTAAGTCTTCAACCTTTCTTTTCAATACCTCTAGTAGTCACTTTGAACCATACACATATATATCATTTTCTTCATGCACATATGTTATCCATACTTCTCCACATTTGAGTACAATTTTTGCTCATATTTTTTCATCTTTTTACTTGCAAGTGTGTAGTAGGTATGAATGTTTATTTGTGAAGAATTTAAACAAAGAGATCGACAAAAGTTGATATGTGCTCAAGTAAGGTGACCCACAAAAAAAAAGAGAAAAAAATTGAGAAAGAAAAAAAAAACATATATTTATTTTGGAGCTTGAAATATTGAAGAATGTGTTGATTGAAAGATGTGAGGTATGGAGATATTTGATAAGATACCTAACTATGTGTTTGGAAGTATTTAAGTTTTTATATCCGTTCTTCTCATACATTCCAACATGAACTTCATTACAACCCTTTGTATTGACCGTTTTGATTCCAAGTGGGCTGTGGTAAAAAGTTGATCAATTATCATTTAGTAGTATGCCTATTACATAATCAATATTTGTTTGTTGCTTGTTCATAAATATTTAAACCTCCAACTTTTGAGTGTACATCTTTCTCAACTCCATAGAGAAACCCAACACTAAATACTTTTGATACCCGTGAGTTATGGAGCTGAACTTTCAATTTGAGATATACTTGATGTTGCATGTGTTAGGGTGACGGTAAGATGGCTATGGCTTGACACACACTCACACATTTGGCATGAGTCTTCGATGTCTTGATAATCATGACATTGTTAATTTCGTGTGGTATTGAGTTTGAAGAGGGCAGGGCATGTGGTTAAGTTAGAACTTGACAATTTCACTTGTGATATAGACGAGTCATTCATTCATCTTGCTTTGCATTCAATTGCTAGGGACTAGCAATAAGCAAGTTGGGGGGGTGTGATAATAACACATTTGTTACGTTTTTCATCCATTAATATTTGCGTTTCTATGATTATTTGACACCTAAATGCACTAATTACTTCTATACCTTGGTTTAGGTTGCAAATGGGTGAAAACAGAGGAAAATGGAAAAACAAGTGAAAAATGATCAAAATGGAAGAAAATGAAAGTTCAGGGACTAAAGTGTAAATATTTTAAACTTGTTTCTAATCTTGTGATGAAGATTCAAGAGCATTAGAGATCAATTGGATGAAGAAATGAGTCAAATGAATGAAATATAGTCAAAACATGATCACAAATCAGCTTTCAAGTTGAAAAGTTTCACACCGATTTTCAGCCTCATAAGGAGACCAGTTTTTGACATAGAACACGATCGAATTTGACAATGGTATCTGAAGAAAAGTTGTAGCCCTTTGAGTTAGCTTTTCAATACAACTTGAATCGCCTCAATCGGATATCGGGAGAGGAAGTGATGTCGAAAATACTGAAAATGATGCAGCAACTCAGCGCCCATGCGCTACCAATACAGCGCTTAGGCGCTGTACAGACCCAAAAATTACAGATTTTCAGTGCCTAGGTGCTGCTCCCATAGCGCCTAGGTGTTGCGCCGCGAAAACTCAGGTTTTCTTTATGTATGGGCCACGAGAAGCCTAAAAAAAGACCTCAAAACATTCCAAAACTCCTAATTCCTCATTATTCTTCATTCTACACCATTCTATCATCACTTTTTGCTCAAGAAACACATGAGGAACTAAAGATCTTGGTGAAGATACGAAGGAACTCGGTTGGAATTGGTGATTTCATGTCATTTATTCATTTATTTTGATCTTTTCATTGTCAAACAATGCTATAATTTAGATTTTTATTCTCTTGATTTTACATTGAATTCAATTTAATATTTACGAGATTTTTCATGGATTCAGTCATGCTTTTTCCATTGGTCAATCAAACTATTTGTTGAGTTTTAATTTCAATTATTTACTATTGAGATTGGTTTAGTAATTATTAAATTTTTCATCGATCGAGTCATGCTTCTTCTATTGTTAGATTGAACTAGTTGTCGAATTTTAATCTCAATTTCACTTTATTAGTGAATTAACTACTGTCATATGCTTGATATATATGGTCGATCTTTGATCATGTTTCAATAAAATTGAGCGAATAGGTCATAAGTCTAGATTCTAGTATTACATTTTTAAATTAAATTGATTTTCACGATATATCTTCCGATTAGAGTGTCGGGATGAAAGCCTTTAATTAAGTTATAAAATTGAATAATTGATGTGAATGATCGACCCAATCGAGGAAATCCGACGCTTCACTGCTTCAAATTATTGACTTTAATTTCACATTGAATCTTACTACACATTTAACAGAACAATTCATCACTTTTTTATCCTTTAAATATTTTTCCATCTCCCTATGGATACGACACCCCAAAGCTGCACTACAACTACCGCGTTATTCTTTGAGCGTAATCATCATTCGATATGGGAAGAGATAATCTACTTCATTTGAGCACTATTGATTGGCTCAAGGCCTTGTATATGATCTTAATTTATGCACAATTCTAATGAACAATTAAGGTTCTTAAAATAGCGATCAATGAATGGGAAAATGATAAATTGTTCAATCTTGCATTCTTAATATTTGTTAGTTACTTGAGATAAAAGCGAGTTAACTCTACTGCATTACACTTATATTTCTACTTCAGACCCTGATGAAACAGTAATTTGTTGGATATAAAAACGAAGTACGTTTATCACTGAAGATAGGAGCGTCAAATATTTGAATTTTGTTTTCATTGTTCTATTCGTTGAAGAAGACCAGGTTTGCTTTAGTCTAGTATGTACTTTGTTCTTGCATAGGTCAGGGATGGGAAAGTCAAAGTTCTAACACCTAGAGAAGCTGGATAAGCGATCCAACTCTCAAGTAAAACGTTACTCGATGTTCGCCCCACTACTGAGCGTCAAAAGGTGAGGATGCTTTAGCTTTAGACTCCCTTTTTATTCTGGTGAGACGTGAAAGGCAAATGTACTACTTTTTGTTCATTGGTACTTATGTTGATTTTGCTTTGAATTAGTTGTCATTTTATAAAAGGGCAAAGCCCCTTGTACCGGCACCGGTACGTCCCCGGTGCCAGCTTTTTTGTTAGTCTCCACCAATCACCGGGTGCCAGCTTGGCGCCCTGGACGTACCGGTGCCGGTACAAATAGCACGGTTCTTTATAAAATGCATCTTTTTATTATAGGCATGGGTCATAGGCTCTACCTGGATCCTGATATTTGATGTTGATAGCAGTTTTGATGCTGGTACCCTTTCAAGGAAGGTCACAGAATTCATGATGGGTACTGCAATATCAACTTTAGAATTTAGTAATTTTGTTAGAAACTATTTTATCGATGTATATCCTTGAAATTGTCCTTGTTTATGTCGTCAAAGATATTACCTAATGTTCAAATCTGAAAGGACATGCAACGTCGGGCAGGGGAAGTAATACATAGAAGACCACAATCATCTTTGTCATCGATGTATAAAGACTTATTTCGATGTGTTACTGTTCATTTCATTGCTTTTTAGACATTACAACAGATTCCCTAGATCCGGTTTGAAGTAATAATTGTAATATAATGTGTATTTTTAAGGAGGATGGTGGAGTGGTGTCCCTACATTGTCCTATGATAAGTATGCTACAACCCATCCTCACTCGTCCGTTTAGCATAATTACATTCTTGTACTTGTGTTACATAAATAATCCCTTCATTTTTCACTTCTCTACAGCCAATTCTTAACAAAAGTTCTAGAGAAATTTCTAAATGACACAGATCTAATTATGGCATGCCAGAAAGGCTTGAGGTCTGATTTTCTTTCAATTGATAAGATTTTGCAGTCAATTACTGAGTGAAATTTATGACTGCAGCCCAATTATTGATGGAGCTTTATGAAAAGAACTTGCAATTTGATGGATGAAAATGCTTAGATTTCTCATTTATAGCCTATTTCTTGGAATTATTTATGCACATCTGTTTAGGCTCCACTGTGCATAAAACTGAGTAAAAACTGGAAGCAAAATGCTAATTTTTTACTCGAGGACTTTATGAAAATACTATTACGGGTTTATAATGTTAAAAAGTACTTATATGTAATTTTTATATATTTTTATAATGTTCTCAAACATCAATGAGTGCCTTACTTAGTACCAAGAGTGCATGCTTGTATTCTACTTTCCCAATGCATAAGAAATTATTGGTGGTAGTAACTATTTTTATAATTAAAAGTGAATTTTGGTGGTGGTTGACGACTGCCTTAGAATGCCGAGAAGGAACTTTGAAATATGTCATAGTGTAGAGCAAAAGATCCTTACTTTGCCGATTGAAGACGTGTCCAAAATGTTCCAGTCTCGAGTTCGACTAAGTGACGATAAGGAGCTCCAGATTTTAGTGCACTTCACGATCCGGTCTGAAAAATTAATCGCGCAAGTTGATGCCAAAGGGAAGCAACTAGCTTGAATATTGAACGAATGTAATGGTAGTTTGTGTAGTGATAGTTCGTGTATGAAGTATTACTTAGCCTTCGAAGGGTGGATTTGGAGTCCATTTGGTGTCTCATGTCTTTGTACTGAATTTATAGACAAAGTGTGTTTTTTTTATAATTATGAAGTCCAAAGTTATGAACAACAAAGAAATTGAATCTGCAATTGTGCCTGATGGTTTTACCTCAACACTAAGCGTTATATATTGACATGGGATGCATAGGACAAAATTTTGGCTGTACTATTGAATTTTTTACCTGTAACAGCATCCAATTTAGCAAGTAATTTAACCACATCTGACCGTTGTGCTTCATGTTTTATCCTACCTAGATTAAACCACATCCAACGAATATGATATTAACATAAAAATTATATCACTACAAGAGAAGCCAAACCAGACCCTGTACTACACTACAGATTCACTTCTGAAGCAAAGTTGGTTCAACGAATGCCGTCATTAAACCACATAATCTGCTTCATTTGCAATGACGACCTCAGATAAACATTTAAATGAGGCTACCAACTGACAGTTTTACAACACACTTTGCTAATTTGAATTGAACAATTCTAGGCAATTCAATAAAAGAAACGCATACATCCAGACTGCATTGCAGTCAAGTCAGAGATAAAATCCATCAAAAACTATAACAATCTACATCCTCAATTTAGAGAGACAACAGTTCCATCACAAGACACCGGTGACGCCAACTAAACATCCAATTCACGAGTTGTTGCCATCTGCATGAGGTAAGTTTGGAGGAAAGTATGACGCCATAGATTTGCCGCGCAAAAATCCGAAACTGAAATGTTTTGAATTAATCAACGAGGTTAAACGCATAAATAGAGACCATATTGTAACCTTCTAATTTATACTGATGTTCGTGGGATAGTACTGTGTTGAGTGGAAAATGGTGATGGTTCTTTCCAATCTAGTAAAGACTTGTAGTATTAACCTCTTCTACCTTAGTGTCAAACATAGATGCATAAAATGAACTTGGCCAAACAGCCAATCAAGTTAAGGTTTATTGAATAAGCTATAACAGGCACACATTCTATATTCAACCATTTGTCTTTCCTCTCCATTTAACCAAATAAACTAACAGACAAGCACGAAATTATATATCCAACTCAACGAGTTACCTTCGTTGTAATCAAGCAAACTAAACTACCTCAAACCTTGCTAAATGTTGAAGTTCAGAAACATTTCTCCACTACAAACTCTGTCAGCCCTCCTGCCCTAAAATGCAATTTCCACAAAGAAATATGGAGCAGTACAATAAGTACATAAAATCTGAACAAATATTGAATATTCACTACAAAATGGGGCTGATAATCTGGAGCAGAATGCACTAGAAAATGGAGCAAGACTAACGAAGCCTCCAATGCAGAATCCACTACATGAAAACCTAATAATCTGCTTTCTTTGCAATGCCAACTTCACATACACATTAAAATGGGGCTGCCATTGCCACAATACAATATTGAAGGAAACAATATTTTATTCACGTGATGAAACTGCGGTCACATAAAACCCTCATTACAGAACAACCCCTCACAGCCAAAAACTAAAACAGCACATGACATCCATCATTTCCACAATACTGTAAAAAAATGACATCCGTCAGTTGCTGGGAGTCTGATTTGTGTGAGTTTATTGAATTGGGAAAAATCAGAAACGAACCCATGCTCCCATTTGCTGGATTTCAGACCCGTCTTCGAATGGAGCTGGGAAAGAAGATGAGGGAGTTCTATAATTCAATTACACTAATTTAGCCTCAATAAACGATTTGTAGTGGAACTTACCTTTATAGTTTGGATCCTAGATTGGTATGATTTTTTGAAATCGAAAAATCAGAGACGAACCCTTGCTCCCTTTTGTTGGATTTCAGACCCGTCTTCGAATGGAGCTGGGAAAGAAGATATGGGAGGAAAATGGGAACAATGGGAAGAAATCGGAGACGACGAAATCGCTGAAAATGAAGGTCAGGTGGTTTTTGTTTTGTGGCTGTAAAAGGGAAAGTGGGTAATTTTTGTTCTTGTAAGGGGAATGTGGGTTTTCCTCTCAAAGAAGAGAGAGAAAGTCGAAAAATTCTGAATTCCTATTTTTGAGTCGATCTCGAACCCTGGTGTCACGGGCTGCAGCTTTGGCTTAAGCCCCGTGTTGTAATATTTATTTAATCGTAAAATCGAATAGAAAATAGACAAAGAAAAGTATGATTTTAGAGCCAAATAACGTCTACTCCCGTTATTTGGTTTTTTGTTCCAAAGTCTATTATATGTGGTATTGGTCTTTCAAAACTCTTTCAAGCTTACTAGTGTTTTTCCCTTGCACTAGCCATTTGTAATTTCCTGCTTTCTCGCCTATTTGTAGATGTTTATGCTTTTTAGCATCAAATGACCAGTTTTTCCATCATGTTCATTTCATTTTGCAAGCTTTCTAAAATTGTAAACAAAATTTACTTTCGTCCGCGACGCGACGAGGATAGGCGTGAAGGTAGTTTAGCGGAGCAGACTATTGCAGCACGGTGTCCCTTCCTGTGCTAAGAAAAGGTTATCCATGAAAGTTGGTATCAAAGCCGCGACTCAAGATCTCTGAAGAAAGCTATGGTAGAAATGATCCAAATTCCTCGAACACACCACCGGATGTGGTTGATGTTCAAAAGAGGAACGCCCGACAGCGTTTGGAGGCGCTTGAGATGACAAACACTAGGTTGTGTTTTTGCCATGGAGAACCTCGTGGATAAGGCCGATGCGGCACAGACGAAATCAGAATTAACGCATCCAACTGGATAAAGCTAAGAGGCTTGCGCAGTAATGACTGAAGCTATTGCAATCATACTTATCTGCAGGAGAGATGGGAGCGTTGAGAACTCAGTTACTAGTTCTCCAGCGCGCGATTGGCAACAGGCAAGCCATCGCACATGAACCAGTGCATAGGCTCAGAATTCTGAAACCGTGTACCTACGGAGGTGCACAGGATGCTAAAGAAGTTGAGAACTTCTTGTTCGAGATGGAACAATACTTTCTTCTGGCCTCGATCAAGGACGAAGCGAGAAGGTCACTACTACAGCTTCCATGTATCTAGGTGGAGATGCAAAGCTATGGTGGCGAACTAAGTATGTTGACATTCAAGCCAACAGAATTCGAATAGATTCTTGGGATATGCTCAAGGAAGCTATCAGATGTCAGTTCTTCCCGAAGAACGTGGAATATGAGACTCAACAACCGTCGACCACAAAGCACTACGGGACACGAACACACAAGCGCCATCAGGGAGTATGTGAAGGCCTTTTCGGGGCATATGCTGAATATCCGAGATATGTCAGAGAAGGATAAGCTGTTCACCTTCATAGAAGGGTTGAAACCGTGGATGCGCACTGAACTTCAGAGACAGAAGGTCACTGATTTAAGCGCGGCGATGGGAGCTTTCGAATGTGCAAGCGACTATCAACCCGAGTAGAGAGAGGATCGACCTTCGGGAAATAGTTAGTCTGTTCAAGGTGGAAGGAGACCTTACCGACCCAGCTCGAACTCAAATGGGGGAGAGCGTTACTTTCAGAATAGGGAATGACCCTATCAAGGCAACCGTCAGAGTAACTCACCGAGGAAATATCACAACAGCCATCAAGGAAACCATAACGACAGTTCCAGTTCTGACTGTAAAACATTGAAAAAGCAAATGAGGGCTGATCTGATGTCGCTCCTATATTGAAATGCTTTCTATGCGAAGGACCTCACCGGGTGGCTGAGTGTCCTCAGAAACGATGGTGAAGGCATACTGTCAACTAGCTGGGGGCTCAGGTTCGAAGCAAAATACCCCACAAGCTAGCTGCCGTAGTGACATCGACTCCGAAGGAAACGGGATGTAATTGGTGCACTCTCGTCATTGGTGCAATACACTATTGTACCGAGATACTAAAAGGAACGTCGGTCCCTCGAAAGAGCCGAAGATTGAAGAATCGAAGGCTCGCATTTGTAGGGCGAAAGGCCTAATGTACATTGATGTGAGGATAAATGAAAAGCTAATCAGGGTTATGGTGGACACCGGTGCCACACACTACTACCTCGCAAGTTCCGAAGTAGAACGGCTCGGACTTGCTCTGGAGAGACGTAAGGGGAAAGTCAAGGCGATCAACTTGTTAAGCTCAACCAATATTGGGAATAGCACAATCTGTGCCGATCAAAGTAGGTCCGTTCGAAGGAATGACAAATTTGTCGTAGTTCGGTATGGATGACTTCAGCTGTATTCCTCGGATTGGAAATATTGCGGAATACAAGACAGCATTTTGTGCCTGCATTCTGACTCACGTTATATTATGGGGAGCACACCCTTCATTTTCCCACATAGGCTGGGAAAACTGGCTAGAAAGGCATCTCGACCATGCAATACGTAAGGGGTTTCAAGAGGAATGAACCCCTATTCTTATGTTCTCTTCGAATAGAGGATGCCGAAGAAACAACTGGCTCAATTCCACGCTCTATTCCAAGGCCTGAGGAAGTTGAAGACATCATGCCAGATGAGTTACAAAGGAAATTGCCGAGGAGGGCAATCGATCGTGGGATTGGACTTGTTTCGGTGCCAAATCCCAACAAGACTCCATACCATTCGGCTCAACCGGAGCTTGAAAAGCTTCGGAAGCAGAGAAGAAGTGGTGTTGGGACGTGGGACTATTGTGGAGTAAACTTCCGCACCTTCACACATGCAGGCGCACTGGAGCCCATTTCCACTGAGAGGAATCATTCAAGAGTAGATCGCGAAATACATTATTTGATTGCCAAAAGTTGAAGACTTTGGCACTAGTCATCATCAGTATGGACTGTTTATCTAGGGATTCACCGTTCAACACAGCACCCAAGTATGTATCATCCGAAGAGACAACTCAACTCTTCTTGAAGCCTATTGTATTGTTAATACTGGGGATCGCCTACTGTCAATGATCGAGATTCTCGATTTATTGGCACCTTTTGGAACCGATTGTTCAAACTTCTGGTCCAGACTTTGAGCAAAATGACTACAATTATTCACAGAAGATCGAGACGGACAGACAGAGCTGTTCAATTCTATGCTGGGAGACTATTTTCATCACTTTACCTCTGCTTCGCATGAAATTCGGGTGAAACTTCGGATGCGGCTCAGATGTGTTCCATTGTTCAAAAGAGCTCTTCTCTCAAAGAGAGTCCTCTTGAAATTGCTACTAAGCTCACACCCGTTACTCCTCCATACTGCATATACCGATCAGAAACAGTACATGACGTCTGCAGATTTGAAGCAACCATTTCTTCAAGTGAACTATCAGAAACGAAAGTTGCTGAAAAGATTTTTTGCCATCAAACTACTCAAGCTTCAAAGAAACACCTTCAAGAGTACTTGGTCAAAATGGAGCGGATGCAACACCGAGAAGAATACTCAATGGTTCCGAGGACATCGCCAAAACAATGGGGGAGAATGTGAATTTTGATGTATATATTATACATAGGCCCCTGTTTGAGCCTCTTTTTTTGGAAAAAAAAAAAAAAAAAAATTTGATTTTGTAATAGTGATGTTTCTAAAGAATGTATGATTAAAAAGTAAAAATAAATTTTGACTTTACGTGCAACATTATTTTATTGGGAGAATGTGTGGTAGAAAATGAATTTGGGGAAAAATGAGTTTTTTGAGAATGGGGCTCAAACAAGGGCTATACGTAAGAGATCGTTTTATTTCCAAAACTTTATTCTGAACCAGTTTTTAATCAGGCAGATCCCTCGCAGCTTCTGAGCTATTATACAATGCTGGCTATGAAAACCTTTTCTGGGTTCAAGGGGGCCTGGAGGCTGCTGAAGAAGAGGTGAGTGTACCTACAGGGATGTTGAATTTCTGTGCTTTGACTCACATTTATTGGTCAATTTTCGTTTTTTTTTATTTATTTTTTTTGGGGTTCCATGAAGTATATGGAGCAATAAATTCTTGTTTGGTGCAGGATCTTGAAAGGGAAGGTCCTCAGCCGTTTAAGTTTGCAGGAATTGGTGGGCTTTCAGAATTTCTCGGGTAACAATAACATAGTTTCACCTTTGTCTCAACCCACATTCCACTTGAAAAATTATGGAGTTCATGTCTTTCCCAGTATATCTTACATACCTCTTTCATAGATGGCACGAGCATCTATGAACTGTTTAGGTTGAAGTGAGTTGAACCTTTTACATACCAATCTGTTCATGATCTCAATAATAAGTATCTTACCATATTCCAGATTATATTTGATAACTGGGTATTCAATCTACCATCAGTTAACCCTAAACGCTGTGGAAGACAGCTGTCATCTTTATTTTTCCATTGGTTGCCTAGCTAATCATTAATCACCAATGCTGTATCACTATCTTATTGGATTACCTACCACCTTCTGAAACTTGTACTTTTACCCTACGTATTAATTAATTTCTTTTAATGGCAACACGTTTATATATTGCACGTCATGGTCATATATCATATGCTTAAATAATACTTCTGTATAATAATTGTTTCAGTACTGAATAATAGACTCAGGACTACAATGAATGCAATTGAGAGACAGTCATGAAATGTTCTGATGTACTAAATGGCCCTATATTTTGTTAGTTGGACAGACCAACAGAGAGCTGCAGCTGCCAAGGAAGGTTGGGGCTACAGATTGGTGTATTCAGCCCGTCTGGTAATTAATTTTTCCCTTCCTCGGATTGTTAGTAACCTTTTGATCCTGTTTTTCCTGTTATCAAGATGCCCCAGTTGGCCCATTTCAGGTCGGTCTCTTTCTTGCCGTTGATGCCTTGTTTATTGGGGCACAGCAATTGGGTCGGTATCTTCAGGATATAAGGTCTCACTAAAGGACCATCAAGGCAGATGTAATGACTACCCAAAGCAACCAAGGGATCGAGATTGTTGTCAAGATGACTAATTGGGACCAGATGCATACATGCATCCTAAGTTTGGAGCTAATTTCACAGTGCTGCCACTGTGATCTTCATTTCAACACCCTGCATTGATCTGGTTTTTCAAGCATTGTAGTTTCTCCTGGTTCCTGTAACACACAGTGATATGCTTTCATTTTAATGTTGTTATGGAGTCATGCATTAATGCCTCTAGGTTTTGGCAAAACCAGTAAGATTTAGATTTTTTGATCAGTAAGAGGTCTTTAATTCTTGCAAGCTGCAGCCTATCGTATTTCTAGATTCCACCATATTTCTCTACCTTGCATCTTTTTCAGCATATTGCTTTAGAAAATTTCTCCTTTGGGGTGTATTCGAGAGGCAAATCTGCTTTTATAATTGCAGACCTTGTCGTGTGGATGTCTTTGACAGAATTTATGATATAAGTTGTGTTTTAGTGAATGATGCAAATTCCATAACATTTACTTTAGCTTTAGTGTTAAAAAAGGCAAGAAGAAACTGTATCTTCTGCTTCAAATCTCAATAATGCCATTAATCTTCTTGTTGTGTATGTTCTCATTGGTGGATTGATTCAAGTTAGTAAAAAATTAATAGAGAGCATCCCATGCCTCAATTTTATCCTAAGTTCTGCCCTTAAAGTAGAATTTCAAGTCTATCAGTAGTTGATCATTTCCACTTAGGTTCTAAATTCACTCTTTCGTATGAAGCAGATCAGATCATATCAGATCATAAAAAATGCGGGAAATTGTTTTTACAACATAATATATAATATACTTGAATTTGTTTGTTGTGATCAAGTATGAGTTTAATTAATGAGCTGTAATATAATTTTTATTGTGGGCTTAAGTTATTATGTAGTATTTAGTATATGTGTTTTCATGTATCATTTGCACTGTAAACACTATGATATTGTTAGTGAGACTTAACCGTCTGTGTGAGATTTGGGATGACAATCACATGTGACTTTGAACATGAATTGACTTTATTTATTAGACCTAAACTCAATTTTATAATCGATTAATGCTCAATATTTTATATTCTTTTTCGAAGCCTATTTGACTCGAGCAATTAAAAATGCGGGTTTTCTCATAACTTGGTTCTTATAGTCATCTGAATTGGTTAATCGATTTAAAGTTCGTTACATGGGTCAATTTAGCCGTTTAATAGAAAAGATTCTGCACTTACGATGTGAAAAACAATAATGAGCTTAAAATATTGAAAGATGTAAAAATAAAATTTGCTCAAAGTCAATGGGAGAAAAGAAAATATCTATACAAAATGAGCATTTCTTTGTAGGTACTAATGTGCTTTAAATAGTTTGACTTTTATAAGTAGAGAAATATATTTATTGATAGTGATGTTTAGCATATCTCTTTTTCACAAAATTAAGATTTGGAATTTTACTTATAAAAAATTAGTGACACTTTACACATATGAGTTACTTATACAATTTACTCCATGTTAACTTAAACTAAGTATGTGAGAAGGTTTTCTGTACGTTGATTATACTTCTACATGCTAACATCTGCATTTTTGAATTATTAGATGTTAATGTTGTTTTTTATTTTAATTATCGATTCTCTTATCATTTGTGACAAAAATGGAAAGTGGTTAAGGCATATGATAAAGATGATTTTTTGACTAACTAATATATTTTTTTTTTTTGACATTAACATTTTGATGTACTTAAAAATTTTAATTCGAAGATCTATGACATTTTTTTTTTTGTTTTAGCTAGATTAAGTTTTGATGTTTAGTGATATCAATGTTCTCTTTTTGGTATGTTGGTTTATATTGATATTGTATCTTAATTTAGCTGGTATAACTTATGATTAACTATTTGAATTGTGTTTGTCCATTTTACTGTTTCACGTGCTTTTACATTGTATTTCAGGAAATAGGTTAGACAAAGGAAAAACTCTGTTCAGTCAAGATAGTTGATTTTGGGAGTAGTAGTTGTCATGTGTTTTTTTATTACTACATTGACTTTAAATTTGTAGTTTTGTCATATAATGCCAAATAGGGAAGTTTGTTAGGTTCTTAATGTAATGGCAAGTCTGTAAACAAAAATGACCAAAATTAATGTGATGTCAAAGTCAAGGAGTAAGTTGCAATTCGTATAAGTTGAGTTGTATAGGTTCTAGTATGAAAATATGAGAAAAATGGTGCCGCAATTTTGCTAGACTATCGCCTTAACTTTGCTCGAGCGGTCGAAACAGAAATATCGTCGCTCGCCTGTCGCCTTTCCCTTTCTCGAGCGACAACATGTTGTCTATTTCTCGCTCAAGCGACAGTATTATTCGAAAATTTTTAATTCGCGTTTTAAGGATTTTTATCGGACCCATCCAACCCTAAACCTATAATATAAATATCAACTCGCCTCTAAACGATTTTTTCTAAGGTTGAACATTGAGAGAGCACATACTGCTTCATATCTACTTCATCAAATTCATCAATAGCTTTCAACCTTCGTAGTTTAATTTATTCTTGGCGGTGAGAAACACCAAATCCACTAATCCAAATATCAAACTGCATACTTCCTTAACATCCGTCAGAGTTCTGAAAATTAAGGGAAGGTGACTGGAGTTTCAGTTGTTGTTGGAGAACGCGGAGTTCTTCGTTGATCCACATAAATAGACAAATTCAAAAATTGGGAGTTGGTGCAGTAGCAAGCAATCCAGGAGGTCTTTGACAATTGCAGCCGGGAGTTGGTGCAGGGACACGCAATCTAGGAGGACTGTGAGATTTGCAGTCAAGAGGTCAAAAAGTACTAGTGGTAGTCGTTTTTGACGGACTGTAAGTTTAACTTCATTTATAGTGGATTTTTTTACTGCAAAGTGCTTGGAGTTTTTATCTGAGTTTCTCCGTGATCATTCTATGTGTTATTTATTGTTTTCATATAATTGTGGTAGTTCAATATAGGAAAATTGGATTGATTGATTGACCATTAATTATTAGTTTTTAATTCAGCATAAATACATATTCTCCTCCCTCTAGATGTAATTTGGGTCGAATTTCGTAATTTCAATGTGAAGTTCGAGTATGTTACCAATAGTAGATTTGACGAAAAGCAGTGTCCATTGAAGACTAAAAATGCTAAAAAAATTAAAAGATTAGAGACGATGTCCTTATTCCTAATGTTAAGGTTGACAGTCTATGTCAGAACTCTGCTGGATAAGTCCACAGGAACCAATAATTTTTCTAATAAAATTTATCCCTCTCAAGCACAATAAGTCCATAGTACTCTCATTATAATATGCTTGAATCTTTCGATTTAAGTCAGCTCACTTGATAAATATATCGGTTTTTGGTATGATACAATGTAAATTGAAATTAACAACATAGCCTTTATTAGGAAATCATAGTGGAACTTCATCTGCACTAGAAGTAGTGTTGAGTGGCAACAGCAAGAACAGGTTTTTTCCTACGAACTGTAACACCAGGATATTCCGTCATGTCCATATCCTCTCCTTTTTCTCCATTGGGCAGTTTCCAGTCAAACTTTTGGACAAGATTTGCCAGTACAAATTCAATAGTTGCCATTGCAAAACCAATTCCCGGACACCCTCTTCTGCCTGCACCAAATGGAATCAGTTGGAAATCTAGTCCTCTGAAATCTATTGAGGAATTCAAGAATCTCTGGGGTTGAAACTTTTCGGGTTCCTCCCAAGATGTAGGGTCTCTACCTATTGCCCAACTGTTGGTTAAGATCATCGTGCCAGCTTCTACGTCGTATCCCATTATTTTGACATCTTGGCTTGCTATTCGGGCCAAAAAAGGGACCGGAGGATGACAACGAAGAGTTTCTTTGATCACGGCTTTTAGAAAATGCATTTTCTCCAGGTCATTATTATCTATATCTTGTTTTCCATTAAGAATGCCCCTTGCCTCATTCCGCAACTTCTTCATGATCATGGGATGTCTTAACAGCTCTGTCATTGTCCATTCTAGAAGAGTTGATGTGGTATCGGTTCCGCCAGCAAAAACATCCTGGTATAATTAGATGGGATACAATAAGATAGATACATACACAAGTATAAGGGCTACTTCTGAAAGCAATCATAATTTGAGAATGAGCAAAGCACGCAAAAGTTAGAGCAGTCACTCCCAGTGTCAGATCTACGTTCACTTGCTGCTACAGTTTTTAACTATAAATGAGGAAAAAAAAAAAAAAAAAATCATATTATCCGTCAAACCTCTCTTGCATGCACAAAATGACCCATCTAAAATTCTTTATATATGTAGAAATATTAGAACGATGTTATACATCTATAGATACCTAATGAACTTCTGAAACCAAATACACCTAAAGAATTTGCAATTGCATTTCTTTTAATACTCTTCCACTGTCCAACTAGAAATACATATATACATACATTGTGAGAAATAGAGAGAGAGAGAGAGAGAGAGAGAGAGAGAGAGAGAGAGAGAGAGAGAGAGAGAGAGAGATTTAATAGTGTATACTCGTCGATGGGATAAGTGTACAGTATGACTAGACTCCACAAAGTCCAAAATATAGATGAGAGTAATAGCGATCTTTACCAAGAGTATTCCTTTAATACTTTCCCTATCAATGGAGACACCGCTAGAATTTTCCCTGTAAATCACTGTCAAAATATTGAGAAAGTTCTCTGTACTTCCATTCTGAACTTCCTTTCCTGATCGATCATGTCCAGCATCCAAGCATCCCTGAATTACTTCCTCCAGGAACTCATCAAGTTCGTTAGCAACCCTGTCCACTCTAGCCTTAAACCCAGAAACTCTGTCAATCCATGACAACCATGGAATGAATTCGCCAACAGTAACATTGCCCAACAACTCTGAAAATTCTCTCAATAGATTCAGAAATTGCTTTCCATTTCCCTCTTCACTGCATTTCCTCCCTAAAACTGACCTGCAGACAACATCATTCGCAAGCAACACGAACAAATCACTCAGATTCAGCGGTGATGAAATGGATATAAGCGAAGATACCTATTTTTGAAGGAAAAAAAAAAAAAAACCAGAAATCAGAAAACGAGTTAAAAATACAAACAAAAAGAAATTAGAAACTAACAAATAGATGAAAGTAAAGAGACTCCTTCACCTTTTCCATTAAAAGGGTTGTTTCTTCTTCCCTTATGGAATGGAAAGACTGGACTCTTTTATTACTTAGAAGCTGGAGAACACAAATGCTTTTCAACTGCCTCCAATGTTCACCATAAGGCGCGACAGATACATCCTTCCCATCATAGAAAAATCGCCTGGCAACCCTTGTTTCAGGTTTATTGGCAAAGATTAGATCCCGAGTTTTCATTACCTCTTTCGCCGCATTGGCTGATGAGATAATGAGTGTTGGCTTATGTCCAAAGCGAAGCAGCATCAGAGGACCGTATTTTTTGCCTAACGATTGGAGTGATCTGTGAGTCAATGCACTCAGTTGGTGGAGATTGCCTAAGATTGGCAGCTTTGGAGGAGATGGTGGCAGATTCTTTTTACCAGTATGCCCATGTAGAAATTTGGTGAGAAGCCATACAAAGAATAAAGTGATAAAAAATAAGAGAAACGGAAGAAATTCATCAATTTCTTGATGGAAATTAAGCATGTTTGCATGAAGGATTGCAAGGGAATGGGACATAATCGCATCTTAAATGAAGAAAAACCACATATGTTATTGTGACATTGTTTGAATAATTATCTTTGTACTAAAGTCAACACATGAACAGAGTATAACAGACTGGAATTCAATTAACTATTTGGTTTTCTTGTGATGTCTCCTAGCGAGGTCACTATTCAATTAAGAAATCACAAGTTGCTAATGTCTATAAACCATATAATACACTAATGTATTTAAGAAAAATGAAATGATTCAACTTGAACAATTTATTGCAATTTTAGTCAGGTTTTCCATCAAGCCATGTGGGAATTTCAGAAATAATTATTTGAACAATGATAATCTAGCGAAACTTATGAGAACTTGAAAGCATTACATTCAACTTAGAGAATTAACCTTAGATTGTTGAATATTTACTTTAGTTTTTTCTCCTAATTCTGAAGTTAAGTCCACAATAAAATTAAAATGACATTAGAAAAACAAGAGAGAGTAGCTAACAAGATCCTTTTTCTCCCCCCTTAAAGGAATTCAGTCAGTATCAACCACCAGCAATAATCAGCTGACTATAATCTATTCTCTGGGGTATTATTAATCTATTGAATGCCACGGAATGATTACGAACTCTATACGGCATTGAAATGCATTTTCTTCTTTGTAATTAGTTAAGTATTGAATGATCGAATAATTCAAGAATGCCACACTCCACATAAATGATTCATTGGGCTGTTGGAGCAGGACTAGCTTGGAAAAAGAATGTAAATAACAACTTTCTATTAGGATGGCCTATGTCATTTACAACCAAGATGGATTTCGGATGCTTGAAGACTCTAATGACACGAAGTGATTTAGAAAGAATCTTCTTTATTGATTGTGATAGGTCATGATAATCATAATCTTGCTTCTTTTTCGATCAAATCCTGATATTATTTTTTTGTGTTCTTCGGTATCGTTATTTGAAAAAAGACACCTTGTAGTGATTCAATACTCCAAATTAGTCCAAACAAATATTCAATCAACAAATGTAAATGTGCAAGAAACTGAAAATAATAAAAGAACACGAGAAATTTTCGCCCCAAGGCAAGAGGTTCGGATAAAATCATAATCCCCCTTTGAGCTTTCGCCAACCGGAAGAAATCACTTTATAAACCAAAGATCAATAACCGTTCTCCTTTACACCATAGCATTCAGTGAGAATCATGCAAGAAACATCACAAACATCGAATCGCTTCTCGAATCCGAATGGAATCCACACAAGGAAACACAATAGTCTCACTACAATTCGCTCAATAATGTATAGCAACTACACTTATCAAAGATCACGGGAGATTTTGGCTTCAAAGTACAAAAAATCAGAAAAGTGCTGAAGGACAGAGAGTTGCGCGGGAGAATAGGTGAGAGTATGAATAAAATCTGCTTCCAATTAAGTCAACCCTAGAATATATGAGAAGACACGTAACAAGGCCTCCAAATATTAAGTTGTCAAGCCCAATAGTGTCCACGTTCTTCAGCCCATCTCTTTAAATAAAGGCCCAACATCATTGTGCCATTTCTTTACACACCTGATCGGTCACTTCTCCATGTTCTTACCATCAGCCTTTCATCTTCCCAAAGGTCTGGATTTTTCACATCATTTCAACCGTCGTGGTCAACGACAAACAAAGAAATAAATTAATTTTCTTATTGTAGAATAATACACCTACCGAGATGAAAAACGTCTTGGAAATGGATGGGTTGGACCATGGGCTCTGGCACATTTTACTAGATCTCTATTCATGATCTATGGGATTGAAGATCAACATGGTTGGAGTGACTCATTTCATGTTGACGAGTGTTTCACGACAAAAACACATTGGGTGGACTGAAAATCTGGAATCTTTGGTTTCTGTTTATTCAAATATTGCTGCAACATAGTCCAAAGAGGTTACTGAGTTTCAATTAAATTAGTCAAAACTTATTGAGTTCCCAACAAAATTGTCAGAAGACTGTGCTTCAAGTGTTTATAAAAAAATCAATCTCGAGATAATGACACGGGAATTCTTGCCCGTTCTAAGTTTGAAAGATTTGAATATAATTTGCAAAAAAATAAAAGATTTAGAATTGCAGCAGCAATTGTGACTAAATTTAAGGCCGATCTTGCACGTCAAGGGTGGTTAAAAATCAGAAAATATCGACAATTCATATAAAATTATTTTATTAAAGATGGTGGGATTGAAAAAGATATATATATATAAAAATATGGAACTCGAATTGTTCATTTCATCGAATTGAAAATCTCACGAGGACATAATCGTCCTTGAATAAAACGAACCTATAGATATAAAGTATGTCGCTTTCTTTTATGTCATAATTAATGCAAATGGATTGTTATTGAAAATCTATTATTGGCACCAAATTTCACCTAAAGAGAAGAAATTGAGGAGGAAGATAAAGAGAAGAGGAGCAGTGTATTCAAGGAAATCCAGTTGCTTTTAGTGGGTTTTAGTTTTGTTTTTGAGTGAAAAGATTAGAGATGGCTTTTGCTGCTCTTGTTTCTCTTAATCAGATTCTGGAGAAAATCCTACATCCTGATCGATTCTTGATTCTTCATCACAAGCAACAAATTGAGTCTCTTCATGAAAATATCAGCTTCTTGCTAACTTTTCTCCAAGATTCTTCGCAAAAATGCAGCGAATCTGTGGAAGGTTTGGAGAGAAAAATTAGAGATGCAGCATATCAAGCTGAAGACATTATCGAAACCCACGTTTTAGATCAATTTCGTCCGGGAAAATCTTCTTTTTCCTCGCGCGTGGCTGTCGCTTTACTTCAAAAATCATTTGCTGCATTCCAGATTTTGATGCCCTCGCTTAATGTATTTGACAGGGGCTTGGAGCTCTGTCATGATGTTTCATGGTGGAATTATCGAGACTTGGAGAAAGTAGTAGAAGAAATTGATTCCATTGTGAAAGAGGCGATGAAGATTAAGGAAGGATATGGCAAGGAAGATTTACATTCGAGGAACTCTTTGCTTGCTGGTCCGTCAAAACTTGCTTCCTTTCGGAAGAATACTAGCATGGTGGGGTTTGGCAATGATTTGATACAAATAAAGGATCGACTCACTGGACAGCCTTCAAAACTCGAAGTCATCTCAATTGTAGGCATGGGAGGCACAGGGAAGACAACTCTCGCTAGAAACGTCTATGATGATCCGCTTACGGTATATCATTTCCATATTCGTGCTTGGGTAACGATATCTCAAGCATATAATGTGCGAGACATTCTGCTAGGCCTTTTAGATTCCCTAAGAAATCTTACAGATAAAATGCATCATCAGAGTGATGTCGAATTGGCAGAGCATATCTACAAAATTTTACTGCCTAAAATGTATTTAATTGTAATGGATGATGTGTGGAACACTGAAGCCTGGGATGATTTTAGAAGGTTGTTTCCGGACAGCAAAAATGGAAGTCGAATTGTGTTGACCACTCGGCTAAAGAATGTGGCTTTATATGCTGGTTCCATTAGCTGTCTACATCAAATGCGTTTTCTAGATGATGATGAAGGTTGGGAGCTACTTTCTGCAGTGGCGTTTGGAAAGGAATATTGTTACCCTCCCGAATTGGAAGAAATTGGACAGGAAATTGCTGAGAAATGCAGGGGACTTCCACTAGCAATTGTCGTGATTGGCGGGCTCCTCTCCAAGCTCGACTGGACATATGATGTATGGGAGAATGTTGCAGAGAATATACATTCGATTACAGCTACTGCTGCTAATAGGTGTTCGGAGATACTTTGCTTAAGTTATAATCACTTGCCAAAACATTTGAAAGCTTGCTTTCTCTACATGGGAATTTTTCCAGAAGATTACGAGATCCATGTCTCTAAGCTCATCAAACTATGGGTAGCCGAGGGATTTCTAAAACAAACCAGACCTAAAAGCATGGAAGAGGTGGGAAAGGAGTACCTAGAGGATCTTGTTAGCAGAAATCTTGTTCAGGTTCTTCGGAGGCGCGTCGATGGCAAAATCAAAACAATTAGCATTCATGATCTCTTGCGAGACTTGTGTGTGAGAGAATCTGAAAACGAGAAGTTTCTGCATATCCTTCATCACACGGACGACGATAACAGTACCTTCATGCAACGCCGACTAAGTCTTTGTTTAAACATGCCACATTTTGATCCCTTCTTCCATAGCCTTCCAAATTCTTATCAGTCAACAAGATCGGTATCACTTGCTCGGACACTCCTATACACTGGTAGGCAATTTATCCCATCACACGTCTTCTTAGGATTGAGACTGCTCAGAGTCTTGCATATGATTGAAGTTTTACTTTTTACGTTTCCAATTGAAATAGTAAAACTAGTTAATTTGAGGTACCTTGCTTTTTCCTATCATGGGGAGATTCCTTCATCAATATCTAAGCTTTGGAATCTTCAGACCTTGATACTTCGTCCCTTGGTTAAAAGCTTTGCCATGTTTCCAAGACCTCTACCACCCCAAATCTGGATGTTGCCAAGGTTAAGGCATCTCCGGTTCAATGTATGGTACTTGTCAGAACCTCCTTGTGAGTTAATTGGTTGGGGAAATTCTGCTCTTTTAGCAAATCTACAAACACTTTCGGAGGTGAGTGCTTCTTTTTGTACGAGGGAGGTCCTTGAACAAGTTCCTAATTTAAAGAAATTAGGAATTTGGATGGAGAAATGGGAATCTGCATCCTTCTATGTTAACAATCTTGTCTATCTACAACAACTTGAAATATTGAAATGTCGTGTTATTATGCTCTCTTCAGTACCTGAGGTTTTCTCTCCGGTGCATCTCGTTTTTCCCCAGGAACTTTCTTTCCCCCCAACCCTTAAAGAGTTAACTTTGAGTGGTTGCAGAATTCCGTGGGAAGATATGTCAGTTGTTGGGTCGTTGCAAAATCTTGAAGTGCTCAAACTGAGAGATTATGCCTTCTCAGGCTCAGAGTGGGAACCAACTGAAGGCGAATTTTGTCGACTAAAAATCCTGCTAATTGATGAAACAGATCTGGTGCACTGGAGAGCAGATAATACTCACTTCCCAAGGCTTCAGAAGCTCATGGTTTTCCACTGCTGGAAGCTGGAAGAGATCCCATCGGGTATTGGAGACATACCGACTCTGGAAATGATTGAGATGGACCACTCGAGCCAGTCTGCAGTAAATTCGGCGGAAGAACTGCTTGAGGAACAACAGTCCTCAGGGAACGAAGGCCTTAAACTTCATTTCATTGAATCATAAAACATGGTATCACCTTCTATTGATAACTTTCCTGCTCTGGGCTTGTTTAAAAGTTGTGAGTATTGTTTCTGCAGTAAAACTACCTTTTAACTGCAATGTTTTGTACCTTTTTAAGAAGCAACGCATCATCAATTTGTACGACTTGTATAGTCCCAGTAACATTTAATAATGTGTATGTTTTCAAGTTTTTTTGTTCAGGATCTTATGCTTTGGAGAAGACCTTAAAAACGTCAGCCACCCCTCTGTTGACAGAGATTTAGCTACATCAAAAATTTCTGCTACCCAACATAGAATCCCATGTCAAACTAGTTCCAGTGCTATAAAATTCCAGATAAAAGAATCACTAGAAGTTTTTTATCGACAAGATCATTAATATGATCACAAAAGTTTGCTTGTAAATATTTTTTTTCGATATTTGACCATCACAAGGACATATTCCAGCAAATTAACATTGTTCACTAGTCATAACTGAGAGGTGTGTGGGCTACTTTTTTGTTATAAATCAGTTTTTGTAGTGATTTAATTGACTTTTTAGTGAATCAAAACTCCTTTTTGTTTCCTTGTAGCATAGTTCTCTATTTTCTCATATTTTGTCTTCATTATTTATCTGGTTTTACTGTATAAGCTGGTACAGTGAACCTATCAATCCATAGTTGCTACAAGAGGAAACTCCAAAGAAGTTGTTATTGCACAATATCAGCCACATTCCTGATTCTTGAAATTTATTTCTGAAGCACTGGAGAGCCAATGAAAGTCCCCTTTCCTGCCTTCAGAGCCTAGCTCTTGTTCACATCATTCATCTTCCCTTGACCATTTGATGCAGGGAATAGTGCTAGAAATGAGTGGGTTGACCCGAAACATGGATCATGGAAACGGGGTGGAGGGAGGAGTTTATTGTTTGATTTTGAATGTAAACCTCACACTACCCACAACTCCACATAACTTCCACATCTACATAAATGTTCTTGTTTGTGGGGAGTTGAACACAACATTTGAGAAGCCAAAACTAAAAAGGTTAAGAAGAAAAAAAAAGTTCTTGCATGAAAATGAGAACACTCAAAAGGGTCGTGATTTGATTGAGGCAAAGAATCGTTAAAAAAAAAAAAATTGGCATTTGGGTTGTGGAAAGAAAGCAAGCTTTTTCCATCGTGATTCATGAGTTTAGAGTCTTTAGACCAAGGAGTATTCAGATTTTGTAGAGAAGAAGGCAAGTCTCAACAATCTAGTTATCTCGAGGTTTTTCCGATTTCAAGTGAGTTTTGAGTTTTAACAATCGATGATCAACTAGAAGCATGATAGGTTAATTTACACTAGTATTAGAGTTGAGATACGTTGTTTCCTTACATGTTAACATACCAAAAATGGTTTCATATGGTAAAAAATGCTTGTATGCTATTTTTTTAAATTCGAAACATCTTTAAGAGTTAGACTTAAATATACAATGTTAATTCACGGAATTTGTATATAATGTTTCTTTTATGTTTTCAAGTCCAATTACCTCATTATGACCTTAATTTATTATATATTAATATTAATTACGACCTTAATTAATTAATTAATTGAAATTGTCTTTGTCACTCCGGTTAATTTACCCGTTTCTTCAAGTAAATAATATCTTTTGTTATGTAGGCAACTGTACCCTTATGTTTATAAACATTATTGGAAAACAGATAAAAATAAAAGGAAAAACAAAACTCATCAACCTTATAATGAATTTCGCTCATGTTCCACTAAATGGCAAGCAAATTTATTGCCTTGAATGATTTAAAAAAGTAACCATGTACTATTATTGAAAATTATCGAAATTTCGATCCTACCTGTCACTCGATTGACTTCCAATTAATACAAGAAGAATATTGATGCACATGATGGGCAGTAAACGATAATTGATCAACAAGGGACTCCACATTATCTAATGAATAAAAATACATTCAAACCGTCCCCAGGAGCATAGCTCAGTTGTGCAAACTGCAAAGGACGGAAGTGATGTAGTCTCAACTGAACTGACAGTCACAGTGTGAGGGTTCGATTTCTACCTCTAACAAAGTTTGGAATTTGACTCTTTGTGGGCACCAGTATGACAATTATGTACCCTGACCTGCTAAGACGCATCCTGCGATTTACCTCCTCCATAATACTCTCGGGTCGGGTCGGGTCGGGTCGGGTCAGGGCGGGGACCCTCAAGGTTGGAGTCAACCTTTTTTCAAAAGTACATTCAAACTTCATCGTACAATGTGACCAAGTAGAATCATTTATCATCTTCCCTATTTATTTTTTCTTCTTCTTTCAATTACAAATTTTATAACACGCTTCGCACATAAATTGATTTATCCAATAGCAGAAGAAAGAATAAATCAGTCCCGCTACACAGCCCGGTTCACTGACAGGGCATTTCCCGGCTGACGTGGAACTCACTTAAAAAAAAAAGGAAAAAAATTGGAACCTCTCTCCACAGACCGACTCCTTCCCTCTAGGGGTGGGTGTGGGTTAGGTTGGTCGGTTTGAGAAAAATTTATTACACAAAAATTAAATCATACAATTTTTTGATGTAAAATGACATTAATATAACCGTTAGCCATCCAATGTTAATAAACTTGAAAAATAAAATTGTATAATCCAATGATATATTCATTCGTAACTTTTACAAAAAAAAAAAAAAAACTATCTCATTTTCAAAAAAATTTATTCACAAAGATGAGTTTGACTCTTTATTCACGAGACGGGATTGCTTAGTATTGTACCCACAATTTGACGGCAATTATCTCTGAAAATATAGTTGTTGAATGAAAATTGATTTGAGTGATGACTTGAAAATCAAAAATTAAAATTTATCGATTCACGCTCCTCATTTTTCAATTCAGTGTGCCAATATTAGATTACAGAATTCATTTTTAAAGTTCATGAAATTTTATTTTTGAATTATTTTCTCTATTCAAATTCTTTTCACTAGAGTAATTACACGGTTCATGTGAATTTTGGTATCTTCTTAATATATTTTGTTTTGTCATGGAATTTAAGTAATTAACTTTCGTGTAGAGGACATATTTTTGTTAGTTGTATATCAACTTTTTTGAGTTTAGGCCGTGGACTATTTTTTGTCAATTTTTTACGCTTGTGATTATGTGTTCTTTTGTGTTAACATTTTTTAAATCCGCTAACATTTTTTTCTATTTGAGTTCTTTTATGCATATAATTATATAGCCGTATCGATTTTGGTATCTTAATGATTGCTTTTTTTTTTTTTATGTAGATTTTTTTTTTGTCGGGTTGGGTTGGGTTGGGTTTGGGTTGCTAACCCGTGACCCAACCTGACCCGATTACCCAACCCACAACACGCAACCTACCCAAAAATTCCAAAAAATCGACCCAAACCGGTCGGTTTGGGTCGGGTTGGTCGGTTTTCTAGAGTTGGTTTGGGTTTTGCCCACCCCTACTTCTCCCCAAATCCACACCCACAACCCACACAATCAATTCCTCCCAAAATCAAACGTTACATCGTCACCATCTTCGGCTGCACGTCAATGTAAGATACCATCGCTCCTCCGGCAACACTTCCATCTACCATTCTGGCACCCGATGATTTTGGATCTTCGGTTGCACTCCACTCGATATTTTCTGCTCCATTCCGGCTGCTCAAAGTTAACTGGTTAAACAGGACAATAATGAATAGCATAGTGCTTTTTGGATCTGTTTGGTGACTGGAGGATTCTTTTTCATAAGATGTTTCCATATTCTAAAGCATTTATTCCATAGCAGAAGCTAGAAGGAAGTTGTAGATTTTCGTATTTGTCTGCTTTTATTGATTCTTCAAATTGGAATAGCTTCATTCACCCATATTTCCCTCCAAGATTTAATTATCCTCAATCATATTGTATAACCGAAAGTGCTAATTTTGTAGGAAGAAACATACATACTTGGAGAGATTTACGTTCACGCTATATGTGTGTGCGAACTTGGAGATCTTTGAGTGGCTTAAGGCATTGGAAAAACTAAAACTTTAACTGAGATGAACCGAGTGACAAAAATGTGACAAAGTTCAAGTCCGAATAACCAAGTGGATAAAAGAAAATGAATAATGCAATATTTACACACGGGGATGTAATCAAGATTTCAAACTTGCGGAGGCAAAAATACGAGGGATGAGGCCCCCCTCCCTAGGGTTCGGGGGCGGAGCTCCTGAAATTTTTTAAACTAAGAGGATTGAAAACGACGATTTTGAGTACCAAAGTAGACAAGTTAGATTGATTGGAGTCGCGGAGATGGAGTCGCGACGCAATCGCCTGTCTCGTAGAGAAGAGATTTGAGTAAGAATGATGAGTGTCTGTAGTTGGAATTACATTATGTCGGCTGTGGCCTGTGGGTATGCTTTTGGGTAATTGATTCATAAATGAGTCATTTGATTTTGCATTGAGTTTGTGCTATTTATTTATTTAAGTAACTATTGGATTTTTTGTTTAGGTTTAAGTTTTTTGTATGGTTGAATTTTAAAGTGTAAGTTATTGGGTCAATATTTATTAATGAAAAAAAAAATTCAAAATTTTGCGAGGGCAAATCAAATTTTTTGCGATGACGAAACTGAAAAGTATATTACAAATTAACTAGGAATAGTGGATCAGCGGACAATGACCGCCCTTTTACTATGTGATTAAAAGCCAATTGAAACTATAGCTAATTCAAAACCATGAGCAGAAGTAGATCTCACGTCAACAATAAACAGAACTTCCACTTTTAGAATGTAAAAACAGAGGCATTGAATTCGCCTGTAAGAAACAAATTAAATTCTTCATCAACAGAAGAGTTAAATTTTAAGTTTTTGGTAGCTCCACATAAGACTATATTCTTTCATTAGTGTTATGTTGTAATGGAACTTGTTAACTTTATCCACATACAGGGGCGGAGCCAGGATTGGCATTCAGTGCGGGCACAATAAGATGTAAACTCTTCAAAGCTTCTCCCTAAAGTGACTCCGGCAAGGAGGAATAGCTAATCATTTTCCTTACCATGTCCTTAAGAGTTCGGTTTCGTCGCTCTGCAACACCATTCATGTTGGGTTTGTTCGATATGGTGTATTGCGGAACTATTCCACCCTCATTGAAAAATTAACAAAGGGTCCGGGATGTTGGTCTTTCGATTGATCATACTTTTTGTAGTATTCACCAACACGTTCAGATTTGACAGCCTTTTTCTATTCATGCCTCCCTTATCCTCCTCTTCGTATTCTAGCATCTCTATACTCGTGCTTGTAGATCTTTATCCTCCTTTCCACTCTTTCAGTCTCTATTTCCCATGATTCTAGTACTTACCAGTGATATAATTGAGTGCCCGTTTGGCCCCCATTATTCCACATTATAATGAGAGGAAGGTAAAAAAACTAAATATGCTTATTGAATTTCATAACAAAAATTCCTTAATGGAGCTCAAACAAGGGACTAGTGGGTTTGCAATTATACTTTTGATAATATTACTTTATGTTTTTCAGGGTTTTTATTTTTTTATTTATTTGATTGAATCTAACTTCACCCGTTCATTATTTCAGTGAACCCATCTTCAGTATTTCTAGAGTTAAAAATGGAACACCACCCAACTTGTGCCAAGAAGGTAAAACATTATTCTCATTCTTTAAAAAGATACGTCAAAGTGCAAAAAATACAATTCCAGTGGTTTACAAACTAGCTTGCTTATTTTGTGTCGGTTGCCACCAAAATGTATTGATTTCAAAATGATGAAGGAAAACGTCCCATGAAATCAATACCCTACACGTCAAAAATTTCTACTTTCAATATAGAGTTCAACGGCATTTCATTTCGATTGGAGATATTACCACTATGTTGGCATCTATCACATTTAGAAACAAAAATGTGGTAGTCCTTAAATAATGTGGACCAATAGAAACCCGATTGAATTTCCTTTGATGTCGTTTTCACGGCAGCAAAGTGACCACCAAGGGAGAGGAATGACATTGCTCAAGGATTTGCTCCATTTCATCTTCTTGTACACATCTCCAAACAATTTGATCCAAACCTTGTTTAAACAACAAAGGGTTTTTCCAAAAATAATGCTTGATGTCGGCGAAGAATCTCTTCCTTTGTTGGTAAGAAAGATTCGGAGGAATGATGCCACTAGCAAGAAAATTCACACGGTCCGCATACCATGGTGTGTGAGTGACTTGTAGAAGATGCATGATTTGCAAGAGTGATATGAAATTTTTTGAAATATATCATGGTACTCGTAAAGGTAAGAGCATCTGCATACCTAATTGATTATGTATTTTTGATGTATGCTCGAACTTTATCATTGTGTATCATTGATATATGCATGCATCACATTTGTTTATTTATTTTCTAGGTAGAAATCACATTTATTATTATTATTTTTGTGTGTTAGTGTTTTTTTTTTTTTTTGCATTCATATTTTAAAATAAAAACAACAAAAAATGAAAAATAGAAAAATGATGAATATTTTTACTACATCATGATTTATAATATTCTTAAACTTGTGAGTTGTGATCATGCATGAATTTCAGGGAAAATAATTGTCTAGAAATTGTTTTGTAGGGAATTGTTAATTAAGTGTGTTTGATTGATATAATTTTCCACCTAGAAAATTTTTAAGTTTTGTGTTCGTTTGACCTTCGTTTTATCCATTAAAGTGATAATTTTTTCCACACTTGGTTATAAAATTTGTTTCCATTGCCAAAAAGTAAAAAAAAAAAATGTTTCCTAAAAAATCACTTTTTTCATTAAAGTTTAGTGTTCGTTTGGCTTTCGTTTGCATCAAAATTGTCCATGAAAGTGAATTTTTTTTTACACTTGATTATGAAATTTGTTTCCATTGCTTAAAAAAAAAAAAGATCTCAAAATTTGTTTTCCCATCTAAATGGTGGGAAAACCCTTTCCTTTTACGCCAAGAATTAGGCTCGTGAGTGGAAAATTTTTGGCACAAATTCCAGGACAAAAGGTGGCCATCAAACAAGACATTTGCAAGGAAAAGGAAAAGAAATTCCAATTTCCATGGAAAAGGGGTGTTATCAAATACACCCTTAATGAAATGGATTTCTTTATTGTAAGACATATCTTTATTTTTTAGAGTAAGTTTTGATTTTGTTCCGAGTTTATCCTATTTTGAATTTTAAAATATAAATCCATTCTTTAATCTAATAAATTAGCATAATCCGCAATTTCTTGTTCATATTCCTTTATGAGTTTATTATATTCTTCAGATATCATATCAATATTTTCTAATTGAGAGCTAGAATTTCTTGTTCTTTCTAATATATTTTCTAACAAATTATCTAATCCTTCAATTGTATATCCTGACATGATTGAATGATACTATCATGAAAATCATCATAATAATATAGGCATTATGAAACAATGATATAAACATCATAGTAAACAATAGTTCAAACATCATGAATAATCCCTACGATTTTCTAAGATCTTAAATGAATTCTTTCAAAATTTAATAAGAAATAGTAGTTCTGCATTGATTTTGGTCTAGATCTTTATTCTACCATTTCCTCCAACGACCTCTTGCCTTAACGGGATCTTTGCTATTTCAGCTTCTTGCATTCACTATATCGTTTCTAAAGATAAATCCCTAAACTTGGATTAACGAAAAACTGTTTTGGTTATTAAAATAGGAAATAAATTTCCTCTTAAATCTATCAAGAATCTATGAGAATGAAAATTTAGAAATCCATCTTTTTATAATCAGAATGGAGTATTATTGGTAAATTTTTAAATATTGGAATCAAAGATAGAAAACTTTGGCTTTCTCACAAGTTGAGAGCTCAAGTGATTCTCCAACTTATTTTGTCTTTCTTCTAGCCCGAAAACCTCTATTTATAATACTACATGAGGCTCAAATAATTAACCTCTTACATTACTCCTTACATCATACTCCATTAATGGATCTCTATTATTACAAAAGTTTAACCACTACATAATTGTTGTTCTATTATTGTCCTCATTGATCATACTTTACATAGTTTTTATATACAACGGCAAGATTCTACAATAATGTTTGGCATCTTTTTGATAGTGGCAAGACATATTTTCTATCTTTTTCCTCTTTTATATCTTTGTCTTCTTTTCATTTTGTTGGCATGTGGGGGGCACTCCCTTAGTGGGCAAGCACTCTGTATTGTTAATGGACTCCCATTAATTTGATGAGTGTCAAATTTCTGGATGTATTCTTTTAAAATTGAAGACTTTTCTTTTCCATTATTGGTCAAGAGTGTCTATCTTTCATATTGGCATAGGCATTGGAATTTCTTATCATATAAATTCTTCGCAATATTGTAAAGAACTTTCATCCCTAGAACTCTTCGGGATTTCATCCATGACCTGTTAATTTTTGGCAATGGTTTGTTATTTTGGCCAACTTCGATTTGGAAATTTTGTCCAACGTATTCGACTGTAATAATACGTTCTACATGATAATATATCATTCCATCAATTTCTGGACTGATTGAATAAAATTTGATATAAATTGATCTTCCCTGGGCGAATTTCGAAATTTCTTCCCTGAATATATTATCAAATCTTTCAATTTATTTTAAATCCTTTTTTGGATATATTAAATCCAAGAATCTATAATCTGCTGTCATCTTGACCATGTGAGGATCTGCATCATTTGTAATGATAAGTCTTGGGTAGACATGATCTTCCGAGGATATAAAATAAGATTCATTTTCTTGTAATTCATAAATAATTTTTGTAAAAGATTTATATTTTTCTTCTTTTGGAGTTAAAGGAGTATCATCATCTTCATCTACTCTGATCTTGATTACCCTTGTATGCTTATCATCATTTTTTATTGTCACCTTTCAGGGACTCTCCATGATTACATCACTTTTTATTTGACTTGGTCCACTGCTGCTTCCGCTTGGTGCACCTGTTTGTATTCTCTATTTGGTATCATGAGATTGTGCTAAAGTATCAATCTTTGTATCTTTCTTTATATTCATAAACTCCAGTTGTGTCTCAAGAGCATCAATTCGGTCTATCATCTCTTTGGTAACTTTGGCATGAGATTCACTGATTTCAAGTAATAATTTGACATTATAATTCCAAGTTTCAGCTAATGTCTCCATCGTAATTTTTATATCATTGGCTTCATTTTTGGCAAATGCTGTCACATATTTCATTTTTGATATCACATGTTTGATATTATCTATCTCTAAACTCGATATTTCTACTTAAAAAATCAGTAAGATAATTATTTATACCTTTAATATGAATTATAACAAAATTATAAAATGACATATATGCTTGTCATCTATGCAATCTTCTATATTGAAGTTTCATTGGAAGTTTGTTCTTAATTAACCCTACAACTTGGGGAATTATCAGTTTCAATAATAAATTTTTTAGATAATAAAAATAATGAAAACTTTTTTATTCCTCTAATGATTGCTAACAATTTTTTTTTCATGAGTATTATAATTTATTTATGTTTGAATAAATATTCCACTTGAGTATCTGCATATTTCATTTAAATCTATTTTTAGTATAGCTGCACAATATTTATCAGAAGCATCAGTATTAATAATTAAATTATCTTTTTCATCTGGTAATCTTGATTTCGATAAATTTTTACATTTTTTAAAATGATTTAACTATTTCTATATGCTTTTCATTCCATCCTCTAGTATTTATTTTTCTAGGTAAAATTTGTATTTTATGTTTTTTTTCGAAAGATTTTCAATAAATCATTCTGCATAATTTAGACATATAGAGAACTTTTGTATCTATTCTTTTGATTCTGGTCTATTCGAGAGACTTTCTATCTTTTTAGATATATGTGTTTGCAATTTTATACCTTTATTTTATTTATTGATAATTCAAGAAAATCAATTTCTTGTTTTTCTGTTATAACTTTCTTTTTTGAAGGAACAATTCTTTTTTTTTTTTACATTCATTTATAAATTGTATTAAATGGTTTCTATATTCTTCTTTAATATTAGAACATATTAATATATCATCAACATATACAATTAAAAATTCATTAAATTTTTTAAATATATTATCCATTTTTCTTTAATATATTTGTGGTGCATTTTTTAAATCAAATGTCATTACTAACCATTCATACTTCTATTGAAGTGTACTAAATGTAGTATATTGTATATTATCTTCTTCCATTTTTACTTGTCAGAATCCCGACTTATAGTTAAATTTGGAATAATATTGTTTTCCTTTTGTAAGGTTTATTAGGACTTCTTTATTTGGTAAGAAGTATCCATCTAATTTAGTATATTTATTTAATTATTTATAATTTATTTTCATTCTGACTTTTCCTCTAATTTGTTCAGAATGTCTTTCATAACCATAAAAGTTGGACTATTATGAGGTCCCATTACTAAGTTTAATTAGTTTTTATTCTAATAATTTTTTTATTTGGGTTTTAAATTCATGTGTATCCTGTATAGTATAAATCATTGGTCTAACTCTTATAATTACATTTTCTGTTATTCTATCTTGGCTTTAGGATGATATGATGTCCAAAATAATAATGGATTTTCTCCACAATTTTTTTCTAGTTGTTCTGTGATTTTTTCTATGCTTATTTCTATCCTGATTTTAGGATTTTTTTTGTATTATATTTTTGTATTTATTTATAATTGATTTTTTCTCCCACTTATCAGCACGTTGGGCTGACTGAACTCTATAAAGTCTAAATTCTCATGAAATTTTTAATAAGTGTGCACATGGTGTTTGAAACATTATCATATAATTATTCTACTTATAATATTGAAATTGTTGTATAAAGTTATTTCCTAGTAATATATCACATTCTAATTTATTATAACTATATGTTTTATTTATGGTTATTTGTTTACTTTCGAGTATTATATTGACTTTATTAGCACTATTAATAATTTGGGTACTTTCTCCTGTTATTTTTATCGTACTATTTTCATTCCATGATTTTATTAAGAAACTTTTAAATATTGTTATATCACTTCCTGTATCGATTAAGACACATATTGTTATATTTGTTTCTATTATGGTAACTTGTATATATACAGCTGATGGAAAACTTATTTGATTATTTATTCATCTCTTTTCGCATAATCTAGTTTGACTATTATATGTTATATATGATCATTCTCTTTTTATACTATAATCTTCTAGTCCATCTAGAAAACTAATCCCTAACAATATATGAGGATTTGTATTCATACTATTATCTATGTAACATGTAACATGGTACTACAAGATTGACTCATCCTATTTTTATTGGTACCTTAACTTTTAATTCTGTAGTATGTATTTGTCCATCAAAGTTTACATATTTATATAGTTTAATCTCACGAATTGTTAATCCTTTGTTTCTAATTGAAACTATTTGACATTCACTTGCTATTGTATCTATTAATATATTTGCTCCTAATATATGTTCTCTTCCATTAAAATATTATCATTCTATTTTCATATTTCCAGTATTTATTTGGAATTTTATTTCTTTTGTATTACTAGTTCCTTCTAGTTGTTTTCTATTGAGTAATCTAAGACTTATTGATCTTTTAATTAATCCATCATCTTTAAAGATTATCTTATCAGAATAATCATCTTCTTTTATTTCTGTTATTTCAGGTTTCTCTTTTATTATACTAAGCTCAAATTCTTCAGGATTTAAATTTATATGTTTACTTGGTTCTACTATTTTACTAATATCTTTACATTCCTAATGAACTTCTATATATTTTTTTTAGAGTAAATTTTTCATAATTAGAATTAGTAAATGAATATAAAGCTTTATATTCTATAGTCATAATTTGATCTCATGGTTCCATTATATCATTTCTATGTAATTTGAAATGTAGTCGACTTCATTAAAGTTTTTATCTTTTAACGAGACACAAAATTTTGGATAACAAGTAAATATTAATTTTTGGTATGCAGAATTTCTTTCTATAGTTCCTAATTGACTATCTTTTAAATATATTATTCTTCCATCATGTAAACTTACTGTTAAGAGTGAATATATTTCTTTCCTAAATAAGGATTTAAACATTATTTGTATTCCTGATAAGTAAACATATTGGATTTTTTCACTTTGTTTTTTTATTAATCTTTGTTAATAACTCATCTATCGTTTTTTTGTTAAAATGTTTAATTTATGGGTTCCCAAAGTTGTTCTAACATCTATAGTTTTTTCAATTTTATGTTATTCATTTATTGCTATTCTTTCTCTTTTAAATATTCTATCTAAAACTTCTCATTTTCTTATTTTCAAGTCTAAAGATAATTTTTGCATTTTCTTAAATTTGTTATGATCAAATGTTACTTTTAATCCATAACCCCCTATTCCTTCCTATTCTTGTATCTCTATATTATCGTTTTCTATTTCTTCAATTTCTTTATTTAGATTATGATCCATTCTCCTCTGAATCTGTTTCGCTAATATATACTTCTTGATCATAATATTGTTCAATATCTGAGATATTTCACTTAATTCACTTTCTATTTTCAAATATTCTTTTTGTAATATTTTAGCTTTTTTCTTATTGCAATCAGAACTTATATGTCATATTTCTTCACAATTCCAACATTTACATTGACTTTTATTCTTTTTATAAGTTTTACTCCTTTGTTTTTTATCTGGATTTATCTTCTCTTATAATACATTCTTTTAGGTTTTATATATTTTTTTCCTAAAATTTCTAAATTTTCTACATTTGAGTTTTCTCTTAATATTTCTTGTATCAGAATTACATCCCAATTGTATGAATTTTTTCATATCTTCATAACATATCCTAGTTAATTTTCCTAATTTTTTCAATAATTGTTTTTGTTGACATATATATGCAAGCCTTTCAAATAAAATTTTTATTCTTGATCCTAAAGATCTAGGTATTTCGGGATTTTCTCAAATATATTTTTCAAGTTCTATTTTAAAGTATATTCCTCATGATCATGATAATTTACTACAGTACATATCTTTATATACATCTTGATTTTCATTACTATAAAACTGAATATAATAATATTCTTTAAATTCACAAGTGTATTATTTAATTTTACACATATCACATATTGTTAAATTTATTAATTTTGTTCTAGCATTATCTTTTTCTTTAATTGCTTTTTCTTTAGCATTTTTTTATCCAATTTTTTCCTAAAAATTCATCTGCTATATATTCCACTAATCTTTCTATACCTTCTTTATCTGATTTTATTATTTCGATTTGTACATTTCTTTTTATTAGTGCCTTAGTATCATTATTTATTCATTTCCACCAATTTCTAACATCTCCTTGAAAGGATGCTGTTAAGAAATCTATCATTCTTTCAATACTTTCCCATGCATCATCTTTATTATATAAAAAGAATAATGTAATTGAATCTGCTCAAGTTAATAAGGTTTTCTTAGTATCTATTTTACAATTTAGGTCTAATTTTGCTCCTCCGTGGTTAATGGGTTTATCATAGTTATCATTTGACTCACATTTATCACTATATTTGTTTTCTCTTGATGATTATCTATTTCTTAGCTTATCATAATAGTGCCTATATGGTTTATTGTATAAATATGCATAACTTTCATTCGGATCTGGTAACTCTCTATTAGAGGGTTTTGCTTTATTAGGTCTTGATTGCTCTTTTCTTCGTATTATAATGGCTTGGTTTAATTTCTATGTTTAGGGGTATTTTAGATAGTTTCTAATGTTTAGAATAGTCAAGGGCTAAAATGGAATTATGGCTTTGTATTTAGGCTATTCTTATGCATTTCCCGGCATATTCATTGCACTAGCCAAAAACAAGCTGACACTAACGTGGCAAGTTGCCTATATCAAATGAAGTTTATTTTCCGACAAGTAAAAACTCTAATATATCCTTTGTTAAACAATAAATAAATAAACATTAATGGAAAAAAAAAACAAAATTCATCCACCAAATAATAAATTTCGCTCATGTTACGCAAAATGGCAAGCAAATTTATTGCCATATAATTATCGAAATTTTGATCATGTGTGTCACTCAATTGACTTCCAATTAGAACAACCAGAATTATCGATGCACATGATAGCGGTAATTGATCAACAAGTGGCTTCACGTTATTAACGAATAAAAATACATTCAAATTCCATTGGACATTGTGGCCACATAGAATCTGTATAATCTTTCCTATTTATTTTTTCTTCTTCGTTCAATTACAAATTTTATAAAAAGTGTCTTCACACTTAAATTTATCCAATAACACAAGAAAGAATCAATTTTGTTGGTCATGAAATAACTTTCAATTATAATGAAGTTTTAGGCATATTCATTGCACTAGCCACATACAACCTCACACTAACATGGCAAACAAACTTCATGCTTAAAAGGTCCGAGAAAGGATTCACTTTCAACTAACATGACTATTTATTGATAAGTGTATTTTATGCAATTATTTAGATCGTTAAATATGGATATTTGAGAGTACTCTTAATGAATTATAATTTGATTTCTTATATATATTGTTTGTTTGTTAAAACTCGATGATTGAAAATGATTTTGAAAGAAAGGAACGAAAATCAACCAAAAAACAAAAAAACTGTCGTCCCACATAATTTTACCCAAAACACAAGAAAGAATGGATACTGATCCACTATTCCTAGTTAATTTGTAATGTATTTTTCAATTTTGCCCATGCAAAATTTTGAATTTTTTTCCATTAATAAGTATTGGCCCAATAACTTACACTTTAAAATTCAACCATACATATATCTTAGACCTAACAGGAGTGATATCATCAATGAGAGAAGTACTTTAGCTAATAGGAGTGAAGCTGATAGTGTTTATGATGTCATGACATCTTTTGAGTTCGTGTTTATTCTACATTTAATGAGAGATATCTTGTGATTTACATATGTTCTTTGTCAAGCATTACAATTTAAATCTCAGGATATATTGAATACAATGGAATTGGTGTCAGTGACGAAACCCTGACTTCAAAACTATAGAGAAGATGGATGGGATGGATTGTTGAACAATGTGAAGTCATTTTGTACTTGAAGAAACATAGACATTCCTGATATGACTTCTTTATATAGAGCAGGTCGAGGGAGGACTTCTAAAAAAAAAAAAAACATAAATCATATCACTTTGCAACATCATTACAAAATTGACTTGTTTCTTGCAATAGTTGATTTTCGAGTTCAGGAGTTAAGAGATAGATTTAAGGAAGATGTGATGGAATTAGATCTTAGAGACGACTACAAGGCTTTTGATGTTCAGAATATTTGTAAGCTTGCAGATAAATTTTATCTCGCTGACTTTACAGATCAAAAGAAGTTGCATTTGAAAGATCAATTGGAGTTATATCAATTTGAAGTTCAACGTAACTCTCAATTTAAAAATTTGACAACACTTCTCGATGTGTGCCAACTGTTGGCATTGACAAGAAAATCAATGAGTTATAATCTTATTGATAGATAGATTCGTATTGTCTTGACTCTTCTAGTTTCAACAGTAACTACAGAACGTGTATTTTCAACTATGAGTGTTATTAAGACAATGTTGCGTAATATAATGGAAGATGATTTTTTGTCTAGTACCATGTTTGTGTATATAGAGGAGATTATTGATATTTTTCCATTAGATTCTCTTATTGACGAGTTTGAAGTGATGAGGACAAAGAAATACCAACCATCTCTACCATCTGTTATATAGATAGACAATTTACATTTTTTCCTTTTGATGTTCATCTAACGTTCATGTTTTCAATTTGTATAGCGTTAGACACATAAATGAACATATTATTTTTTTATCGACAAACAGATTGTCTTTTTGGTCAGTCAATCTAGCTTGCCTATTTTGATACTCAAAATCATCGTTTTCAATCCTCTTAGTTAAAAAAGAATTTCAGGGGCTCAACCCCCCTCTACCTCCCGTATTTTCGCCCTCGCAATATTGAAATCCTGGCTATATCCCTGGTTTTGGGCATATTAATCATCGTACCAGCCACATAGAACCTGACACTAAACATGGCAAACAAATTTTGTGCTTAGAAGAAAGAAAGAACTCATTTATAACTAACATCTGAAAATTATCCAAGTTATAAACTTGACAATAGTATTGCAATCTTGCCTGTTACTCCATTGACATTCAATCAACAGATATGAACTTGAACATGATGTGTTGTTTGTTTAAATCCTTTCTTGAAAACGATTTTAAGATAACGTGTACTGCAATTATTTACTCGTGAAGAAAAACACATATTTGTGTGGTCCCACCTGAAACAATTTGGTTAGTATTTTTTCAAACGATTCTCCAATACTAAATTGGGTGGAGAAATAGTATCTTTCTTATTTTGATACCACTGTCAAAAATCGGTTTATTGGATTATATTTCATAGGCTTCGATCGATGAGTGAAGTGAAATATCGATACCACAATTATTCAGACGGATTCTACAATCTATTTTGGTCATTCGAAGTAGTCTAATTAAATTAGTTATGCTCATGACCCAATTCAAACTCTTGGACGACTTGTTGGTTGATAACCATTTATTTATTACTTATTGGGCATCTATTACCTTGACCTAAAGCCCACCACTTTGGCTTATATAAGCTGTCCATTACTATTTGTGTTGGTTTAGTGTGAATGTACGGGCAATCGTGTTTTAGAGAGAAAAAGAGTTCCTTGGCTTTGTGCCTTCTTCCTTGGCTTTGTGTCGTCTTCTTCTCCATTTCTCTTAGCCTTTGTAACTGATTTCTTTGCTCCCAGTAATATTCACATTCAGCCATTTGTTGGCACCTTGGAGCAATCGGGTTTGGGAAGAGATTGGTTGGGATTGAGTTGTTGATTTTGGTGTCGATTGTTGAGGCTGAGCCCGGATTTTTGGTTTTATTAAAGTCCAATATTCAACATTTGGTATCAGAGCACGTTGGTAGTGGATTTTCGGCCAAAACCCGACCAAGAATCGACCAGAAATGCAGTAAAAATTGGTAGAAAGAAGCTGTCCCATTATTGTATAAAAAATCGAACTTGCAAGTGGGATTTTTTTGCCAAACCAGTGGCTGATTGGACGAACGAAGACCACTGGTGGACTGTGCAAGTGGAGGCGCTGCTAGAGGTCCGACGCTTGGTGGTCGGTGGTGGCGGATGGGGCAGTTTTCGGAGATGGTTTCTTCATGCAGTTTGCTTATTTTGATTTCCTGAACGTATTGATATTATTGTTTTCACGTTTCAGGTTGCGCAGGAAAAGTTGGACTATTTTGCCCTTGGTGGGCTGACGGTCGCAACTGCTATACATTTACTGAATTAGTTTAGGCCAAAAATTCACGACCCTAAAACAGTAAATTCGCATATCTTGTAATTTACGAACTCAGATAGGTTCGCTCGGGTAAATTGACTTATCCCGTCTAAATTTCAGTATTAGCGCGTTATCGTGTGAGGTGACATTAGGATTGAGGTTATCGAGAAAGAAATTTAGGAATTAATTGTTCTAATTGAAGTGTTGGTTTTAACTACAAGTTGATGATTGCTTCTGTGTTTAATTGTGTGAGAATTTTGAATTTTTGTTGATATACCTTCGTGTTGCATTGACTATTCTGTTAGAACACCTAGACTTGACCCGTTTGAACATTCACTTGATCTGAGATGGTACTATGGCACCACTCACGGGTTTGTTACCTCCTTATAAGCCCGAAGTCCTACCCTTATTGTGATCATTCCTTGGACGCTTGTTGTTCCCAATGTATGTCTTCAAAAATCCCCTCTTAATCAATGCCTCAATCTCTCGCTGCAACATTATACATTCTTCCATATTGTGCCCATGATCCTATGAAAGTCAAAGTATTTGTTCTTGTCTCTAGTCTCCGGGGGAGATCACAACCTAGGAAGCCATTTAAGCTCCTTCATGTCTTTGATCTCCATCAGTATGTTGGACTTATAAGTGTTTAGACGAGTAAATGGCCTAAGTGGTCCTTTCTGCCTCTGCTTACCTCGAGCATGATCATGTTGCAAGCCGGGCTTGTGTGACCTCTTAAGCTGGGATTTCTTAGAGCTCGGGGTAGCCTTCATTGCCTCATCCATATTGATGTATTTTTCACCTCGGGTTAAGAGCTCTGTCACTGACTTTGGGGGTGTCTTAGATAAAGACATTCTAAAGGCTTCATACTTTACTACATATGTTAGAGCCAAAACTATTAATGTGATGTGAAGGTCGGGTATCTGTAATCTTTCTTTATTGAATCTCATCATGAAGTTACGTAAGGTCTCATTAGGCCCCTAGCAGAGCTACATGAGAGTGGCTTCTATCTTCTTGATGCGCTTACTACTTGCAAAGAAGATGGAGAACTTATCAGCAAGGTTAGAGAATAACGATATAGAGTTAGGCTCCAATGTGGCGAACCAATCCTTGGTAACGTTGGTCAATGTTTGAGGAAAGACCTTGCACATTACTTGGTTTGGCACAACCTGTAGGTTCATGACATCTATGTAAACATTAAGATGGTTGATGGGGTCGGTGGTCCCATCATACTCCTTCATGCGAGAGAACTTGAACCTGTCCTGGAGGGGATATGAAAGAACTTCTGGTATGAACGAATTGTTAGGGATAAACCCCGTCACTCCTTTGGTATTCTATTGTAGACCTATTGCGATCCCACCTTGGATTATTCGAGCGAGTTCTCCTGAGTCCAAGTTACCAATCTCGAAGTCGAGGCTCTGATGCCCCAGATCTACCATTGTGATAGGCATCACATGATTCCCGAGCTCGAGCATCAGCCATGACACCTCCTTGTGATGCCTGTGCATTGGCTTGTGCTGGTGCTAGAGCTTGGGGAATGTTTCCTTGGTTGAGTAGCTAAGTCAGGGTCGTAACTTGTTGACGAAGCTCTTTGAATGTACCAGCGATAACCACTGATGGTGGAGGAATCGACATTCCTGGTGAGTCTCGTTGATGAACTAGAGGATCCATAATGGATGGTTGGTTTGGAGCGGATAAGCTTAGAAGAGGAAGTCCTGAACGCGTATTTACCATGACTTTTGGTAGCGATTCCCACAGACGGCACTAATGATGCTACCAAAAATCGCACCTGCTGATTTCTTGAGCTTGACAATTAAGAATGAGCACGAATGAAATCTTTCGGTACTTGAAACAAAGGCATTGATGTTTGTCCTCGTCGCCCCTCCGATACTTAAGTCAAAAAGAGTATTTAAGAGAAAATATATGTTGTGAATATTTGTAAAAATGTATCTAAATAATGATCTAGGGGCCTATATTTATAGAGCTAGACCGTAGTGGACTCCTAGTAGGACTTGTCACCTTATTTTTAGGAATGACTTGTGGTAGGAGTTAGTATTCGATTTAAACTAGAAGTCTCACCTTACATTTCCTTTAACATGTTTCAAGATAGACCACTTACAGTTCTAGGACTCCTTGACTAATGGTAATTGGGTAGGGTTGAAGTCCTAACAAGTGGAGGCGCTGCTAGAGGTCCGACGCTTGGTGGTCGGTGGTGGCGGATGGGGCAGTTTTCGGAGATGGTTTCTTCATGCAGTTTGCTTATTTTGATTTCCTGAACGTATTGATATTATTGTTTTCACGTTTCAGGTTGCGCAGGAAAAGTTGGACTATTTTGCCCTTGGTGGGCTGACGGTCGCAACTGCTATACATTTACTGAATTAGTTTAGGCCAAAAATTCACGACCCTAAAACAGTAAATTCGCATATCTTGTAATTTACGAACTCAGATAGGTTCGCTCGGGTAAATTGACTTATCCCGTCTAAATTTCAGTATTAGCGCGTTATCGTGTGGGGTGACATTAGGATTGAGGTTATCGAGAAATAAATTTAGGAATTAATTGTTCTAATTGAAATGTTGGTTTTAACTACAAGTTGATGATTGCTTCTGTGTTTAATTGCGCGAGAATTTTGAATTTTTGTTGATATACCTTCGTGTTGCATTGACTATTCTGTTAGAACACCTAGACTTGACCCGTTTGAACATTCACTTGATCTGAGATGGTACTATGGCACCACTCACGGGTTTGTTACCTCCTTATAAGCCCGAAGTCCTACCCTTATTGTGATCATTCCTTGGACGCTTGTTGTTCCCAATGTATGTCTTCAAAAATCCCCTCTTAATCAATGCCTCAATCTCTCGCTGCAACATTATACATTCTTCCATATTGTGCCCATGATCCTATGAAAGTCAAAGTATTTGTTCTTGTCTCTAGTCTCCGGGGGAGATCACAACCTAGGAAGCCATTTAAGCTCCTTCATGTCTTTGATCTCCATCAGTATGTTGGACTTATAAGTGTTTAGACGAGTAAATGGCCTAAGTGGTCCTTTCTGCCTCTGCTTACCTCGAGCATGATCATGTTGCAAGCCGGGCTTGTGTGACCTCTTAAGCTGGGATTTCTTAGAGCTCGGGGTAGCCTTCATTGCCTCATCCATATTGATGTATTTTTCACCTCGGGTTAAGAGCTCTGTCACTGACTTTGGGGGTGTCTTAGATAAAGACATTCTAAAGGCTTCATACTTTACTACATATGTTAGAGCCAAAACTATTAATGTGATGTGAAGGTCGGGTATCTGTAATCTTTCTTTATTGAATCTCATCATGAAGTTACGTAAGGTCTCATTAGGCCCCTAGCAGAGCTACATGAGAGTGGCTTCTATCTTCTTGATGCGCTTACTACTTGCAAAGAAGATGGAGAACTTATCAGCAAGGTTAGAGAATAACGATATAGAGTTAGGCTCCAATGTGGCGAACCAATCCTTGGTAACGTTGGTCAATGTTTGAGGAAAGACCTTGCACATTACTTGGTTTGGCACAACCTGTAGGTTCATGACATCTATGTAAACATTAAGATGGTTGATGGGGTCGGTGGTCCCATCATACTCCTTCATGCGAGAGAACTTGAACCTGTCCTGGAGGGGATATGAAAGAACTTCTGGTATGAACGAATTGTTAGGGATAAACCCCGTCACTCCTTTGGTATTCTATTGTAGACCTATTGCGATCCCACCTTGGATTATTCGAGCGAGTTCTCCTGAGTCCAAGTTACCAATCTCGAAGTCGAGGCTCTGATGCCCCAGATCTACCATTGTGATAGGCATCACATGATTCCCGAGCTCGAGCATCAGCCATGACACCTCCTTGTGATGCCTGTGCATTGGCTTGTGCTGGTGCTAGAGCTTGGGGAATGTTTCCTTGGTTGAGTAGCTAAGTCAGGGTCGTAACTTGTTGACGAAGCTCTTTGAATGTACCAGCGATAACCACTGATGGTGGAGGAATCGACATTCCTGGTGAGTCTCGTTGATGAACTAGAGGATCCATAATGGATGGTTGGTTTGGAGCGGATAAGCTTAGAAGAGGAAGTCCTGAACGCGTATTTACCATGACTTTTGGTAGCGATTCCCACAGACGGCACTAATGATGCTACCAAAAATCGCACCTGCTGATTTCTTGAGCTTGACAATTAAGAATGAGCACGAATGAAATCTTTCGGTACTTGAAACAAAGGCATTGATGTTTGTCCTCGTCGCCCCTCCGATACTTAAGTCAAAAAGAGTATTTAAGAGAAAATATATGTTGTGAATATTTGTAAAAATGTATCTAAATAATGATCTAGGGGCCTATATTTATAGAGCTAGACCGTAGTGGACTCCTAGTAGGACTTGTCACCTTATTTTTAGGAATGACTTGTGGTAGGAGTTAGTATTCGATTTAAACTAGAAGTCTCACCTTACATTTCCTTTAACATGTTTCAAGATAGACCACTTACAGTTCTAGGACTCCTTGAATAATGGTAATTGGGTAGGGTTGAAGTCCTAACAAGTGGAGGCGCTGCTAGAGGTCCGACGCTTGGTGGTCGGTGGTGGCGGATGGGGCAGTTTTCGGAGATGGTTTCTTCATGCAGTTTGCTTATTTTGATTTCCTGAACGTATTGATATTATTGTTTTCACGTTTCAGGTTGCGCAGGAAAAGTTGGACTATTTTGCCCTTGGTGGGCTGACGGTCGCAACTGCTATACATTTACTGAATTAGTTTAGGCCAAAAATTCACGACCCTAAAACAGTAAATTCGCATATCTTGTAATTTACGAACTCAGATAGGTTCGCTCGGGTAAATTGACTTATCCCGTCTAAATTTCAGTATTAGCGCGTTATCGTGTGGGGTGACATTAGGATTGAGGTTATCGAGAAATAAATTTAGGAATTAATTGTTCTAATTGAAATGTTGGTTTTAACTACAAGTTGATGATTGCTTCTGTGTTTAATTGCGCGAGAATTTTGAATTTTTGTTGATATACCTTCGTGTTGCATTGACTATTCTGTTAGAACACCTAGACTTGACCCGTTTGAACATTCACTTGATCTGAGATGGTACTATGGCACCACTCACGGGTTTGTTACCTCCTTATAAGCCCGAAGTCCTACCCTTATTGTGATCATTCCTTGGACGCTTGTTGTTCCCAATGTATGTCTTCAAAAATCCCCTCTTAATCAATGCCTCAATCTCTCGCTGCAACATTATACATTCTTCCATATTGTGCCCATGATCCTATGAAAGTCAAAGTATTTGTTCTTGTCTCTAGTCTCCGGGGGAGATCACAACCTAGGAAGCCATTTAAGCTCCTTCATGTCTTTGATCTCCATCAGTATGTTGGACTTATAAGTGTTTAGACGAGTAAATGGCCTAAGTGGTCCTTTCTGCCTCTGCTTACCTCGAGCATGATCATGTTGCAAGCCGGGCTTGTGTGACCTCTTAAGCTGGGATTTCTTAGAGCTCGGGGTAGCCTTCATTGCCTCATCCATATTGATGTATTTTTCACCTCGGGTTAAGAGCTCTGTCACTGACTTTGGGGGTGTCTTAGATAAAGACATTCTAAAGGCTTCATACTTTACTACATATGTTAGAGCCAAAACTATTAATGTGATGTGAAGGTCGGGTATCTGTAATCTTTCTTTATTGAATCTCATCATGAAGTTACGTAAGGTCTCATTAGGCCCCTAGCAGAGCTACATGAGAGTGGCTTCTATCTTCTTGATGCGCTTACTACTTGCAAAGAAGATGGAGAACTTATCAGCAAGGTTAGAGAATAACGATATAGAGTTAGGCTCCAATGTGGCGAACCAATCCTTGGTAACGTTGGTCAATGTTTGAGGAAAGACCTTGCACATTACTTGGTTTGGCACAACCTGTAGGTTCATGACATCTATGTAAACATTAAGATGGTTGATGGGGTCGGTGGTCCCATCATACTCCTTCATGCGAGAGAACTTGAACCTGTCCTGGAGGGGATATGAAAGAACTTCTGGTATGAACGAATTGTTAGGGATAAACCCCGTCACTCCTTTGGTATTCTATTGTAGACCTATTGCGATCCCACCTTGGATTATTCGAGCGAGTTCTCCTGAGTCCAAGTTACCAATCTCGAAGTCGAGGCTCTGATGCCCCAGATCTACCATTGTGATAGGCATCACATGATTCCCGAGCTCGAGCATCAGCCATGACACCTCCTTGTGATGCCTGTGCATTGGCTTGTGCTGGTGCTAGAGCTTGGGGAATGTTTCCTTGGTTGAGTAGCTAAGTCAGGGTCGTAACTTGTTGACGAAGCTCTTTGAATGTACCAGCGATAACCACTGATGGTGGAGGAATCGACATTCCTGGTGAGTCTCGTTGATGAACTAGAGGATCCATAATGGATGGTTGGTTTGGAGCGGATAAGCTTAGAAGAGGAAGTCCTGAACGCGTATTTACCATGACTTTTGGTAGCGATTCCCACAGACGGCACTAATGATGCTACCAAAAATCGCACCTGCTGATTTCTTGAGCTTGACAATTAAGAATGAGCACGAATGAAATCTTTCGGTACTTGAAACAAAGGCATTGATGTTTGTCCTCGTCGCCCCTCCGATACTTAAGTCAAAAAGAGTATTTAAGAGAAAATATATGTTGTGAATATTTGTAAAAATGTATCTAAATAATGATCTAGGGGCCTATATTTATAGAGCTAGACCGTAGTGGACTCCTAGTAGGACTTGTCACCTTATTTTTAGGAATGACTTGTGGTAGGAGTTAGTATTCGATTTAAACTAGAAGTCTCACCTTACATTTCCTTTAACATGTTTCAAGATAGACCACTTACAGTTCTAGGACTCCTTGAATAATGGTAATTGGGTAGGGTTGAAGTCCTAATGTGGTAAGGACTATCATTATTCGATCGTAGAGTTCTTTGCGAAATTGGTTATGGCAAATGCCCGACCACTCATCTCGAGGACAACACATGTAATTGTGGAGGTTTTGATAGGAACAATCCTCGAGATATACCCGAGCATATATCAAGTCCCAAGGACACAAGTTACATCATTGATAATGGAGAGGCCAGGAAGTCTTCGTACTCGAGGGTCCATAATGATCACATCAATCAATACTTCAAGTTTCAACATCATTCTTTTTCTAGTTTTATTTAGGAAAATTTCAGAATTAGTTCCTAATCTTTAGCACATCTAAAAATTTTGTCCACCCCTTGAATTTTGTTTGCATATGTTATCCTTTTTATACAATAAAAAATTCAGGATACCAATTATAATTTCTCCTTATTAATTTTGACCGTTTTTATTGTTTTTAACATTTAAACTTTCAGAATTGAACGACACAGGGTGGTTCGCACCTCAAATGTCATACATGAGGGTTTCAGCCAATTTGAAAAGGTGGAATATTTCGCAACATGTTCAAAGGATAGGAGGATTTTGTACCAATAAGCCGTTGATTAATTGTGGATTTCTTGTTTATTCATATGTGTGACATGGTCCAAACGTGTTGGACATGGTAGATCAAATGAACCCAAATTAATTGTCATTTTATCTTGAATTTCTTTTGAAAGAAATACCAGGTTAGCATCAATTGAAAACTACATTTCCGCTTATGTTTGGATAGCTCATCGAAATGAATATAGGGTGCGTTTGAGTCATATTATTTTAGAAGAATGTATTCTGAAATAATATATTGATGGAGAATGTGTGATTGAAAAATAATAAAAAGTCATTGATGTGATGAAAAATATTATTTTATTGAAAAATGTGTGATTAAAAATGAGTAAAAGAATTAGTATGAAAATTTTAATGTGCACCAAACAGGGGCATACTAAGTAAAAGTAACGTCTTGTTTGATGTGACATTTAATGACTCAAATTATAAAAGTAATAACATTCATTTCTTATTGTTTTAAAAGGAGGACTTAAATTCGTGTTATGTTTTAATTTGATTAGTTGTTTAAAAATATAATAAGATCAAAAGTTTTTCATTAAAGATGGAAGATGAGAAAATTGATTGATTGTCATGGATGCTTTATTTATTTATTTTTTATAATTAAATCTCAATTATTGTAGACTGGTATAATTTTTAGTTAGGGAATTTTTCATAGAAATCATACAACACATGTATGGTGCATTTTCTGTGATTGTTGTTTCAAAAGCCAATGAAAATTTGTCAAGTATTCTTCTGTAAGTATTTGTCAAACATTTTCTGTACATATAGCATAAATATAATTTGTAAGTTTGCCCAAAATTTTAGTTCAATCCCGCCTTATTATATCTTGGTAATTAGATGAGACGGCAATAAAAAAAATTAAACAACGGAGTAAGAGTATAAACTTAGACGAGTTAAAGGCCTTGCATTTTCTCGTGCCCTGATTTGGCCTATCTTTGTTGTGCTTGTGTAGTCAAGCTCGTTGTTCAAAGATTTTTTTTTTTTTTTTTTTTGGTAATTGCTAGTGGTACATAATTTGGTGTACATAAGGGTATCCACCCCCTCACATGGGAATGAGACCCACTTAAAGAAAATATTTTTTATTCACATGGGTCCCACCATGTGAGGGGGTGGATACCCTTATGTACACCAAATTATGTACAACTAGAAATATCAATTTTTTTTTAAAGCATAGAATAAGAAAATATATTAGGGTCCGTTTGATTACAAATGTGGAAAGTAGGTGGAAAGAAAATGATTTAAAGGGAATTGAATTAATTAGAAATTGTTTTACTGAGAATTGTAATTAATTGTGTTTGATTGATATAATTTTTCACCTAAAAAATGTTGAAAGTTTGGTGTCCGTTTGATTTTTTTTTTTTTATGAAAATTGTCAATGAAAGTGATTATTTTTCAACTATTGGATCTAGAATTTGTTCCAAAAAATTAATCATATCGAATATCATTCGTTGATTTTGTTTTGTTGCATGTAAATTGTCTCTTAAAGGGAAAATATTTTTACCATTGTTGATAGAATTTTTTTCAATTGCAAAAAAAAAAAAAAAAAAAATGTGCTGGAAGTGGAAACTATGTTCCACTAAAATGGTGGGAAAACATATTCATTGAAAAGAATGAAAAATGGCCAAGTGGGGGTTGGGGGGAAAATGAATTTCATGGAAAAAATTGACCATCAAACCAGGGGCGAACGCAAAATTTTTAAGTTAGGGGGCACAATAAAACTTGTAAGAAGTTAGGAGAAATTTTACAATAAAAAAATTTACATCCAAAAAAACTTACCCCATGTAATTTTGCATCCAAAAATTTACATGAGATATGACTTTTTAGAATGTAAAATTTCAAAAAAATTTGATGTCACATTCTATATAAAAAAATTTTAATAAAATGATGAAAATTACTTTGAGAAACTTGTATCGCAAAAATAATAACTGTGAATGAAATAATTGATTTTTTTAATAAAAAAATGCGAGTTAGACGTATTTTTTTAAGACTCGTGTTTAACGTATTTTTAACTATTTTCGATATATATTTGGACTATTCGATATGCCCATAATGTAGTTCTCGAAATAAGTTTTGAAATTACATGAGCAATTTGTAGATTCGATTAGTGTACGATCGTCAGAATTTTTTTAAAATTAACCTGTTATCAAATTCAAATTTATTTTGATTTTGCCCCTGTTTTGTGGAGATTAAAATCATGTTTTTAATAAATTTTGATAAAAATTAAATAGTTATGAATTGCAGGAAATATATTATTAAAATTAATTGTTAACTTTAATTTAGATTAAAATTTAGATTTCAATCAAATACCAAACATGACTTTATAAAAAAATATAATAAAATAAAAAAGGTTATGCTACAACAACATAAAATTTTACCAAAAGTTTCACCAAATCCAGGCGCCCCACTAATAGGGGGAGCCACTTGTCCATTTGGTGAAAAATTTGGTAAAACTTTTGGTGTATTTAGATTTTTCCTTTGGAAAATAGTTCAAGGGAAAATTAACAATATCAAACAAACCCTTACATTATGCGATTGATTTGAAATAAAGAAGTATATGTGTCAAACAAAATTATTAATATTTGACAGAGACCAAAAAATATTTAAATATAGCCTCCTGCAGATATTTTAACTGGGATTAATGAATCCCACTTACCACAAAAGAACAACCCCATAAAAATCAATGCACTGCAGCAATGATGGTGTGAATGAGTCCCTGCAACTTCTGCAATACTGATTTTAGGGTAAAAACGTTTTTGGTCATCTAACCTTATGTTTTTCTTTTTCCTCTGTGTTTGAATTTGGGGTGTTAATTAAGTGGGGAGAGTCAGCCTTATTGGCTCGGATCGGGTCGGGTCTAAAGCGAGTTGAGCAACGAATTCCTCTTGCAAGTTATTCGTACGAGGTGACTCCAGAATCGAGTGAGCCAGCTCCTCGGCATGTGTGTGAGCCGATTTCCATAACAATTGAAATATGTCAATTTCAGTTAAAAAAAATGGCGAGTTGAGACAACGGTGACCTAATGGATCAAGACGAACCACACTTTGATTGAGTGATTCGCACTTGGCAAGCCTTATTTAAAACCCCCTAGTTTGAACTAAGTTCGCATTGTTTTTTTTTTAACTAAATCGTCATGAACACGCAACCAAATAAAAACTAAAAACAATAAATCCAAAGTGCCACACTATGGACAAAATAGCATAGAAGGCGAGATAGTGTGCCATGAAATTTCTATTTCTAGGAATATAGAGACTCGAATCGCATCCTATCTCCTTGAGCAATGCAAAGATGTCAGAAAATAGAAGAACATTTAGGGCTAGATCACAATTAATAGAAGAAAATAGCGATGAACAATTATTATCACATACCATTGAAATTCAAAGTTAAAAAAAATGACATTTGCTACTACATATTCATTTGCATTTTAATGACGTCTTATCAATTGAACATTGAACATATTAACGAATACGTGACGAGTGATCTAGTTCAGAAAATCTCATAAGCTCTGTGACCATTGACGTTGAAAAAGTGGTTTGATGACTAAAATAACACATTTTGGAAGTTTGGTGACCATCAAAGTTTTAAACCCTTTTCTTTTTACACCACGAATTTTTTTGATATATATCCCAATCTCTATATTTTGTGGGCACAATCAATTTAATCGTACAATATCAATGGACCACTCATGGTTGAATCGTACAATATCAATGGACCACTCAAATAGAGATGAATATGAAAATTTCAAAATTATAAGAATTAATCTACTTGTACCGAAATCGTTGACAACTTTGTTGACATAATGTCACGTGGCGGCCCCCTATTGGGGGCTTGTACCGAAATCGTTGACAACTTTGTTGACATAATGTCACGTGGCGGCCCCCAACCACTCATGGTTGAATCGTACAATATCAATGGACCACTCAAATAGAGATGAATATGAAAATTTCAAAATTATAAGAATTAATCTACTTGTACCGAAATCGTTGACAACTTTGTTGACATAATGTCACGTGGCGGCCCCCTATTGGGGGCTTGTACCGAAATCGTTGACAACTTTGTTGACATAATGTCACGTGGCGGCCCCCTATTGGGGGGCCCTCAATAGGGGGCCGCCACGTGACATTATGTCAACAAAGTTGTCAACGATTTCGGTACAAGTAGCATGATTGAAATTATAATTTCAGCTGTAAGTCTGCCTAATAAATATAAATATCTTGCTGAATTCATCTGCGTATAAGAGAAAATGATTTCTTTTTCACATTTGATAGTTCCTGTTGGGCCCTCAATAGGGGGCCGCCACGTGACATTATGTCAACAAAGTTGTCAATGATTTCGGTACAAGTAGCATGATTGAAATTATAATTTCAGCTGTAAGTCTGCCTAATAAATATAAATATCTTGCTGAACTCATCTGCGTATAAGAGAAAATGATTTCTTTTTCACATTTGATAGTTCCTGTTGTTTCCTTAATTTTGTTCATCGTTTTCCTCTTCAAATGGTATGGTAATCTTTCTTCAACAGCCCGGAAAAGATTGCCACCATCTCCACCAAAGCTTCCCGTAATTGGAAATCTTCACCAACTCGGCCTACTCCCCCATCGCTCACTGCAAGCACTATCCAAACGCTATGGTCCACTCATGCTGCTTCATATGGGCAGATTACCAGTACTTATTGTCTCGTCTGCTGATGGTGCTCGCGAGATCATGAAAAATCAGGACGTGATTTTCTCAAACAGGCCGAAATTGAGAGTTATCGACAAAATTATTTATGGCTCCAAGGACATAGCTTTTGCTCCTTATGGTGAGTACTGGAGGCAGGTGAGAAGTATATGTGTACTTCATCTTTTGAGTAATAAGAGGGTTCAATCCTTTCGTCGTGTACGAGAAGAAGAAATGTCCCTTATGATCGAGAGAATTAGACATTCTTCTTCATCTTCAATAAACTTGAGCAATATATTGGTGTCGCTTACTAATGATATCATATGTCGAGTGGCCCTGGGGGGGAAATATACTGATTCACAAGAAAACACAAAAATTATGTCGAAGTTTAAGGAATTTCATGAGTTATCAGGTTTTTTTAATCTAGGAGATTATATTCCATGGCTTGACTGGATTACTCGCCTTAATGGTTTCGATGCAAATGTAGAGAAATTGGCTATATGGTTTGATGATTTTTTGGAAGGTGTAGTTGAAGAGCACAGAAACCGAAAGAAAGGAGACACAAACCTGAAAGACAGAAGCAATGAAGCAGATCTTGTGGACATATTGCTCGAAATTCAGAGAGAAAACATGGCTGGTTCCCCTATAGAAAATGACACAATCAAAGCTGTCATCTTTGTAAGAATCTCTCTCTCTCTCTCTATTTGAATGTGTCTAAGTGTCTGAATTAGCAGTGAATATCATACTTTGTTGGACATTTTGTGAACTATTTTAAATTTTCTCTAAACTTGAATACAATTTGGTAAAAATCTAGTCTTTTTCTTGTAGAGAATGCTACTAAAGTTCGTCTTGATCACCTAAATCAGTCAAGGCATTAGAAAGAGATAAGATGTACAGATACTTTCCCCCATTTTACCGCAGATTTCTTTCACTCACTAACAGAAAAAGGAATAGTCTTACCAGAAAGTGAAGAAGGTTCACTGATTTTTTGATAGACCAATAAAACATATTTGGATCTTACATGCATACCTCGTTTATGGTAGGATATGTTTCTGGCCGGGACCGATACATCATCTACTGCTTTGGTGTGGACAATGGCAGAGCTATTAAAGCACCCAAAATCCATGAAGAAATTGCAGAACGAGGTGAGACAAGTAGCCGGGAGTAAATTAGATATAATAGAGGATGATTTAGATAAAATGCTCTATTTAAAGGCAGTGATGAAAGAGAGTCTACGACTACATCCTCCAGTTCCATTGTTACTCCCTCGAGAATCTACACAAGATAGCGAAATATTAGGCTATGACATTGCAGTTGGAACCCGAGTGATAATCAATTCCTGGGCAATCGCAAGAGACCCATTTTCGTGGGAAAATCCGGAAGATTTTTGTCCAGAAAGATTTTTGAACACGGGAATGGACTATAGAGGGCTTAATTTTGAGTACATTCCATTTGGTGCCGGTAGGAGAGGCTGTCCTGGAATTACATTTGCCATAGCTGTCGGCGAGCTTGCATTAGCAAAATTGATGCTTAATTTTAAGTTTTCCTTGCCACATGGAGCAACAGAAAAAGATCTGGACATGATAGAATCCCCTGGAGGGTCTGTCTCTAAAAAGATTCCTCTACTTGTGACTGTTAGAGAGAATAACAAATATTAGCTAAGATAATATTGAATAATTAATTTATCTTTATATCTAGCCATAATTATCTTTATCAGTACTTTCACTCTTATGTAAAAACTCCTGCAAACTCTATATATCAAGTACCAAATAAATAGAAGTGTGTTTAATTTTCCTCATAACATTGCGTTTATTCTAAGATCTACATAGTATCAAAGCACTAATTTCGACTAACAAGAATAGAATGCAGTGCAACATCTAACCAGCTTTCTTTTAACAAAATTTGATGTTGCATCCACCATTCGAAATTCCCAGAAGCACGAAATATATAATTTGGTTTCCATGGATTACCAAACATACATATCTTGAATTTTAATCTCCATTTCACATCATTTCCCCACTTTCATTAACAAGAAAAGTTCTAAAAATTATTATATACGACGGTTTGCAATCGTAGATAGTAATTGTGAATTTTAGTAGACATTCTTACAATGGGTTTTTGCTGTGGTAATTTACTTTTATGTAATTCATTCATGACAGTGTCACATGTCATAAAATCTACTTTGAGAGATAAAATGAATGAAAACTTTGTACACCAAATTCTGCTACTTCAACAATTACAGCCTCTCTTAATCACGTCAAAACTTGCTTCCTTTCGGAAGAATACTAGTATGGTGGGGTTTCACGATGATTTGATACAAATAAAGGATCGACTCACTGGACAGCCTTCAAAACTCGAAGTTATCTCGATTGTAGGCATGGGAGGCACAGGGAAGACTACTATGTCCAGAAATGTCTATGATGATCCGCCTACGGTATATCATTTCCATATTCGTGCTTGGGTAACGATATCGGCGAGACATTCTGCTAGGCCTTTTAGATTCCCTAAGAAATCTTACAGATAAAATGCATCATCAGAGTGATGTCAAATTCGCAGAGCATATCTACAAAATTTTACTGCCTAAAAAGTATTTAATTGTAATGGATGATGTGTGGAACACTGAAGCTTGGGATGATTTTAGAAGGTTGTTTCCGAATAGCAAAAATGGAAGTCGAATTGTATTGACTACTCAGCTAATGAATGTGGCTTTATATGATGGTTCCATTATCTGTCTCCATCAAATGCGTTTTCCAGATGATGATGAAGGTTGGGAGCTACTTTCTGCAGAGGTATTTGGAAATGAATATTGTTGCCCTCACGAATTGGAAGAAATTGGACAGGAAATTGCTGAGAAATGCAGGGGACTTCCACTAGCAATTGTCGTGATTGGCGAGATCCTCTCCAAGCTCGACTGGACATATGATGTATGGGAGAATGTTGCAGAGAATATACATTCGATTACATCTACTACTGCTAATCGGTGTTCGGAGATACTTTGCTTATAATCACTTGCCAAAACATTTGAAAGCTTGCTTTCTCTACATGGGAATTTTTCCAAAAGATTACGAGATCCATGTCTCTAAGCTCATCAAACTATGGGTAGCCGACGGATTTCTAAAACAAACCAGACCTAGAAGCATGGAAGAGATGGGAAAGGAGTACCTAGAGGATCTTGTTAGCAGAAATCTTGTTCAGGTTCTTCAGAGGCGCGTCGATGGCAAAATCAAAACAATTAGCATTCATGATCTCTTGCGAGACTTGTGTGTGAGAGAATCTAAAAAGGAGAAGTTTCTGCATATCCTTCATCACCCGGACGACGATAACAATACCTTCATGCAACGCCGACTAAGTCTTTGTTTAAAAATGCCACGTTTTGATCCCTTCTTCCATAGCCTTCCAAATTCTTATCAGTCAACAAGATCAGTATACTTGGTCAGACACTCCTATACATTGGTAGGCAATTTATCCCATCACGCATCTTCTTAAGATTGAGACTGCGCAGAGTCTTGCATATGATTGAAGTTTTACTTTTTACGTTTCCAATTAAAATAATAAAACTAGTTAATTTGAGGTACCTTGCTTTTTCTTATCATGGGGAGATTCCTTCTGTTAATAAATATAGTGTTATTTTATTTTATTGTTTATTAAGGGTAGAATAGTCTTTTTAGTTTTCCTTATTTTAGACTATATATAATTTCTCTATATTTAGGTTTTGTATTCACTTTTTCATTATGCATTATTAATGAAACCCTACCCTCCCTTTTTCCTTTCTTTTCTTTGAATTGTTTAACATGGTATCAGAGTCAAATTTCATGGAACAAAGTTTAATCTCAAACACAGCTTTAATCACAAAGTTTTTTTTTGGATGATTTCGAGACAAGTTCGATAGAGTTTTCTTTCCGTTTTGCAATCTGGTATTTCGTTTTCCTTTCTTTTGAGATCTATTTTTCCTTATTCTTTGATTATGGATACTAAAAGAGACGATTCGCTTCAGTCTATGAGTGTGAAGTTGGATGGAAAGAATTATTTGTATTGGAGTAATGTGATGAGAAATTTTCTTAAGGGTAAAAAGATGTGGAGATACGTTAGTGGAACTTCTGTGAAACCTAAGAATACCGATGAGGATTATGCTGGTTTGGTAGATACCTGGGAATCAAATAATTCGAAAATTATTACTTGGATTAACAATTCTGTTGAGTATTCCATAGGCAGAGAATTGGCGAAATATAAGACAGCAAATGAGGTTTGGGATCATCTACAAAGGTTATTCACTCAGTCAAATTTTGCGAAGCAGTATCAATTGGAGAATGACATACGAGCTCTTCAGTAGAAAAATATGAGTATTGAGGAGTTTTATTCTGCTATGATAGATCTTTGGGATCAATTGGCTCTTACAGAATCGGACGAATTAAAGACATGTGCACCCTATATTGCTCGTAGGAAGCAGCAACGATTGGTACAGTTTTTAACTGCACTTCGCAAAATTTTGAGGGACTTAGAGGTTCAATTTTGCATCGTTCTCCACTTCCTTCTGTTGACTCAGTTGTTAGTGAGCTATTGGCGAAAGAAATACGTCTCAAGTCTTATTCTGAAAAGGGAATCTTTTCTGCTTCTAATCCTTCCGTGTTAGCAGTGCCTTCTAAATCACTCTCTCATAATCAGAATAAGTTTTACGGAAGAGTTGCCCCCGATGCGTGCAGTTTCTATAAGCATAAAGGTCATTGGAGGGTTTAGTGTCCTAAGTTGAGATAACAGAATCAATCGCAGCAACAATTTCAAGCTTGGAAGCCTGGCAACCAGTCACAATCGAATGCTCATAGACCCTTCATGGCTATAGACCACCACAGTCTAATACTGCAGCAGCAGCTTCATCAGGTCTCTTCATCGATCCTAGTACTCTGGCTGAGCAATTTCAGAAGTTTCTATCCTTACAGCCATAAGCTATGTCTGATTCATTCTGATGTATGGTGGCCTTCTTCTGTTACCACAAAAGGAGGGTCTCGATATTATGTTTTTTCTTTTATTGATGATCATACTCGTTATTGTTGGGTTTATTTAATGAAACATCATTCTGAATTCTTTGAGATATACTCAGCATTTCGTTCTCTTGTCAAAACTCAACATTATGCTGTTATCAAATGTTTTAGGTGTGATTTGGGTGAGGAATACACTTCTAATAGATTTTGTGAGTTTCTTACCTTAGATGGAACCATTCACCAAACTTCGTGTACTGATACTCCTGAGCAAAATGGTGTTGCTGAAAGAAAACATAGGCACATTGTTGAAACTGTTCGCTCTCTCTTGTTGTCTTCTTCTGTTCCTAGTATGTTTTGGGGTGAAGCTGTTCTTACTGATGTAGGTCTGATTAATACAATTCCATCTTCTCATATTTCAGGTCTTTCTCATTTCGAAAAGTTCTATGGGTATGCCCCTGATTATTCTTTCTTTAGAGTTTTTTGTTGTACTTGTTTCGTTCTTCGTCCTCGTGTAGAGCGTAGTAAGTTGTCATCTCGATCTGCTATTTATGTCTTTCTTGGTTATGGTGAAGGTAAAAAGGGATATCGTTGTTTTGATCCAACAACTTAGAAACTTTATGTGTCTCGTCATGTTGTTTTTCTTGAGCATATACCTTTCTTTTCTATTCCATCCACTACTCATAAATTGACTAGATCTGATCTTATTCGTATAGATCTATTTTCTGACGATTCTGATAGTTTATCATCTCAGGTTCCCAGTACCTCAAATACCTCTTCTCGTGTTCTTACCCCGTTATGTTTACAACCAACTCGTATTGATCATTCTGCAGGTACTGACACTTTACTCTCCGGTACACCTTGGAGGTCCCTCTTCTCCTACGGTCCCTCAAGCTCCGTCTGAGATTGTAGATCCACATATACGTCAATCCACACGCATTCGTAATCTACAAAGTTACCAGATTTTGCTTATTCTTGTTATTCTTCATCTTTTACTTCATTTTTAGCTTCTATTCATTGTCTCTCTGAGCCCTCTTCCTATAAAGAGGCAATTCTTGATCCTCTTTGGCAGCAAGCTAGGGATGATGAACTTTCTGCTTTGCATAAGACTGGTACTTGGGATTTGGTTCCTCTACCTCCTGGTAAGAGTGTTGTGGGTTGTCGTTGGGTGTATAAGATCAAGACTAATTCTGATGGATCAATTGAGCGATACAAAGCTCGGTTGGTTGCGAAAGGGTACTCTCAACAGTATAGTATGGATTATGAGGAAACATTTGCTCCTGTTGCAACAATGACTACTATTCGTACTCTTATTGCAGTAGCTTCCGTTCGTCAGTGGCGTATCTCTCAACTTGATGTTAAAAATGCTTTCTTGAATGGAGATCTTCAAGAAGAAGTTTATATGGCACCCCCTCCTGGTGTTTCACATGATTCTGGGTATGTTTGTAAGCTAAAGAAAGCGTTATATGGTCTCAAACAAGCACCTCGTGCTTGGTTTGAGAAATTTTCTGTTGTGATCTCTTCCCTTGGATTTACTTCTAGTAGTCATGATTCTGCTCTTTTTGTTAAGTGCATTGATGCAGGTTGTATCATTCTATCTTTATATGTTGATGACATGATTATTACTGGTGATGATATTGATGGTATTTCAGTTTTGAAAACAGAGTTAGCTAGACAGTTTGAAATGAAAGATTTGGGTTCTCTACGATATTTTTTGGGTATTGAGGTAGCCTGCTCACCTAGAGGTTATTTTCTTTCTAGTCAAAATATGTTGCAGATATTCTTGAGCGGGCTAGACTTACTGATAATAAAACTGTTGATACTCTCATTGAGGTTAATGCAAAGTATTCTTCTTCTCATGGTTTACCTTTGTGGGATCCTACTTTATATCGTATTATTGTTAGGAGTTTGGTATATCTCACTATTACTCGTCCAGATATTGTATATGCTGTTCATGTTGTTAGTCAGTTCGTTGCTTCTCGTACTACAGTTCATTGGGCAGCTGTTCTTTGTATTTTGCGGTATCTTCGGGATACAGTCTTTTAGAGTCTTTTACTTCCATCCACATCTTCCTTGAGCTGCGTGCATACTCTGATACTGATCATGGCAGTGATCCCACAAATCGCAAGTCTGCTATTAGTTTCTGTATTTTTTTGGTAATTCTCTTATTTCTTAGAAGAGCAAGAAACAATCTATTGTTTCTCAATTTTCAATTGAAGCATAATATCGTGATATGACATCTACTAACAAAGAGATTGTTTGATACGTTGGTAACTTGCAGAATGAGAGTTTTTCTTTCTCATCTCACTCCTATGTATTGCGACAACCAGATTTCTATTCATATTGCTCACAATTTGGTTTTGCATAAACGAACTAATTATATTGAGATCGATTGTCACCTTACTCGTCATTATCTCTATCATGGCACAATTACTTTGTCATTTATTTCTTCTTCTTTGCAGTTTGCAGATTTTTAATTATTCAATTATAATCAATTTAATTGAATTAATTGGTGATTACCAAAATTGGCCACGAATTTTCCCTATAAATAGGGTCAATGGTTCATTTCAAAGGGGGAAGAAAAAGTACAAGAGAAAATCACGAAGTGCTGAAAAAATTCTCTCACTCCAAGTCCGGCAAACCCGAAAAAAGATCAAAATCTTCTTCAAATCAAGCAAATTCAAGAAGATCAAAATCTTCCTCAAATCAAATCAAGATCAAGTCAAAAGCTTTCGAAGTGTAAATCCAAGCTTCGAAATTCAAGTGTCGAACAAGTCAAGCTCGACAAATCAAATTCTCAACAAATCTCGAAGTCTAGGATTCAAGCCACGTGGCCCTCGTCTTCAAACATCAGATCATTAATCAGAGGATTAATTGCAACTTTGCAATCACAAGAAGATTTATATCCATTTGTATTTATTTTTTTAAAATACAATTTGTAACGATTTTCGTATTTTAATATACGCGAAATCCGTCGTACAAATTTCTTGGCACACGCCCGGTGGGACCTTCTTGTCCTCTCATCTTTTGATCTCAGAATCTTCAACTTTCAACAACTACATCAACAATGGCAAACGAACAAGCGAAGCAAACCATGACTCATCTCGAAGAGACACTTGCTGAGAGCTGTTCCGGCGACCAGAGCCCGAACAAAAAGTGGGAGAACTCAACTGGTTCCACCACTAAAGAAGTTCTCCAACAAAGGGCAGAATGAAAATTGCTTTCACAAAGCCAAACTCTCGTTCAACAGAAAAGACCAAGAGTTCGGCGAAAAATTCTCGTTCGAGCTCCGTCTCCAGTGGCAGATCCTTGTCTGGATCCCCTCATACCACTTCTCTGCAAAGGTGGGGAGACTATAGTTCGTCTGAAGAGTCACTTGAGCCAGTGATGGTCACAGAAGCAACATCGGGCTCAGATGATCGAATCCAACAAATGGCTTTAGCCATTGAAAAACTAACGAAGTCACTAGAAGAGAAAGACGCACAGGTCGCTGCACTCATGCACAAGCTAGAGCTGCAAAATCTGGCGAAAGAAGATCAAGAAAATCCAAGATCTTCCAAAGCTAAAGATCTGGAAGTCCAAGAAGAACGCCAACAGAAGCAAGACATACATGATCGAATGTTCAAAATGTTTTGCGTGATACTACTCAACTCTCTGTTGGCTCTCTATCTGTCCACCAACTTCAACATATGATTGCAGACACCATTCGTGCCCAGTATGGTGGTTCAATGCAATCTTCATTGGTGTATGCCAAGCCTTAGCCGTCGAATCGACGAGAGATAAAGATGCCACTCGGTACCAACCTCCAAAATTCCAGTGTTTTGATGGGAAGGGCAACCCGAAGCAACATGTTGCTCATTTCATTGAGACATGTAACAATGCAGGTACTTACAATGACACTACGGTGAAACAGTTCGTGCGCTCCCTCAAGGGTGCTGCATTCGAATGGTATACCGACTTACAGGCTGCTGGGTCAATTGATAGTTGGGATCAACTTGAAAGAGAATTCCTAACACGTTTCTACACAGCACCAGGCGGACTGTCAGCCTTCCGGAACTTGCTCGAACAAAGCAGAGCAAAGAAGAGCCCATTGTAGAGTACATTGAACGCTGCTGGAGAACCTCGTGCTCAATTGCAAGGAAAGAATAAGCGAAGCATCTTCCATTGACATGTGTGTGCAAGGCATGCATTGGGGATTACTCTACAATCTCCAAGCAAATATGCCTCACTCCTTTGAAGAGTTAGCGACACGTGCCCATGACCTGGAGCTCCAAATTGCAAGGCATGGGAGTTACTTACCAAGTGATCCACGTGACAAGTGGGACCCCAAGAAAGAGGTAAAGAAGGATGTCAAGACAGGTAAGCCCAAAGAGGTAATGGCAATTTCCACTATCCCTGCAAAGATAGCCTTCCAAGGGTCGAAATCAAACACAAGACCAAAACCAAAGCCAGAGTTCAGACCTACCAAGGGACTGGTCCAAGGCAGCAGAGGTCAGGTGACTCTGAAAGAACTTGAAGAGAAGGAATACCCATTTTTAGATTCTGAAGTTCCTGGAATTCTGGATCAACTTTTCGAACAGAAGACAATCGAACTACCAGCCCAAAGAGACCTGAGGAAGTTGGTAAGGTCGATCATCCTAAATACTGTAAATTTCATAGAATCATCAGTCACCCTGTGAAAAAATGTTTTGTGCTGAAAGATCTTATTGTTCGCCTGGATAAAAAAAAATAAGATCAAACTTGAAACGGGAGAAAGCCCAACGGCTGACTGACTGCTCGATGGTTTCGTTTGGATCGTTTGATCCAATCCCCATTGCAAAAAGGGAACATACATTTTCCATATACATGCGATGCCAGTAAATCTTCGGCTGAAGAGTTTGGACCACAACTTCCAGAAGGAGCCATTCCAGTGAAGTTTGAAGTAGACGGAGAAATTACTATCAGTTACGTCTACCCAGGAATGGATGGACCGCATGTACCCCAATCGTCCAACCTTCTACGAAATTATGACAGATGACTTGGATGTTTGGGATTCTGATTCGGAGTCCGAAGACGAGATCGGTGATGGTTGGTCTACCTTCATAAGCAAGAGGGAGAAATACCAAGTGTCAAACAAAACAGGTAAAATATCACCTTCTACATCTCTTGCAGGACCGAAACTGAGGGCATTGGGCGTGAAAGTTCAACCCAATGAAAAAATCACTAGAAGAAAATCAGGAAGGATGGACCCTTGTGAAAAGGCGCCATCAAACAATTTCGCAAACTTCCAAGTCCTAGTGACGAAAAAAACAGAAGCCAAGAAACAACCAAAGAAAAAGGCCTAAAGCTAGGCCAGAAGTCTCTACTAAATCAACGGGAGTAGAAGTCGCTTCACGTGCTCCTCCTAGGTTACTGACCCTAGGGTGATTATTTTCCCAAGGGCTTCTTCAACAATGAATGCTTTACCTCCAATGTTATCAATGTGGAGGGAAAAGGCGAAGCAAGGAAAGGGTCGAAAGAGAGTTCAAAACAGAAGAGAACTATCTCGCGACTCAATAATATTCCTTCCATACAAGTTTAGCAGAGTCTCTTAAGCTTCCTTTCGATGATCGATGATTTCGATGAAATGCTTTAATCGCAGCGTTGATAGATCCGAAGAATACGAAGGCAAAGTCTTAGAGCATATTGGATCCACAACCCGACAAGACTGTATGGCCACCATCACATTTGACGATGAAGATTTGCAACTGGGCTCTCGTTTACATAACAGACCACTCTACGTTAGTGGTCATATTCGAGAATGCAAGATCAATCGCATAATGATTGATTGTGGATCTGCTGTGAACATCATGCCCAGTCAAAACGATGAAGGAGATTGGGATTAATGTTGGTGATCTGTCCAAAAGCAAGATCATGATTCAAGGATTCAACCAGAAAGGTCAGCGAGCCATCGGCATGATTCGTTTGAAGCTGCAAATAGGGGAGTTAATTTCCTCGGCTCTCTTCCATGTCATCGATGCTAAGTCCAAACCCTTCCTCGAAGAGAAGATCGAAGCCAACCATGATAGACCCGGGCTGAATAAGGAAACATTGAGTCGAGCCAAAGACAATAAACAAAGGCGCTGCTTGGGAGGCAACCCAAGGGGAGTTCGTTCCTTATCATTTTTTTTTTTGTTTTTATTTTTCGCATTCCATTTTTTTTTATTTTAGTTATATTTGTCCATTTTCTTTGCATTGGACCTTACATTGGGGACAATGTAAGTTTTAAGTGTGGGGGAGGGATTTAGATTTAGGTTGCATTTAGATTGAGTGAGTTAATTTTTTTTAAAAAAAAAATTTGCATGATTTTTCAAGAAGAGAAGTTGAGGTTAAAAGATTTTTGGTTTGTATGCTATTTGCTAGAATTAATTAGGCTTTTGAAGAACTCATAACATGATTGAATGAATAATCCTCCAACTTAGAGTTGATAGGGGAGGCCTTGGCAAGACTACACTAGCAAGACAAATTTATCATGACTCGTTTATTGCCTCTCACTTCGACGTTTGTGCATGGGCAACTGTACCAAAAAGATACAATGAACAAGAAGTACTCAGTCGCCTTCTGCATTCCGTAAGAGACCTCAATCACGAACCAAGCCAAGAAAGCGTAGAAAAATTAGCCGAGAATCTATATAAAAGTTTGAAGGACAAGAGGTACCTAATTGTCCTGGACGATGTTTGGGATAGAGAGATCTGTTAAAAGTCAAAAGTTTGCTTCCACATGACACTAATTGAAGCCGGATTTTGTTGACAACTTGATCACCTAATGTGGCTTGGTATGCTGATCCTAATTGCTACGTTCATCGTATGAGACTTCAAACTGAGGACGAATGCTGGAATCTGCTGCAACATTTGGCGTTTGATAAAGAAATGTGTCCTCTTGAATTGGACGAAATCGGAAAGAAGATTGCAATGAGTTTCAGGGGACTTCCACTTTCACTTATATTGATTGGTGGTGTCCTGTACAAAGCTGAGCGGACACCAAGTTACTGGAGGTATGTTCGACGGACAATAATAAGATGGATGTATGTTGCACAACATAATAGGAATTCATTTTTGGACAGACTACCGAAAATTTTATCTTTCTGTTACAACTAATTGCCCTATCATTTGAGAGCATGTTTTCTTTATATGGGTGTTCTACCTGAAGATTATGAGATCCGTAGATCAAAACTCATCAAGTTATGGATTGCCAATAGATTTATAAAGCCTGATAGATCGAAAAGCTTGGAAGAGGTTGCAGAGGAGTATCTAAAAGGTCTTATTGATAGAAATCTGATTATGGTTCGTGAGTGGACCTATAGTGGTAAAATCAAAACCTGATCCATCCATGATGAAGTGAGGGACTTCTGTCGGATGAAAACTATGGAAGATTTCGATTCGGATGATGAGAATCTTTTAGAAGTCCACGACAATCTTCGTCACGTTAGTATTCTCAAAGAACTGAAGAATCAAATACCCAAATTTGATCTTGTACACAATCGTGATTTGCGTGTCCGCTCTGTTACATATTTTTTTCGCAATAGCCTGTATGATATACATTTTCTCAAGTTTTCAGCTGTTGAGGATATTGGATGCACTCACAATATGGTTTGACGAGTTTCCCGTTGAAATAGTAGAACTGGAGACTTTGAAGTTTATTGCTTTGACCTACTGGGTGATAGGAATGTAAAATGCATTCCCTCCTTATTTTATGCACTCGTATGTTTATTTTGTGCCAAAATATACTCATTACGCTCATATTTTGATTTATGTGACAATTCTATAAATATGGCGTAATTTGGAAGAAATATGTGAAAAAGGACCAAAACGGAAGAAAGTGAAAGTTCAAGGAATAAAGTGCAAATATTCTAAACTTGTTTCTAACCTTGTGATGAAGATTTGAGAGTGTTAGAGGTCAATTGGATGAAGAAAGGATTCAAAGGGATGAAATATGGCCATTTTCACATATCAACTTTCAAGCTGAAAAGTTTTGCATCGATTTTCAGTTTCATATTGGGACCAATTTTGGACATGGAAAACGATCGAATTTGAAGATGATTGTTGAATCAAATTCTTAGCCCTTTGAGTTAGTTTTACAACGCATCTTTAATCGCTTCAATCGGATATTGAAAGAAAAAGTTATGGCCAAAATACTAAAAGCTATCCGGAGGAAATTTCGTAAAATCATGCGGCCACAAGCCTTTAATTCCATGCGGCCGTATAGACCATTCTCGAGAGTTAAATTGCTGATTTCACTTATTCCTTGCGGCCGCAAGCCTCTAAACCGAGACGAAAATCCTGGTTTCTTAATTTCAATCAAACACTTATGGAAACAAATCTTTCTACACTTTATAAACCCTAGAACAGAACCAGAATGTGGAGAACGCCTCCCAACTCTATTCTTCTCTATTTTTCTCTTATATTCATGAATTGTAACTAAACTTTTACGCTTGGTCGAATGAGATTGAAGCCTCGGAACCACATATTGTGAGATCTAAATGGTTTTTCTTAATTTAATTCATGTTTTTGTGTATTGAATATTTTTCTGCACTTATTTCTATGATTGTTATGTTTAATTGCTAGGAGACCTACTAGTTTATTATTCGTTGCAATCTACCGCTGAGTTAAATATTAAATCCGTAATTGTTTGATCCCTTTAACTTGTAAAGCACTAGGATTTGATGATTTTCTGCGATAGAGGTTATTGAATTTTAAGAAGAATGTTTAAATAGATTGAATGCAACCGTTGGTGTTTGTGTTATCTAGTTCATCGATTTCTCTATTGTGTAAAGCTGTTATTAAATTGAATCTTGAGCGTTGGTCTGGAATTATTTAATAATTAAGATTAATTAGAACGCTAGTTTCTAACTAACTAAAAATAAGGAGAGATAGGAAAATAATTCCAACGGTGAATATTCAAAATATGAATTGAATTATCCTTGCATCTATGATCAATTGTGGATTTCTAAAGGTGGATATTGACTTGGACCAAGGTTAGTCTTTTGATTGTTTTCGTTAATTTAGTTTTCATTGTTATTTATTGCGTTATTTGCATACAAAAAAAACCCCCAATCATTGTACGGAGCATAAACTATTGAATTACACACTCTTCGTGAGATCGACCCTTACTTCCACTACTACGTTAGTTTTAGAGGTTTAAGGACTATTTTTGGGTGCCTACGGCAGCACACCACTGGGCAAAGCATAGGATTCCTTCGTCAATATCCAAACTTTGCAATCTTGAGACGTTAATTATTAATCTAGGGAAACTCAGATCGATCTTTAATAGATCATTCCTACCACTGGAAATCTGGAAGATGTCACGATTGAGGTATATCTTGTTCGTGAGAAGTTTATTGCCGTATCCTACTGATGCACTAAATGGGGGAACTAAATGAGTCTTGTGAAGAAAATGGTGTACATCACCAGCTGACAGTGCCATATATGCTACAGCAAAATGGAGTGGCAGAGAGGAAAAATAGATCGGTGATGGAAATGGCAAGAAGCATGATGGTTGAGAAGGATTTGCCAAAGAAGTTCTGGGCTGAAGCTGTGTATACATCATGTATTTACAGAATAGATTATCAACTAAAGCTGTGAATGGTAAGACTCCAGTTGAGGCGTGGAACGGTGTGAAACCAACAACAAAACATCTCAAAGTGTTTGGATCTTTATGTTACATTCATGTTCCAAAATAGAGGAGGAGAAAACTGGATAACAAAGCTGTGAAAGTGATTTTCCTAGGCTATAGTTCTCAAGCAGAAGGTTATAGAGTTTATAATCTGGAAACTGAAAAGACCATAGTGTCGAGAAAATGGAAAACTCAAATTTTAAGTAAAAACTCTAATATCTTTTTTTATGAAGGCAAATGTACCCTAATGTTTAATAAATAAATAAGAATGGAAAACAAAAAACTCATCCAGCCTCCAATAGTAGCCATAAAATGAATTTCGTTTTCGTTTTTGCCTAATTTATAGTATTTGTCCTTCTCTAATTTTAATTCAACTTGCTTGGTGCCAATTCTACATTCATGAAATAGTAATTTGGATAAAATTGAATACGAACAATAGACGGTTGAATTCAACTAACGTCTTAAAATTATCTAAGTTAAAGAGAACATAAATATGATGTGCTGTAGGTCTTATTGCTTTCTTACATGAAGTTATCTTGTTGCCTCTAAAGTCTTGCTTGTTTTATTGCCTTAAAATCCATTCTCTATCAAAATCCTTTTTGAGACATCGCCTAAACTCGTCTTTCCATTGAGATGGCTTATGCGTCTCTAGTTTCACTTGCTCAAACACTGGAGCAGATCCTGCATCCTCATGGTCAATCTCTAAATCTCCATGAAAAGGTTAACTTCTTGGTGGATTTTCTGGATGTTATTTCACCAAAAAGTAGCAAGAAAATTAGTGGTTTGGAAGTAAGAATTAGAAATGCAGCGTATGAAGCGGAAAATATCATTGAATCCAATATGTCGAAGAAGATTGTCTCAGAGTGGGAGCAGAAATATGTTGGTTTGCAGAAGGTAATAAAAAACTCGCTTCCATTTCAAAAAAAATTGGTGAAGATGAAGAAAGGGAACGAAATAACAATTTTAAAACCAAGGAACACTTTTCCTTCTGGTCGTTCGACTAACAAGATTGCTACTGTGGGAATTGAAGACGATATTTGCATTATTAAGGATCGGCTGATTGGTTCGTCCTCAGGACTTAATATCATCTCAGTTGTTGGGAGGGGAGGCCTTGGCAAGACTACACTAGCAAGACAAATTTATCATGACTCGTTTATTGCCTCTCACTTCGACGTTTGTGCATGGGCAACTGTACCAAAAATATACAATGAACAAGAAGTACTCAGTCACCTTCTGCATTCCGTAAGAGACCTCAATCATGAATCAAGCCAAGAAAGCGCAGAAAAAATAGCCGAGAATCTATATAAAAGTTTGAAGGACAAGAGGTGCCTCATTGTCCTGGACGATGTGTGGGATAGAGAGATCGTGTTAAAAGTCAAAACTTTGCTTCCACATGACAGTAATGGAAGTTCCAGTACTATAAAATCCCACATAAAAGAATCACTAGAAATTTTTTATTGACAAGATCATTAACATGATCACAAAAGTTTGCTTCTAAATATTTTTTTTTCTTCGATATTTGACCATCATGAGGACATATTCTAGCAAATTAACATGTTTTTGTGTTTGAGAGGATAGAGATGCATTTAATAGAACTGTGGATTATATGATTGTTGGGGGCATAAGTATAATTATGCTGGAAATTCAAATGCTTAGCGGGCTTGAGAATTCACATAAAGGAAGTAAGACATTTTAATCAAATACTTAGGATCTTCAAGTTCAGACTTCGTCGACAGTAACTATGTAATGCTCAAAAGTTTTATATTGGTCGACTTCTCTCAGACCAGTACTTGAGGAAATTTTCCATTGGCTCTGTCTGCTGAGTGGGTTCACTTGTACTGCGTGCACCTGGCACGGCCTGTCGGGAAAAGTAACCTGGTTCAATTTATACCACTGTTCACTAGTCATAACTAAGAGGTGTGTTTTACTACTTTTTTTGTTATAAATCAGTTTTTGTAGTGATTCAATTGATTTTTAGTGAATCAAAACTCCTTTTTGTTTCCTTGTAAACATAGTATTTTCTAATAATTTTGTCTTCATTATTTATCTGGTTTTACTATATTCATAATTTGTTAACCTATCAATCCACAGTTGCTACAAGAGGAAACTCCAAAGAAGTTGTTGTAGATTATTCCCTTTGATTCAATCCAATTTCCAGGCTCAGTAAATCAACCAATCGACACCACAACACAAACCAATCGATCCCAAACAACAACACCTTCCAAACCCGAACTTGGTTGCTCCAATTGTTCAGCCCACTTAGGACTATGGTGAGAAATTAAAGCCAAGGGGATAGTCACAAAGACTAGCCAATGAAAGAAAAAGAATGGGTCTCTCCAATGGAAGAGGCACAAAGCCAAGAAGCACAAGGACAAACCGTTTTTCTCTCAAGCACAAAAGGGGGCTGCTCTTTTAATTTCCACACTAATGGTAATTAGCAACTAACATTAAATAGGTTAAAGGTATGTTTAGGGTTTAGGCTTTTAGGTCAAACAAACAGGGCCCAATAACAGATAGAATAAGTAGGGCTAACCCTGAAAGCCATCCAAAACGTTCGGGTCGGGCCATGAGCAACACTAATATAATTAGGCTACTTCGAATGGTACAAGTGGGTTACGTGATTCGATTGGTCCGATTGTGGTGTCATCATATCATTTCAATCATCGGCCGAGGCCTATGAAATATTATCCAACTAAAATACCGATTTAACATCATAGCCCGGATTTATTGGGTATCAAAAAACCCAACAAATCTCCACCTTGATCCCAATAAATTTGCAAGTAGACAAAACACACAGTTTACACTTGCACAATCAAGGTAACCAATAAAATTGGCATCACAGACCTTACCTCGTGTCTCCACCTGAAACACATACCATACCTGTTCCATATACTCACCAGGGCTAAGGTCAAGAACACCCAAGTAGAAACAGATAAGCACAACAATCAATCAAGAGCAAATAAAACATGCGACGGAGATATCACACAGGATAACACAGAGATCTAATCACACTCGTTCACACAGAACAACACATTAACACCAAGTTAATCAACAGGCCAACACGTACACAACACATGCATAAATGACCTCACAAAGATCTCACCACACTTATCCTATCCCATTTCGTGTTGCTCACTCACCTCGAGAACACATATCTCACCTCATCGCCCACCTGCTCACTAGACTAATCACTCAAACAAACAAACAAACAAACAAACAAACATGTCTAACGGTAAGCCTCTATAGATCCTAAGTTCTCGGGATAATCCTCTATCAACACATCACTTCTCCAACCTACGTGGAAAATGGGTCTCCACCTAACAGAAGTGATAGAAGTGTCTCACTCACACTCCACCTGATCAGGGTCTCTTCCAGATAAAGAATTCCAGACATTTGATCACATCTCCACTCGTGATCCAAATGTCACACTCAACATCCCACGGTACAACCAATGTACCCCTAGGCATCTATACTCCACCTTACAGAAAGACACACAACACACTGCAAATGCATCACAAAAAAATCCACAATTCATGCAAACAATTACACACAGTAATAAGATCACTTAAAACATGTCAATGCACATATCAAACATATTGAAAAATGTAACATATAACCACGCAACAGAATCAAGTAATCACACACATGCAGAAAAGGATTACACACAGATGCAAAAGCAGTAACTAAGGTTACACTCAGTAAACCTCACTAGGGTCATCACTCGACCCTATAAGCAAATTCGCATCACCTCTCTCCTTACCCTTCTTCTTGGGACAGTCCCTAATAAAGTGTCCAGACTTACCACATCTGTAACACCGTCTACTACTAGACTTATCCCAACTCTTGTTCTTTTTCTTACCACCATCATCACTCGAGTCACTACTCGAATCACTACAGTTTTGAGCTCTACCCAGATTCATTTGCTTAAATTTCATTCTACTCCTCATCATAAGAAGCTCACCACTTTTCTTATCTTCTCTTTCAGCCTTAATCTCCATATCCTTACTTCTAAGGGAGTCAACGACAATTTCGGGTGTCAAAGTGTCTCTACCGTACTTAATAGCATTTTTGACTTCACGATAAGTATCAGGTATAACATTCAGCAAAATAATAGCTTTGTAAGTTTCAGACACCGACTCACCACAATTAACAATATCTTGAACAAGTTTGTTAAACACATCCAAATTGTCATCCAGGTCCTTTGAAGGATCCATTTTAAAAACTGAAAAAACGCTCAAGCAAGTAGAGCTTGTTTGGAGTAGATTTAAGCAAATACAGATCTTCCAACTTTTTCCAAAGTTCTTTAGTGGTTTTCAGTTTACCAACTTTTCTCAAGACTGCATCAGCCAAGTGTAAAATAACAGAGGTGTAAGCAAGCTCATCAGCCTCTTCTTTTTGTTCTTTTGAAAAATCAGCGGGAAAAGTGCCATCAATGGCCTTTGAAACCTTTTGTTGAACCAAAATACCTCTCATTTTTTGTTGCCAAATAGAAAAATCACATTTTCCATTAAAAATTCCCAAATCAAATTTGTGCGTTGTCATTTTCAAAACAGGAAACACAAAATCACAATTAAGACACACAAAGCAATCCTAGGTATTCTAGGAACTTATCAATGCAACCAAAGAGATATCAACAAAACAGTTTCACACACGATATATCACAAACGATAATATGCCGCAATGAATCAAAAGATCAAATTTCAATCACGAGCAACGAAGAACAATTAATTCCTAATTTCTAGCACAAGCAATGGTTACCCCTTCACGGTAACCCCAATCCTAATGTCACCCCACACGATGACGCGCTAGTGCAGAAATTAACGAGAGGATAAGCCAATTTACCAGAGCAGACCTATCTGAGTCCGTAAATTACGAGAGATATAATTTTAACACTTTTAGGGCCACTATTGCTAGCCCTAAAGTTTTCAGCAACTGCAGCAACCAACCGAACGAAAATTGACTTACAAACGCAGGGGCAAATCCGTCCAACTTTTTCTTCTTAACCTGAAACACTAAACCAAAAATATCAATACGTTCACAAAATTGAGCTTAACAAACTGCCTGAAGAAGTCGTCGCCAAAGGAAGCTGCACGCGCCGCCACCGTCCTCTGCGCGTGGGCTCCACGCGCCGCCACACGCGCCGCCGGAGATTCTCACGCGCCGGCCACCCAGCACCGCCTCGACCTGCTGAGTCCAATGGTGGTCTTGGTTTCTTCAAATGATAAATGGTTTGTCACGAAATCGAGATTGCAGGTTCGGAAAAAATGGGAAAAACTGGACAGATTTTTTGCAACACTTCCTGCTCGATTTCTGGTCGGTTTTGGGTCGATTCTTGGCCTGAAAAACACCACCTAAAGCTCTGATACCATTTGTAGATTATTCCCTTTGATTCAATCCAATTTCCAGGCTTAGTAAATCAACCAATCGACACCACAACACAAACCAATCGATCCCAAACAACAACACCTTCCAAACCCGAACTTGGTTGCTCCAATTGTTCAGCCCACTTAGGACTATGGTGAGAAATTAAAGCCAAGGGGATAGTCACAAAGACTAGCCAATGAAAGAAAAAGAATGGGTCTCTCCAATGGAAGAGGCACAAAGCCAAGAAGCACAAGGACAAACCGTTTTTCTCTCAAGCACAAAAGGGGGCTGCTCTTTTAATTTCCACACTAATGGTAATTAGCAACTAACATTAAATAGGTTAAAGGTATGTTTAGGGTTTAGGCTTTTAGGTCAAACAAACAGGGCCCAATAACAGATAGAATAAGTAGGGCTAACCCTGAAAGCCATCCAAAACGTTCGGGTCGGGCCATGAGCAACACTAATATAATTAGGCTACTTCGAATGGTCCAAGTGGGTTACGTGATTCGATTGGTCCGATTGTGGTGTCATCATATCATTTCAATCATCGGCCGAGGCCTATGAAATATTATCCAACTAAAATACCGATTTAACATCATAGCCCGGATTTATTGGGTATCAAAAACCCAACAGTTGTTATTGCACAATATCAGCCACATTCCTGATTCTTGAAATTTATTTCTGAAGCACTAGAGAGCCAATGAAAGTCCCCTTTCCTGCCTTCAGAGCCTAGCTTTTGTTCACATCATTCATCTTCCCTTGACAATTTGATGCAGCGAATAGTGCTAGAAATGAGTGGGTTGACTTGACCCGAACCATAACTCCACATAACTTCCACATCTACAGCTATGCTTTTGAATTAGCATTTTTGGACATGCATACAGCTATGCTTCGATATTCTTCTGCTTGAACTTTAGAATCACTCAAATCCTCTTTCATTCCAGAATTCTTAAGTGGGTAGCAGGGAAAAACGTATCGAATTGGATTGATAACTCTTGTGTTATGATCAAGGTATGAATTCCCTTAAGGAATGGATCTACTTGTGTTCTGATCAAGAGATAATATAAGGTTGACTCTTCAGGGACATGATATCTCATCCCTTCCACAATAAAAAGGCAATGGATAACCAAATGATACATACATGAATGTAGCTAGGATTTCAATATGGGGGGGGGGGGGGCACCCCCGAAATATATATATATATATATTTTTTTTTTATTTAACTGAGAGGTTTGAGAGCGACGAGTTTGAGTACCAAAATAAGCAAGTTAGATTGACTGACCAAAAACACAATCAGTTTGTCGATACAAAAACAATATGTCCATCTATGTGTCTAACGCTACACAAATTGAAAACATGAACGTTAGATGGACAGGGACGGTATGTCGTGGGCGTTGGCGGAGCCGCGGTGTCAAGGGCTGCAGCGTTGCTTAAGCCCCGTGTTGTAAATAGTTTATTTAATTCGTAAAATAATTAGAAAATAGAAAAGAAAAAGTATAATTCTAGAGACTTTAAACGTCTACTCCCGTCATGTGGATTTTTGTTCCGAAATCTATTATAGGGGGTATTAGTCTTTCAAACATTTTCAAGCTCTCTAGTATTCGCCCTCTACACTAGTCATTGTAATTTCATATTTTCGTCTATTGTAATTTCTAGTTTTCAAGTAATCAATGAACAAGTTATTTCAATTGTGTTCCAATTTCATGTTGCAAGTTTTCTTTAAATTGTAATCAAATTGTCTTTCGTCCTGAAACGATCGAGAGAAGACGGAAGGTAGTCTAGCGGAGCAGACTACTGCCGCACATTGTCCCTTTCTTAGCTAAGAGGAAAGACATCCCGTGAAACGCGGAGATGGAGATGGAGCTGCAGCGCAGTCGTCTGTCTCACAGAGGAGATTTGAGGAAGAATGAAGGGTGTCTGTAGTCAGGATTACATTTTTTGGGCTGTGGCCCGCTTTTGGGTAATTGATTCATAAATGGATCATTTACTTTTGAATTGGATTTGAGCTATTTATTTATTTAAGTAACTATTGAATTTTTTGTTTAGGTCTAAAATTTTTGTATGGTTGAATTGTTGGTAAAATACAGTCCCAACCATTCACAGAACAAAATGAACACAGAAGATTTTTCACCCTAAGGCCCGGATGTTCACCCTAATTAGGGCTAGTCACCCGTTGAGCATTCACCGGAGTGATTATCGCTCTAATCCACTAGAATCCAAACGAAGTTTATCAAGTACAGATCAGAGACCCAAACGAATCACTCGACACAAAACCCTCAGCCCAAACCTCTCTATTACTCTCTTTTTACAGATTACACACAGTAACCCATATCTATGCTCACCAAGAACACGGGAATCACACCAGAACAGTAATCTATACAAAGATATCACCAAGATTATCTAACCTAAAGATTACAGACGAAAACCAACGGTTTTCTCCAAGAGAGAATATACAGAGAGTCGAATATGAAAGAATGAGAGAAAACCCTAGACCAAAAGTCGATCACCCTCAAAGACAATGGAAGAGTCTCGAATATGTATAGTCACCATGCATCCAGCGGTCTAGCCACGGCCACGTGTCACAATCTCAGCCAGCTTACTTATCAGAACCAAAGTCGCATAACAGAAACACGAGATTGCACATTGGGGGCCAAAAACCGGGTCACACTCAAAACAAGTAATGGGCTGTAAGTGTTGGGCTTCATCATTGGGCTGCACAGTAGATGTTAAGCATATATACTAACAATCTCCACCTTGCTTGACATCTTCGGGTTTCATGTGGATTAGAGGTTAACTCCTCCTCCGGTTTCATCTGCTCGTGTACCTGCAAAAGGATTAGTCAGTAATGATGTTTAAGAGATTCAAACAATCCCTAAATTTATATAAAGGAAGTATTTTGGTTCCCATATCTGCAGGATTACACTTAGTAGAAATCTTCTCAATTTTAATGATTTCCTTTTCAATAATATCTCTTATGAAATGGAATTTAACATCAATATGTTTTGTCCTATCATGAAAAACTGGATTTCTACTGAGATGTATTGCAGATTGACTATCAGAGTAAACAGTAGCATCATTACCAGAGAAGCCAATTTCATCCAATAAATTCTTCAACCAAATACCTTCCTTTACAGCATCTGAGGCTGCAATGTACTCAGCCTCAGTGGTGGAAAGTGCTACAATTTTTTGCAGCTGAGATTTCCAGCTAACACAGGCATTATTCACAGTAAAAACATAGGCAGAAGTAGATTTTCTATTGTCATAGTTACCAGCAAAATCAGAATCAACAAAACCTTTAAGTTGAATTTCAGTTTCACCTTTACAGAACATTAAACCCAAATCAGAAGTCCCTTTTAAGTATTTCAGTAACCACTTTAAGGCTTCCCAATGATATTCTCCAGGATTGCTCATATATCTACTTAGAGTACTTATGGCAAAAGCAAGATCAGGTCTTGTGCAGACCATAACATACATAACAGAACCAATAGCATTGGCATAAGGGATTTTATCCATTCTACTTCTTTCAAATTCAGATTTAGGACATTGTTCCACAGAAAACTTGAAGTGACTTGCAAGTGGTAAAGTAACAACTTTGGCCTCATTCATAGAAAATCTAGTTAACATTTTTAAAATGTAAGTCTGTTGAGTTAAGAACAGAGTTTGATTAGATCTATTTCTTTTAATCTCCATACCTAGAATTCTTTTGGCACAACCTAGGTCTTTCATTTCAAATTCTTGTTTAAGCCTTTGCTTGATGTTCTTAATTTCATTAACATCATAACCAGCCAGAAGCATGTCATCCACATAGAGCAAAAGATAATAAGAATTTGGACCTCCTTTTCCTTTATAGTAAAAACATGGGTCATATTCACTTCTATTGAAATCAAGACTTTTGATGAAAGTATCAAATCTGATATACCATTGTCGTGGTGCTTGTTTTAAACCATAGAGAGATTTTTTTAAGTAGCACACCCAGTTTTCTTTTCCTTTTTGTTCAAAACCTTTTGGTTGACACATAAAATTTTTTTCATCCAAGTTACCATGCAAGAAAGCAGTTTTCACATCTAATTGTTCCAATTCAAAATCATATTGAGATACAATAGACAGCAAAATTCTGATAGAAGTATACTTGACCACAGGAGAAAAAATTTCATTATAGTCAATTCCCTCCCTTTGGTTAAACCCCTTAGCAACCAGCCTGGCCTTGAATCTAACACTATCATCCTTAGGGTCTCCTTCTTTGACCTTATAGATCCATTTACAGTCAATGACTTTAGCCCCTTTTGGTTTATTGACTAAAACCCAAGTATTATTCTTTCTCTAAGGACAACATCTCATCCTTCATGGCTTCAAGCCACATGTTAGCATTTTTTCCTTCAACAGCCTCTTCATAAGAGGTAGGATCACCTTCCAAAGGTCCTATAACACTAAGGGCAGTGATGAAATCAGGTTCACTGTACCTAGCAGGTGGTCTTATTTCCCTTCTGGTTCTATCTCTGGCCAGAAGGTAATCTTCTAAAGGGTTAATGTGAGGGTCAGGTTCAGTTTCAGAATTAAGATCAGGGGTATCCTGCTCTGGTGCATGCTCCACCTGAAACTGATTTTCATTTTCAGTGTTAAGTTCAGCTGGAGTAAGCTCTGTTTGAATAGTGCTTATATTTTGATCAGTTTCAGTTGGAGTAGACCCTTTTTCTTTGAGACAGGGCATGTCTAACTCATTAAAGACAACATTTCTACTTATAGTGACTCTGTAGCCTCCCAGACCCTTCAGCCAAACTCTATATCCTTTAACACCTTCACCATACCCTAAGAAAACTCCTTTAATGGACCTAGGCTCCAGTTTTCCTTCATTTTGGTGTACATAGGCAGAACAGCCAAAGGTTTTAAGTTTAGAATAATCAGCAGGCTGTCCATTCCAAACTTGGTCAGGTGTTTCATAGTTCAGGGATTTGGTGGGGCATTTATTTATGAGATATGAGGCAGTTTTGACAGCTTCCCCCCAGAATAATTTTGGAAGTCCTGAACTAGTCAACATACACCTAACTCTCTCTAATAGAGTCCTATTCATCCTCTCAGCTAGACCATTCTGTTGTGGGGTATAAACAACAGTTCTATGCCTGAGAATCCCATTGTCTTTGCAGAAATTATCAAATTCCTCATTGCAGAATTCAAGGCCATTATCAGTTCTAAGGGTTTTAACCTTCTTATTTACTTGATTTTCAACAAGAGTTTTCCAATTGACAAAATTTTGAAAAGTATCAGATTTATTTTTCAAAAGTAAGACCCAACTCTTCCTAGACAAATCATCAATAATCAGAAGGTAGTATTTAAAACCAGAATAGGTATTCACAGAGGCTGGTCCCCAAAGATCAGCATGAAGATAATCAAGTATGCATGTAGATTTGTGTGTGCCTGCAGAAAATGGCAGTTTCTTTTGCTTACCATATATGCAATGTTCACAAAAGGATACCTTTTCAATTTTTTCATTTCCCAAGTGTCCTTGTTTCTTAAGAATATGCAGATTCTTATCACTTAGGTGTCCTAACCTTTTGTGCCATATTTCTGATTTATCTGACAGTGTGACAGCAGCAGCAATGGACTGATTCTTTTGTTGTAAAGCTTTCAGAATATAAATTCCATTTGATTTTAAAACTTGTGCAATTTTAGAAAAATTCTTTTGAAGAATCAAGGTACCTTTATTTATAATTGTGTTAAAACCTTCATCATCAAGAGTGCCTAAAGAGATTAAGTTTCTCTTTAGGCTGGGAATGTACCTGATCTTATTTAAGGTCAGTACATATCCATTTTCAAGTTCCAAAACTGTTTTGCCAATTCCTTTAATTTTACAAGAGAAATCATTTCCCATTATTACTTGTCCTCCATTTACTTCCATGAATTCAGTGAAGTATCTTTTACATGGTGTCATGTGAAAGGTACAACCTGAATCTAAGATCCATTCATCTTTTCCAGATGAGTGGCAAGTCACATAGACTTGACCATTAGAGGCTGCAGCTTCTTCATAAGCTAGGGCAGCTCCACCTTCAATTTTATTAGAGTTTTTCAGTTCATCCATTCTCTTAATACAATCTTTTATAAAATGACCCATTTTACCACAGAAATAACATCTCTTTCCTTTAGCCTTACTATCAAACTTATTGAACTTATTTTTGTCTTTTGAAAAATTTCCTGAGTAATCTTTGGGTTTTCCAAAGGTTTTGTTTTGAAAAGAGTTATTGTTCTTCTTATAGGAATAGTTTCCTCTGATGTGATAACCAACTCCAGTAATGGAGGTTTTTGTTTCACTTTTAAATTCAAGTTCTTTATTCCTTAAGGAAGCAACAATATCATCAACAGTGACAGAAATCCTACCATATTCTAGAGCATTTTTAAGTTCCTTATACTTATCAGGTAAAGAAGATAGTAAGGCTACAGATTTTTGGTCACTGATAGAGTCTCACCACTATTGGTGAGATCTTGTGAAAGTTTGTTAAATCTGTCAAGATTTGTTTCAAGATCAGAATTGGATTCAAATTTGAAACTGAAAAACTGTTTCCACAAGTAACATTTGTTGGGAAGAGTTTTGGTTTTGTATAAAGATTCAAGTTTAGTCCAAATATCAATTGCAGTAGTGGTGTCACCTACTTCTCTAATCACATTGTCAGATAGATGCAGGAATATGGTGCTCCAAGCAGTTTCCATTTGCTCAGTTCTCCTAATTTGGGTGACTTCTTCACCCCAAGATTCATCTAAGGCTTTTGCACATTTTTGTTGCATTAGTAATGCCTTCATCTTTTTACTCCACAGATTAAAATCACCTTTAGCATTCCACATTTCAACATCAACTTTAGTGTTTGCCATAGATTTCATATAGAAAAGGTATGCAAAGATTAACAAGTAAGTTGAGCAAAAGCAGGAATGTATGCAGACTGAGATCACTTCAGATATTAACGTGCAGATAATGTTCACACAGAATTATATGTGCACTTAAATCAACAAGGATCAAAAATATCAGGTAACTCAACAGTGATAGCTAACAGAAAATTCGAAAAAACAGAAATTAGGGTTTTTCTTGAAGAAACCGTTAAACCTGTCCCCTCAGATTCTAGGGTTCTCTTATGAAACCCTAGACAAAGGAAGATTAAGGTGGGTTTCAACCAAGAAAAGCATAAAGGACTGAGTAGCTCGAAAATTGGTAGCCAATAAGGGTTTAAAACTCGTTACCAGATGTGTCTCAGTGCAAGATGTAAAATAGTGAAAACCAGACTATTTTACTTTTACTCCCAAAAACAGGATCAGTTCAAATATTGCAGATCTATGAAGATCAGTAGCAAGATCGTCAAGAAACCAAGAGTAAAACCAGATCGAAAGCCTCCAATAACCAGATCGAGTGCTCTGATACCACTGTTGGTAAAATACAGTCCCAACCATTCACAGAACAAAATGAACACAGAAGATTTTTCGCCCTAAGGCCCGGATGTTCACCCTAATTAGGGCTAGTTACCCGTTGAGCATTCACCGGAGTGATTATCGCTCTAATCCACTAGAATCCAAACGAAGTTTATCAAGTACAGATCAGAGACCCAAACGAATCACTCGACACAAAACCCTCAGCCCAAACCTCTCTATTACTCTCTTTTTACAGATTACACACAGTAACCCATATCTATGCTCACCAAGAACACAGGAATCACACCAGAACAGTAATCTATACAAAGATATCACCAAGATTATCTAACCTAAAGATTACAGACGAAACCAACGGTTTTCTCCAAGAGAGAATATACAGAGAGTCGAATATGAAAGAATGAGAGAAAACCCTAGACCAAAAGTCGATCACCCTCAAAGACAATGGAAGAGTCTCGAATATGTATAGTCACCATGCATCCAGCGGTCTAGCCACGGCCACGTGTCACAATCTCAGCCAGCTTACTTATCAGAACCAAAGTCGCATAACAGAAACACGAGATTGCACATTGGGGGCCAAAAACCGGGTCACACTCAAAACAAGTAATGGGCTGTAAGTGTTGGGCTTCATCATTGGGCTGCACAGTAGATGTTAAGCATATATACTAACATGAATTTTAAAGTGTAAGTTATTAGGTTAATATTTATTAATGGAAAAAAATAAAAAAATTCAAAATTTTGTGGGGACGATTCAAAATTTTTGGGGTGGCGAAACTGAAAAATACATTACAAATTAACTAGAAATAGTGGACTAGCGGACAATGTTGGGGGGCGACCGCCCCTGCCCCCTATCTCCGTCTCTGGATACATATAAATTTGCTTTTTTTTGCTTTATACCCGAATTAAGATTTCCATTGTAATCGATGTTACAATGAGATAGTGCATATACGTACTCAGTTACTTCTACATTTTCCCCAATTTTGAGTGAAGTAGAATATGACATAGATTTTCCACTTGGTAATAACAAAAAAGCATTGCGGGTCAATATAAATCTTCCTTCTGATTGGATTCTATTTTAAAGGCAAGCTCTCCAAGAAAAAATCTCAACTTTTGGAGGAACCTTAAGTCGCCACATGGTATTCTAGAATTTCTTTCCATCAGATTCATTCGAAGGGAGTTAGACAGATTTTAAAGAATTCGTACGCACTGTTAACATAGTAAATTCCAGTTTTTTCGTGTTCCCATGCCCAAACATCCTCTTCTCCCAAGTGGCTAAGATGTAAATTCAAGATAGCCACACCAATTTTTGGATTGGAAATAGCTATAAGTTAGCCAAATTCCACCACTTTGATTGAGGATCTATCAGGGATGACATAGGACAATGAAGTTGCTGGTTATAATTATGTTCTAAATTGGCCCCCAGCTCCCTGCTCAGCTCTGTGATCCCGATGATCCACTTATTCTTCAGGATATGTATAGTGCAACCATTTTCCACAACCCACCTTCCTCCTTGTATCAACATATTTTTAGCTTCCCAGATTCCACGCCAAGCATAGGAAGGATTCTCCCCTATAGACACTTTCAAAACATTGCCATTAGGAAAATAACGGGCCGAAAATATCTTATGGAACAAGTGGTCCTTGTGTTGCAAAAGTCTCCAGGCTTGTTTACCAAGCATAGCCATATTGAAGATCTCAAGCTCCTTAAAGCCCATGCTCCCCATGGACTTCGATTTATACGTAGTACCCCACGATTGCAGTGAATTTTCCTCTTCTCCTTTCTTTGGCCCCACCAGAATCGAGCCATCATTCTCTCAATTTCATGACACAATGTGGAGGGGAGTTTGAAGCAGCTTATAGCATAAGAAGGGATCGCTAATGCCACAGATTTTAGAAGAACCTCTCTTTCACATTGGGAGAACATACTAGACTTCCATCCTTGCAGTTTCAGTCATACTTTAGTTTTTATTTTAGAGAAGGCTCACATTTTTTATCTGCCCACCATAGGTGGTAATCCAAGGTACTTTTCGTACTGCTGTATTTGGGGAGCATTCCAAAGGGCCATAATTGCTTGCTGAATGTCTGGTTTCACATTTGCACTAAATACCATTGAAGTTTTGTCCCTGTTCAACTGTTGACCTGAGGTATCTTCATAAATACTGAGGATAGTTTGTAAAAGAGAAGTGGTTCCCACATTAGCTTCACAAAAAATCAAAATATCATCCGCAAAGAGGATATGATTCATCCTTGGAGCTCTTCTGCACACTTGAATCCTAGCCACCTTATTAGTTCTTGCTGCCTCATTCATTAGACTAACCAGTCCTTCAGTACACGAGGAACAAATTCCAAGTTTCCATACGTCTATGTGCCTCAGGGTGACCATAGATACCGTTTAAAAACAAGCAATGATTGGATGATTCAATATTAGCATCAATGTGGTTATTAGAGTAATTGAGGATAGATAAATGCAATTCAGATTTCCACATTAGTGCGATTCCTCCACTACAACCAATTGCATCAACGTTAAAACATCCATACAACTTTAACTTAACTCGACAAAATTCCATTTTCGTAGCATTAAGCTTTGTCTCTTGCAAGAGCAAAACATCGAGATCTTCCTTTCTAATGAGATCAGAGAGAGTATGAATGCCACGAGGGTTCCTAAGCCCTCGTGCATTCCAACTTACTATTTTCATGGGGACCGGTGGGGCTGAATTTCAGCCACTATTGAACTCTGAGAATTAGAGGCATAAACCCATTCATGTGTTTTATCTTTACCTTTCAATCATTTAGAATTTCGAATAGCTTCATCATTTGCGGATGAGATATCCCACAATCGCTTCAGACTGTCCAATGTAGGAGAGGCAATAGCAATAGGAATTTGGCTCTTATTAACTCTTTTCCACCGTCTTGTGAGGTTGGCGTCCTTCTTTTTGGTTTGATTCTCTTCTATATTGGGCAAAATAGGATCTGTGTGTTGAAAGACAGAAGTGCCCTTAGTCGAAGTGTCAGCAAAGACAATATCCTTAATCTTTCCTCCGTGTGATCTGCAATTATTACATCTATCTGTAAAATTTGCTCTCCGTGATTTGATGCCTTCATCAATGCCGCATTATCTCCCTTAAGGTTATTTTCCTTTATTTGTTCCGTAGTTAATGTCTCTATCAGCTCCGCAGTATCTTCCCCAGAATTATGTTCCTATAACAGCCCCTGATTTCCAGCTGAGTTACAGTTTGTTTCCATCCCTGGTGATTTCTTACCATTTCCCAACCCATCGGAGTTAGGTAGTTCTGCATGGTTCGTCGGAGGATATGGGATCAGGGAATGCAGTTGTCGTTCCCGTATAGGACCCCTATAGTCACCAAGGTTAGCAGCCCGTAACTAAGGACCATAAGGAAAATCAGAAATAGTATATGCCTCTATCGATGAGCTCTATTGAGAACACTCCTTTTGGCTATGTCCCAACGTGCCACATAGATAGCAGAAGTTGGGTAGTCGTTCATAAGTAAAACGAACCTAAAATGGCCTGAAGGATCCCACACAAATCTGCTTACCACGTAACAGAGGTTTGGAAACATCCAGGCATACCCGAACACGAAGGAAGTCATCCTTTGCAATTTCATTTTTATCAATATCAATTTCAATGACTTTACCAAGTTGTCTCCCAATTGAATCTCCCATCTTCCAATTACGTACCATGATTGTGGAGGCAACAAAAAACTTTGAGTATTCGAGACATCACTCCTAATCTATTCTTAGTAAAATTTGAAGATAATCGAGATAAGGAGCGTGTCAAACGCGAGGGGCCCTGGGTATTTGACAATATTGGACCTCTATAATTAAAGCTCCAATAATTGGACATTGTCTAGCTTAATTATTAGTGTATGATCATTCTATAAAGATGCGAGATTGAAATATTAAATTAAATATAATCTCACAATCTTATATTTGGCCAATGTTTTACATCGTCAGATCATACAGTAATTAGAATAGAGCTATAAAGACCATTTTGCTCTTCCATTCATTTGATATTCTTAAACTTACACTTTCTCCAGTAATTTTTCTAGGGATGGCAAAAAAATTCTCAACCCGATACCATGGAGCCCGTCCCTGAATGGGGCAGAGATTACTTGCCTAACCGAATAAATGGGACGGGGACGAAACGAATGTCATGACCCCAAAGCGGGCACGAGGCGGGTATGAGAAACATAATACCCACCCATTTAAAATTAATTTCAAATTTAAGTTTTTTGTCGAACAAAAATAATAAATTTATCATCATTTTTAAAGAGAACATAAGTTGCTTTTAACATATTAGTAAAAAATTAATAATATTTACTAATTAAAGATATAAAAATAGTAATAAAAATAAAAAATAAATGAGACGATCCCCACCCCACCTCGATTATGCTTTGTCCCCTTTAATCGGGTATGAGGATGAGGCAATGTAACTAAAATATCCGACAGGACGGGGTGGAAATGTCCGATCCGTTCCATACCCACCCCTTTGTCATCCCTAAGTTTTCCAGTAATATATTTATACAACTGACATAGATTTACATACTAGTATTTTAAAAAGTGGATAGGCATGGAAGCGAAACTTCAAGTTTTACGATCTTAAGTGAGACTAGGTGTAAAAAAAAAAAAATGCTTTTTTCTTATTTTTATTTTTAATTTTTAATCATTAAATAATTAAAATAATACATATCAAATATTTAAATTTATAAAATAACTTCATAATTTATATCATTAGTCAATTACCCAATTTTCAAGTTTTCGAAATACAAAAATTAGAATGTTTTTCATAGTTTCAATTTTCAACTAGACATGTCCTACTTAATATATTTATAGGAACTTCATATATATTTTTGTAGTTTGCAACAAAATAATGAGTTTCAAGATCATAATTACATAATATAGATAGCATCATAGCTGAAATCTTATTTAATTATTTACATAAGAGTTATTTTTAACTTTTGTACTAATAAAATCTTTTATAAACTTGAAACTAAAGTCAAATGATTTAAAAAAAAAAAAACTAGCCCCCGTTTGGCCCCCATTATTTGAGATTATGATTTTTGGAATAATATTTTTTTTTTGGGGGAATAGATGTGTAACAAAGAATGATTTTTTTTTTATTAACATGTAATATTATTTTATTAGAGAATGTGCGGTGGAAAAGAAGAAATAGAAAATTGTATTATAATTTTAATAGAGACCAAACGGGGGCCTAATAAGTTAAAGTTAAATAGAGGACTTTAAAAAAAATAAAAAATAAAAACTAATAAAGTGCGCCTTAGGAAGACAAAAGAGGAAGGAAAAAATTCAACCATTTAGAAATTGGAAAAAAAAAAAAAAAAGCTTTTGGGGGCGAAACGAGGCATTTTGCTCGAGCTTTGAGCCTAGACGCCACCTATACGAGCTTTTAGCACATTGCTAAATACTGAGATTAGGTCTAATTGCTAGATGAAAATTTTAATATGATTACTTTGACACGTATTTCACGACGACGGATTTCAGACACAACTTCGTTCATCTCAAGTTCGCAACACACCAATATATACGATCACATCAGTTGATGTCACATATTATCACCTCAATATATTTCCTATACAAATATAGTGTATTGGTTGGTTAGTACCTAATAAAGATGCAATGAAACTGGCTAATAGTTTGGTGACAAACAGTGCTATGTTTCCATACATTTTATTCAATTAACAAATATCAACTTGCTTATAATTGATTACATTAATTGATTATGATATCTCAACTTGCTAATTAATATTATAAAATTTTATTGCTTTCTCGTGAAAGAAGTCTTCTGGTCGGCGACTTCTTAATTTATCTCAACTTTTTAATATTGTTAAATCATGAATATATCACATCATTTACATTAATTGACAATACCGAGTATTAGTTTTTGTATGGTGTACCTACCAAAGATACACAGAAACTGGATTGCTGTTGTCCCATATTTGCTTTTCCGAAACATTATTAATTTTTTCACAGGCCGTGCTCCACATCCACCCTAATATGTTATAGAAAAAAGGCAAAATGAACAACCACCCCTAATTCCGCATATGTTTGGGTATATTTATAGGGAACGATAATTAGGTTTAATGTCCCGGAAAAATATATTTCAAAACAGCAAATTAGAGTTTTTCGGATTGACTTGTCGCTCAAGCGTGAAATCGCCACAAGCGAGAGAAGCACTATCGCTAGAGCGAGAGCTCGACAATATGTGGGCGATATGCGATCTCGTTTTGTCGCTCGAGTGCCAACTGAGCGAGAAGCTAGCAAAAATGCGGCGGGTGCTTATCCTCTCTTCATACTCTAACCCTAGAACTCATAACCCAATTTGTACAAATTGCACCCTAGGTCCTTCATTTTAAAACATGTTACAAATTAGTCATTTTGTCCATAGAATCGCCAACACTAAAAACCACAGGGAAAACACGTAGGGATAAACCTACGACCAAAGGTATGTGATTGCTGACGTCTATTCCTAGGTTGGAGGGTCCTAGGCTTTCTAGTAGGCTTCCATCCTACATATTCCTTATTATTAGGTTCAGGGTTAGACACATATTTAAGTTGGTCAATATCGGGGACAAACATAGTCTTAGACGTACTAGAAACGGTATGATTTTTCTCCCAATCCGAATCTCTCCTGCTGATAGGGCAGTCATTCCTAACATAGCCAAAATCTGTGCAATTATGACATCTCACAGTTTTAGAAAACTTCCTAGACCCACTAGGTCCACTTTTATACTTCTCTTGAGGTTTTCATTTATTCCTAAATATATTTCTTTTAGCAAAGTTTGCTAACTCCTCTTCATTAGGAGAATTGGAATTCGAGAACTCTCTATGACTATTCCTCACAGTATTTAAGGCTAATGACTTATCGTTTGTAGGTTTAGCTAATGTCAACTCATAAGTTTGAAGATACAACCAGCTCTTCCACCTTAATAGAGTCTATATTCTTACTCTCCTCAATAGTAGTGATTTTAGGTCTAAATTGCTCAAGTAAGAATCTAAGGATTTTTTCAACAATTTTTGACTCAGGTATTATCTCGTCTAGGTTGAAACTAGAATTAACTATGTCATTTAAACTCGCTTAGAATTCATCAAAATTCTCATTCTCTTTCATTTTAATCTTTTTAAACCTAGTGGTTAATATCTGTAACTTAGAGTTTTTAACAGATCGAGTTTCCTCATGTGTGGTCTGTAGAATATCCCAAACCTCTTTTGCTACCTCACACATTAACACTTGCATACACTCTTTCGGGAAACTGCCATAAATAGGGCATATAAGGTTTTATTATTCCAGTTACACTCGTCTAAGTTAGCTCTAGGTGCAGCCCAACTACTCACGCTCATACATAAATTTAAAAAAAAAAACTCTCATTCTAACCTTCTAGTAGGCATAATTATTGTCATTAAAATATGGCGGGACGGATAATGAATTACTTATCTAGAAATCAAAGGTTAGGATTCGAATTTAGGCTCTGATACTAAATGAAAGTTTATTAAGTTCGACCTTACATGTGGAATTATACAATTAACAAGCAACAAGACCGTTTTTAATTGTTTTTAGATTAGTAGTAAATCAATTCACCGAAGTTCAACTGAGAAAATATCTTCCTAAGGGTGTTTAGGAAGTAGGTATTTTATATTCAAAGATTTGATGTTTTTTTCCCAAATCTGCGGTTGTATAATCTCAAGAGTAAATAGATTGAATCAATACATGAACATGCTCTTGAATCTTCAAAGAATAATATGAATATATTATAGAGAAGATGTACAATGAACAATCACCCCCAATTCGTGCATAGACTTGGGTAATTATAGAGGAATGGTAATTAGGTTGAATGGGCCGGAAAAAAATCTTAAAAATAACAAATTAGAATTTTTTCGGATCGACTTGTTGTGAAGTTGGCGACAGGCAAGCGACGCACTTTTGCTCAAGCGAGAGCTTGACAACAGGAATGTGATAGGCAATTTGTTTTTGCCACTCGAGCACAAACTGGGCAGGAAGCTAGCAAAAATACGGTGCCGTATTTCTCCTCTTTTCATACTCGAAATCTAAACCTCATAACCCCATTTGTACAAATGGCACCCTAGATCCTTAACTTTTACAATACGTTAGAAATTAGTCTTTTTGTCCATAGATTCGCCAACACTAAAAACCTAACAAATAGCATGTTGTATCAATGGAGAGTCTATTTTATTTTTATCAAATCAGCACAAACGTATCAAATTGCTTACTTTTGAGGGGTATTTAAGTGTTCATTTTTGAAATTACAATAGTAAACAAATACCATTTCTGTTTGTTATAAACAACATAGAAGATACATGATTACTTAGATACCAATTTGTTATAATAATTGGCGAGAAAAGAAAATATGACACAATATAAAGTAATTGATCACAAACTCAATAATAAAAAACTTTGCATAGGAAATGAAAATTCGCTAAAATGTGGAGAAAGAATACAGTGATTTTGTGTTTATAATTTATCTAATTTAATCTAAAACACAATGGAGAGAAGCACTTCAAAACGCAAAAACAGACTTTGGACAGACGAGTCGTGGCTCGAGCACCATGATGGTGCCAAGTGGGCAGCTTTGGCATCGTTAGAGTACTAGGATGGAGCCAGCTCTCCACACAAAGTTTTGACGGCGTCGCTTGAGTGGCAGGCTAGAGGCTAGTTGGCGGAGAGCGTAAAAAAATTCTCCCTGGTCTATATGTTGACCTCTTCAAATCCAACACAAATTTCAAACTCCCAATTAGGCTTTCAAATAGACCTTCAAGTAGAATTTGCTAAATAGACTTCGAATATAATACAAAAATAGCATGTCAAAAAGAGTTTTTCTTAAGCCGAATTTAATTAGAATGGTCAATTATCTTCGTTGTGTTAATTATGCCCATAATATCTGATACCAACTGTTTGGAATTCAAAGATTACGTATCACTCGATACCACTTGATATGAAACAACCACCGAATTGAGATGTTGAAATTATATGTCACAATAATGAAGTATTTAATTACAAGCAAAAGAATAAAAGAAGACAAGAAAATAGGACAGAAGAATTATGAGATTTTATTGCACCAGTAATAATGGGGAAATATACAATTGATCCTAAAAGCTAATAATCATCTTTCTCACACTATAAAATTATATAGAATGGTCTAATATTTATATGGAACATATATGAGACGTCCAAAACCTCATAATAGAGTTGTTGATGAAGTAGAATTCTAAAAAATCAAGTCCGAAACAAAAAAGTAGAGAAAAATGCGAAAAATCGAAACAAGTACAAGTGGCGTCGCAGCACCCATGCCCGGTGCGTGACGCCGAGCGTTCTGCCCAATTTTTTACTCAAGTGATTTTTTTCATTTCGAACTTTTCTTCAAGTCCAATACCAATTTTCAACTCTTAATGGACTTCCAAAATAGAATTTCAACTTGACATATAAATCCAATAGACAATAGCATTCCAAATTGAATTCTTCTTGACTTGCACTTCAATTAGAATTTTTCAATTACTTCAACAAGGAATTCGCGTCACGTCCAAATTCTTACAATCTTCCACATTGAACTCGTATCACACTCTAATTCTAATACTATTCAATATAATTGAAACTAGTTATGCTAATACAAACGATGACGTTGACAAAATCTCAATTGCATCCATCATTTTTTTATATTTCCTCTGCGCTTTTTACCTCTCCTCACTCTACTTTCTCTTTGGGCTTTGGAAACATGGGGCAGATTAGGAGGTGACAAAGAAACACTCACTTAAAGATCAACTCCCCTCCCAAAAGAATTCATGAATGGGATAGGAGAAGCTTCAATGTTCACACTCGCCACCTAAAGAAATTCACCCAAGGGATAAGAGTGAAGAACAGTAAGAAATTCTTCTCCTTTGATGGCAAAAGGCTCAATATATAAAAAGAAAAACAAACTGTATAGGCTAGAACGCCCCTCTAGCTGTAGGCATATTCATAAGCATTCTTCTACGGTTTTCCAAGATCAAACTGAATGGATAAAAATGACTTTCAAGTGATTAGGAATAGACTTTCAACTGAATGGACGAAATAGGCTAGAAAAGTCCAAACTGAGATCCGTAAGGTGTTTAGGAATCCTAACTAGATAAACTTTCCATGATACTCCCTCCATCCCATTTATATAGGCTTGTTTTGTTTACGAATTAGGAAATCTTATTTAATGTTATTGAAAAATCAAATTTTGCCAAAACAAAATATTCTTAATAAAGAAACAAGATTATATAATTGGGACAAGAAAATAAAGAAAGTGAGCCTATATAAATGAGACGGAGAGAGTATATTATTTTCATAGGAAATGTGTCCTCCTCATTCCCAAAATTCATTTGAATGTTACCCAAAATTTTCACTTTGAAAGTCATTCGAACATTGATGGGTGTAATAATTAAATTTTCTTCTTCCAATGTTGGTACACGATGATACTTTCCTGTCATCTTATTTATTTTTCTTTGCTCAAGTACAAATTATGGGTTTTGGTTGTTGTACCCGTGGGGGTTGACGAACCCCCACTGGCACCTCACAATAGGCGGGAGTTCGGTCAACCCACCGGTACAACAAGTAAAACCCACAAATTATATAACACTTGTCTTCACACATAATTTACCCAATAACAAAGGAAATTGTCAATTTTGTTGGTCGTGAAATAACTTAGGCCCTATTTCTCATCCTTTAAAATTTTAAATTGTTTGCCATAATACCATTCTCCACCACACATTTACACAATAAAATATCCTACACAAAAAAAAAAAAAAAATCTTACTTTCTAACCACACATTCTTCGTCAATATACTATTTTAAAATACACTATGATCCGTTTGATTGGAAGAATGTAATTGGGTGGAAATAAAATGAATTCCAAGAAATTGAATTGCCTAAATTTATTTTGAAACGTGCTAGGTGTACCAGGTGGGGTTGACTGAACCCCCACCAGCACCTCACAATAGGGGATGGGATTTTTTGGGCAATTTTTTATTACCATGGGTCCCACCCATGTGAGTATATGTAAAAATTCTGTACAACCCATTTCGGTACATTTGGTTTAACTCAACTTATTTTAGTGAGAATTGTCAATTAAATTGCGTTTGATTGGTATAATTTTTCACTTGAAAAATATTGAAAATTTGAATTTTTTGGTGTTTGTTAGGATTTATTTTCCATGAAAATTATCCATTAAAGTGATAAAATTTGTTACAATTGGGGATAAAATTTGTTTCCATTGCCAAAAAATAATTAAAAAAAGTCGCCTAAAAAAGTTTTTTACACCAAACCCATGGATAGAGATGGCAATGAGGCAGGTTTGGGTCCCCGTCCAGCCCCAACACCCCCACCCTGCCTCTCGCCCCGCCCCACCTTAGACGGGGAGGGGGGAGGGTCGGAGCCCGGGCTTGCCCTGTTTATTTTTATTTTTTTAAAAAATTTCCAGTTAACTATATTTTTTTTTATTCTTCACGGGACGGGTTCGGGGCGCTTCGGGGTGGGGCACCCCTGCCCTGCCCCACCAACCCATCATGGTGGGGCGGTTTTTTTGCCATCACTACCCATGGAAAATTTTTTCCTCAAAAATTAAGAAAAGGTGGAAAACCAAGGAAATATAGAAAACTAATATCATGAAAAATTTAGTCAATTAACTATGCAAAAATGTGGAAATGAAATTTAATTCCTATTTTCCGTGAAATATATAGCCCAATCAAACAGGGCCTACAAGAAATTAGTGGCACTCAAACGGGGACTGAATTATAATCAATTCACACTTGCAAGTTACAACCTGACACTAACATGGCAAACAAATTTCATGCTTAAAAGGTTAAAGTAATTATTCATTTACAGCTAATGTCTAAAAATTATCGAAGTTATAAACAACTTGACTATAATATTTTAATCTTCCCTGTCGCTCCATTGGCACCATTCAATTAAAAAACAGGAACTGCACATGATGGGCAGTTTGTTTAATTAATTATATAACAGTTTCAATTGCTTTCTTATATGAAGTTATCTTATTGCCTCTAAAGTCTTGCTCGTTTTATTGCCTAAAATCCTTTTTCCCTTGAAGTTTGCCTTGAATCCTTTTGACATTGCCTAACCTTCTTTCTCCATTGAAATGGCTTATGCATCTCTACTTTCACTCACTCAAACACTTGAGCAGATCCTGCATCCTCGTGACCAATCTCTATCTCTTCATCAAACAGATCAACAGACCATAAGATCTCTCCATGAAAAGTTTAGCCTTTTGCTATCATTTCTGGAAGATTCTTCACACAAAAATAGTGAAACAATTAGAAGTTTGGAAGAGAGAATTAGAGATGTGACATATGAAGCAGAAGTTATAATTGAATCCCACATATTGAATCAGATTCTCTTAGAATCTGGAAGTCAGGAAGTTATAACTGAATCCCATATGTCGAATCAGATCTTATTGGAATGGGAGCAGAAACATGAAGGCTTGCAGAAGGTACTAGAAGAACTCCATTCTGTTTCAGAAGAGATGATGAAGATGAAGGACAGGAATGACATAAAAGATCTGCCACCTAGGATCTCTTTGCCTGCTGGTTCTTCACAAGATGGTTCCGGTAACAAGAGTTCTATGGTGGGATTTAATGACTACTTGAAGGAAATTAAGGAATGGTTGATTAACCCATCTTCTAAACGAGAAATAATCCCAATTGTTGGGATGGGAGGCGTTGGCAAGACCACACTAGCAAGAAACGTTTATGATGACTTGAGTATTGTCGATTACTTTGACACTCGTGCCTGGATAACAGTATCTCAAGGATATCACGTGCAAGAAATGATCACGGGCCTTCTAAATTCCACAAAGCATCTCACTCATGAATTATATCAAGAGGACATTGGGAAATTAAAGGAACTCCTGCACAAAAGTTTGAAGGGCAACAGATATCTAATTGTAATGGATGATGTATGGGATATAAAGGCCTGGGCGGAAGTCCAAAAAGTATTTCCAGATGACCATAATGGAAGCCGAATAATTTTCACTACCCGGCAATCACTTGTGGCTGGTCAAGCCAACTCCTCTGGCCATATTCAACATCTGAAAGGTCTAGATGTCCAAAAAAGTTGGATTCTACTGCGTGAGAAGGCTTTTGGCAAAGAAAATTGTCCTCCTCAACTCGAGAAAATTGGAATCGAGATTGCAAAGAACTGCAAGGGACTCCCACTTTCTCTTGTTGTGATTGGTGGGCTCCTCTACAAAGCCGAGAGAACAGAAGATTACTGGAAGTATGTTTCAGAAAATTTATACTCTGCAGTAAGTAAAGCTTCTCATCATGAATATTTGGAGATATTATCTTTGAGTTATAACCACTTGCCCCATTATTCGAGAGCATGTTTTCTTTATATGGGCGTTCTCCCTGAAGATTATGTGATTCATAAATCGAAACTCGCCAATTTATGGGTTGCGAATGGATTTATAAAGCCAGATAAATCAAAAAGCTTGGAAGAGTTGGCAGAGGAGTATCTAAAGGATCTTATTGATAGAAATCTGATTATGGTTCGTGAGTGGAGTTATAATCGTGAAATCAAGAGCTGCAGTATCCATGACCTCATGAGAGAACTCTGCGTGATCAAAGCTAAGGAGGAGAAGTTTCTACAAGTTTTGAAGTCGGATAATGATCATTTTCCAGAAGTCACAGATAATCTGCGTCATGTAAGTATTCAATCAGATTTCAAGTATGAAAGCACCAGACTTTCCCTTGCTCAAGATCGTGAGTCAACCGTCCGTTCTGTTATATTCTTTCGTCGAAATAACCCAAACCATCTATCATTACACTTCGTCACAAGTTTTCGGCTGCTAAAGGTATTGGACGCACTCACTATAAGGTTTGATGAGTTCCCCATTGAAATAGTAGAACTATTCAATTTGAGGTATATTGCTTTGACCTACTGGATAAAGCATAGTTTTCCTGCTTCAATATCCAAACTTTTCAATCTTGAGACCCTAATTGTTAATCCAGGGAAATTTAGAGAAGTCTTTAATACATCGTTCTTACCACTGGAAATTTGGAAAATGCCAAGATTAAGGCATTTGTTGTTCGTCCGAGCTTTCTTTCCTTATCCTACTGATGTATTAAACGGGGGAAATTTTGTTCCCTTGGAAAAGCTACAAACACTTAGCAACGTGATAAATTTCAGATGGACAAAGGAGGTCCTTCAAATGCTGCCCAACCTCAAGAAATTGGTCATTTCGTACGAGCATGATGGACGAACTGAGTGGTCGTCCTACAGTTTTGACAATTTTGTCTATCTGCATCGACTTGAGATTTTAAAATGCTTCTTCTTTCCCAAATCATATTTAAAATATCAGGATCCTCTACCGGTGAACTTCGCTTTCCCACCACAACTAAAGAAGTTAACTTTGAGTGGCTGCAGAATATCTTGGGAAAGTATGACAATTATTGGTAAGCTTCGCAAACTTGAAGTTCTCAAACTGAAAGATCATGCCTTCGAAGGCCCTGTGTGGGAACCAATTGGAGAATTTAGCCAATTGAAATTTTTACTTCTAGAGGAGACTGATCTGGAGCAATGGAATGCCGATGAAACACACTTCCCAATCCTGGAGCGCTTATATCTTAGGTACTGCTACAACCTGTTGGAGATCCCTTCTGGATTTGAAAACATTCCAACTTTTCAAGCAATCGAGTTGTGTGAATGTTGCTCTTCCGTTGTGGCTTCAGCAAAGTCCATACAGGAAGTGCAAAAGGACTGTGCGAATGAAGAATTTCAGGTTTGTCTTTCCTCACACTCTCTTCAATGTAGTAATTTTCAGCTGCGGTATCGATGAGGTTCCCCTGCGTTTGTTGAGTCAAATATTAGATAGTAAAAGTAAAATAAGTGACATAGCGATTGTCATTAGAACCAAGGGTGTGAAAAAATAAAGGATGGGATAATTGTTCAAAATGTGGTAAAAGTTGTAGATAATACATTCAAAATTGGTACTTATTATTATTCACACATTTCTCTCTAACTATTCATATTTATAAACCATTTAAAATTTTTTCAATTGGATGCTTAATATTTTTATGCTTACTTACTATGGTGATGTTTGGAACTTCACAAACAGGTAGTGGTGAAATACGAGGGGGAGTAATGTTTGAAGCTTTCAAAGTGGGAAATGAGGCAAGTATAGATGCAAGGAATACCAAAGAGTTCTATCGTTTTTTCTATATATTTGGAAGTCGTACCTTGTTGTGGAAATAAGATGGATTTTGTTTGTACTTTGGAAGTGGTTTAATGATGGTAGAAATACCACAGTTGCTTCTTTGTTGTGGACCTATATTGGCCTTATTGATTATAGGAAACTAAGGATGCTTTTATTTAATTTCTTGAATTTGATGCTCTATGTGAGTTAAGCAGGTATTCGATGTTTAAATGGTAATAGTTTTGTGGAATGGCAAAGTGATAACTAGCCAAAAATATCGAGATCAGGACATTTCTTTCGATTTTTTTTTTTTTTTTTTTAATCAAGAAACTTAGAGGAGGGGAGAAAAATTTGAAGAGAACAGATGGCAAGGAGACGGGTGCCAAGGTTGATGTTGGGGATTGTAGAAATGAACTAATATGTAAGGGTAAATTAAGTTTTGGTTCATCAAAAGCTTCAGGGACCATTTTAATGGGTTTCAAATTTTCAATTTTGATATGTAGGCAGATTGAATCTTGATCCAGTCTTGGTTTTCCAAGTCAATCTCTTATGATAGTGCTGTAAAGACTTTATTGTGAGAATAATATCTCAACCAATCCAGAAATCCCAATCTTCTTGCTTAATTCTTCAATTTCGAATCTTGAATCTTGAAAGTTTTTGTATGTTTCTAAAAATTCTCTCACTTACTCTCTTCTCCAAGTTACAAGATGAAGAATAATAAAATTGGCCTCTCAAATTAGGTTAAAATTGTGTACAAATCACTTTCCGTGAAGAGATTGAATCAAATATGGAAATAGCATTTCTATTTTAGGAATCACTACACCAAAAAAAGGCTTTTGCAGCGGCCAAAAAACGCTGCAAAAGACCTTTTGCAGCGTTTTTCCAAGTGTTGCGAAGGTTGGTGTTGCCGTTGAGGGAATACTTTTTGCAGCATTTATTCACCGTTGCGAAAAACTCTTTTACATACCCCCTTTTGCAACGTTTTTTAAACGTTGCATTAGACCCCATTTTGCAGCGTTTTTTAAACGTTGCGTTAGACCCCCTTTTGCAGCGTTTTTTCAACGTTGCGGTAGACTTTTTTTTTTTTTTTTTTAACAATTATGGTAATTAAGTAATTGACCCATGAAATTAAAAATAACACTTCGTGACATTTTGGAATTGCATAAAAATTGATAATTTCATTATAAATTTTTAAATCAATACAAAATTCGAATGTGATACAACACGACCTATCTAAAAAGGAGTAAGAGAAACAATACAATTGTTTAATCCATTATTCCACTACTGGAAGAAGTAGAGACATAAAATATCATCCACAAATGCACCACTTCAACCTATGTTTGAACCTGGACTCTATTCGCAGAAACTAGTAATATGCCACCAACTTCATCTTCGAGCACAGAATGTATGTGAACTTCACACTTGATTTCTCCACTCCTCTTGACAGATGTAAGGCTTGGGCAGCCACCCCCCTAGAAGAAAACCCAAATATTATTAACAAACAAAAATCAAAGATGATGAGCACCAATACAATGTATCTTCGCGGGTAGATAATCTTATTCATGTCATTCCATACACTTATATATACCTATTATGCCAATGAATAACTTCCTATTGATTCTTGCCATTGAGATGTGGGAGTCAGAGGTCTCCTCTTGGTTTTTCGAGCTTTGCTCTCCTGAAGTAAATAAATCCAAATCAAATCATCTAAATCTCAACATTTTAACAAAGCGGTAAATTTAAAATGAGATAAGAGATGTTAGCATTAACGGAAGATTTTACAGTTACCAATACCAGTATAGTTTTCAAGAACTGCCTTAAATTATTCTTGTAGTGTAATGACACCTGAAGCACATTTATATTAATAGCAAAGCTTTCTAACGAATCACAAATTAGATATTTATAGAGCTAACCTCTGTAAAATTTCATTATCTGGCAGCTGAAAATCATCAAGATCAAATGTCTCGGGCAGTGTGATGGAGTTATATGGGGGCACACCCACTCCTCAATTAGACTTCTCAATTAGTTTGAGATAATAATCATTGGCTTTGTATATGCAAATTGTTTTAATTGTTATATCGCCAAGTTACATGCATCCAAAGGGAAGCAATAGGGAAAAGAATAATAATTTCTAGAAAGAATATGTGTAGGCATTACTGGCTAAAAAAATTCCACATTTCCCCTGCTTTCTGCATATCTTGATATATAGCAAGGCATTTTTGTACTTCCTACAATGAACCATATCTCCTTCGAGCTCTAAGAACCGTGTTGTAAGTGACCTGAAATCTAATCTCTTACTATTATCACATCTTGATGTATGTAAACCTCTTTAAATGAGATTATCTTAGTACATTGTGAAGCACGAAATCTAGATAGAAAAGGTAAAGTGAAAGGAAAGCCAAAACATATTGTCAAACTTAATGCCCTAACCAAATTTGGTCGTATTTGATTCTTTTTCATTTATGCAAACAATGAAAATGCAATCTTCATATCTTTATGTTCCACGCAGACCTGTTGATGTAAGAGCAAGATACATCTGACATTAATTCAAGCTAAGAGAATATATTTCGCAGACTTAGATTCAGACTTTCTATGACAAGCCAGTGTCTAAAACTAAGTCATTAGAAAATGAACTCTTCTAACCTTAATAGCTGTAGTATATGTAACCACATCAGGTTGAATACCACCCTCACGCATGGATCTCAAGATCTGCACTGCAAGAAGAAAGGTCATTATAGGATATATATCCTTACTGAAGTTTGTCATCTGTTAACCTAGATAATGTGCAAGAATTCAAGTTATCACACTTATTCAGCAAATGCCAGCATATAGGACATGAGATATTCTTGAAGCATTTTACACCCACCCACTCCCACCTACCAAAATTCTTCCTCCACAGGCTACGCTGTAGGTTCAGCAATAATATTTTTTTTATTTAGTTAAAATAAAATACTCCTTTGACTAATTTAGCATTTATAAGGGTATAGAAACTATCATAATATATGAAACACCTTTGAATAAAGTTTCAAGCTAATCTGAACTTGAGGAAATTAGATTTTAGATGTTTGAAAGGTAACTATTAGCTTCATCAAATATTTCTGAACGGATGCACACCAAACAATAAACACAGTATAAATTGAGCAGCTTACTTCAAGAATATTTACCAAAGGAGCAGAAACATATGAATTATCCTCAATTGGTGGTGCCTCCACTAAATGATTTCCCTTAAATCAAACAAAGCAAAGTGAAAAAAAAAATCTCTATATGACATACCGAGACGCCTGTGTCAAGGCATATACAAACATTGGATCAAATATCCTACGCATTGTTGTGCTCTCTTTCCCCAGTTCAACCATTCTGTGGATGCACATTTCAGCCCATATTTTTGGTGCCTCAACTTCCTCGCTTCAATCAAAGGAAACATACAGGACTGGAAGAAATTGAAGGTCAATTACAGTAAAGTAAATTGTTTCAGCATCATGAACTTCATTCGTAGACTTCTAATGCAAAAAAGTCTCGCCATCACCATTAATTGACAACTAAAAATGATTCAAAACATTGGAGTATGAAAAACAAGACAATGATGTTTGGGACCACTGAAATGAACAAATGGAAAATCTTAATGATGGACAAAACGAATACAGACAATTGTAGTAAATTCTCAAAATTAAAATAATGAAAACAAGACTATTAACAATCTCATACCATGCCTTGCAAACAAGCCTTAACTTCTATATTAAATAAAAAAAATTCCTTGGAGACACGGAGGAACCGTGTCTCGAGGCCTCCGTGTCTCTGTAAGACACAGACATAGACACGGTCGTGTCTTTGTGAAACACGGAGGCACCGTGCCTCTTCTTTGCTCCGTACGCGAGTGTTGCCAGTTAATTTGAGATGGAAATAACTTATCTTTCCGGCGGCGGCGATGACAGTAGCGAGAAGAAGAAATGAAACCAAAAGAAACTCCGGTATCGTGGCGGTAATTTTATAAAAACCACAAAATACTTAACTTTCTGGTGGCCGCGAGGTCTCTTCCATAAGATCTCTAGATAAAGCAGCAATCAACCTACGTCCATAAACACCATGATTTTTAGGAATAATAAACAGAAATGCATGTAAAATGGAAAATCTGAAGAGCTAAAAAAGAAAAGAAAAGACTAATAAAATATAGTAGGAAAACTAAAAATTAGGTTACCGTAGCCAAAAATGGATCCCATGAAGGCGCCGGTGGCTGAGTCATCGGCGAAACGAAGGAGGTAAACCAGTGGCTGACTCGACGGATTGGCGGCAGTGCTTGCAGTTAGTGCATCAGAGGACAAGTTAGATATAGGATTTGGAAGGTTCTCGACTTCAGAGTCGGAATCGTAGCTCGGATTGTTCGCCGACGTCAACATCTTTGAAAACATAAACCCTAATTTTTGGTGAGTGCATTTGGGAAGAATTTTCATTGCCGGATTGAGAAGGAGAAAATCGAGGGTTTGGAGGAATGATGGGCAAATGAAGGGAAAATGGGAAATGATGTAGGAATTCACAAAACGGTGTTGTTTTGTATATACCATAATTTCTACAATGACAAGGCTCCTCACTCTTTTTATATATGTAGGAAATACTTTTAAAATTTCACTTGCAATGTTTACCAATAGATTTTGACGTTAGTATTTTATTTTACAATTTTTTATATTTTTTCTAATGAAATCATCCGTTGAGTTTTTAAATTTTGGAAAATAAAAGAAAAAACGAAACGTTTATTATCCAACCATTATTCATTATCCAACCAAAATCGTCCAATCCTCTTTACTTTTTGCAACGTTTATTGGACGTTGCTAAAAGTTGACCATTTTGCAGCGTTTATTAAACGCTGCAAAAAGTTGATCTTTTGCAACGTTTATTAAACGTTGCAAAAGGCACATTTTGCAATGTTTATTAAAGTTGCAAAAGATTAGTTTCAAAAGTTTGATCTTTTGCAACGTTTAATAAACGCTGCAAAATGGTCAACTTTTAGCAACGTCCAATAAACGTTGCAAAATGAACTTTTTTGCAACGTTTATTTACAAAATGTTGCTAAAACTCAATTATTCTAACCAATTGCAACATTTACTTATCAAAATGTTGCAATAGGCCATTTTAACAACACTTAACTATCGAATGTTGCAAAAGTTGTGTTGCAAAAGCTCATTTTTGGCGTAGTAAATACACCATGCCATTGCACAGTAGAAATAGTTGCGATCACATGGTTGCCTCTATTCATCTGCAAGAATTGAAGTTTCCTTCCTTGCGATTGTAAGGCTCATAGTTTTCTTCAAAAAGAGCAATGTACATGGGAAATGAGTTTGACTTCAATTAAAGCACTCTCAAATGTCCACTTCAAATGACTCATATAAGTATAGAATTACACTTATAAATGACACTCCCCGTATCGTCTTCCCTATTCATTTTTCTCTTTTATTCATGTAAATTTGCCCAAAATTCAGTTGGTCATGAAATAACGTTTCATACTACCTGGCACTAATTTCGTGCTTAAAAGGTCAAAGAATGGATTCATGTCCAAATAATGTCTGAAAATAATTGAAGTTATAGGCAACTTGATATAACATTGTAATCTTGTCTGCCACTCCATTGACATTCAATTAACAAATAGGAACTTGCATATGATGGTCTGTATGTTTAATTAATTTCTTGAAGTGATTTTTAAACAATTATTTACCCGTGAAGAAAAACACGTATTTGTGAGGTCCCACCTGAAACAATATGGTAAGAAGTAATCTTATTCAAACAATTTTCCAATACTAAATTGGTTGGAGTCATAGTATTCTTGCTTATTTTGATGATCCTCGATATTTAAGAAAGAGTTCGGGCATTAAGTGATATGGGACTATAGAAATATATTCAACCATCAAAAAAGAAGATTTAATTGAGGATTGAGGAGTCAACGTATTGAGGCCATTGAGGGAAGGTATGATAGCAAGTGGACAAAGGAAATTTTTGGAAAAAGATCTTTTGGATCCTTTCCCCTTTTTTTCCAATTACATTTCTATTTCGACATCACAAAAGTCAAGAAACACTGGTAAATTATCAAACCGAAGGAGAATGGACAGACAATTGATAAGTACATTTTATCGTTTATTTGAGATTCTATTCTTATTTAATTATATATAAATTGAGGGATAATATATTTAATTTGTGTAAATTAAGTTAATTAATATGAGAAATCCCAACTTGGATACAATTGGTTTTAAAAAAAGGTTATTTGGAACTTAATTGAAGTTGATTTGGAGCAATTGAAGATTAATCGGATGGTAAGTGATCAATTGAAAGTATTTAACTGGAGCATTTGGTAAAAACTCCTAAGTTTCGAGAGTTAAATTTGGCATTTTAAAAGTCTGAGGACTAAATTGGAAACTTTCAAAACTTGCTTCGAATTAATTATTAATAATTTTGAAATAATGACGACTTAATTGTAAATATTAGAAGATGAAGGACTAAAGTTCATAAGAAAAAGAGTTCAAGGAATTGTCTCTTTTTCCTTCTCAAACTCAATGAAAACCAAGTTGAACAATGGTTCTGCGTAAAAATCTTGCTATATAAAAACATGCTTTAGTCCAATAATTAAGAGAGACTTGTAGGGTTTCATTATACCCATATAATCAAATCGAGACATGAGGATAACACACACACACGCATGTTATACAGGCCAAAAAGGCCTCTTGGAACAAAAAAGTCATATCAATCACAAGAAAAAAGAGTCCAAAAGGAGGAAAGATTCAAGAAACAAAGGTTTCAAGGTTTTGACTTGAAAAATACGAAATCTTGATGCAAGATCTACATCTTTTTCTTTTTCTTTTTTTTTCTTGAAATCTGATGTTATACTTTAATTTTTTTTCTTGTATTTTTCTTCTCCCATGATATATGATTGAGTAATATAGTTAGCATGAATGATTTTGTAACCTAGTTCTGAACTTTAATTTTAATTAAATGGTTAATTTCACAAATGGTCACCGAAGTTACCTGAAAATTTCAAAAACGGTCACTGAAGTTTCAAAGTTTCAGAAACGGTCACTGAAGTTTGAGATTTTTTGGGCAAGTTTGAGGTAATTTTTCGACAACTTTCGACCATCAAAATCGTCGATTTCGGATACCGTTGGAAAGCCCACGGTGTCCTATTCAATTACAAAAAAAAAAAAAAAAATCTCCCCAAAACTTCAAGTGATTTGGCCGGAATAAATCCACAAAGTCGGCAACCGAAATTGTGAAAATCTGCCCAGATTTTCAGATTTTTTTGGACGAGCTTGCGGCATTTTTTCAGCAACTCCTAACCGCCTAAACTGCCAATTTCGAATACCGTTGGAAAGCCCACAATGTCCTCTTCAATTGTCGCCAAAAATCTCTCCATAATTCCAAGGGATTCGGTCGGAATAAACCCACGAAATCAGCTACCAAAAAAGTCTGAAAATCTGCCCAGTTTGGGTAGCTGACTTTGTGAGTTTATTCAGGCCGAATCACTTGAATTTTTGGGGAGATTTTTGGTGGTAATTGAATAGGACATTTTGGGCTTTCCAACGGTATCTGAAATCGACGATTTTGGTGGTCGAAAGTTGTTGAACAATTGTCTCAAACTTGCCCAAAAAATCTGAAAATCTGGACAGGTTTTTACAATTTTTGGTTGCCGACTTCGTAGATTTATTCCGGCCGAATCACTTGAAGTTTTGGGGAGATTTTTGGTGGTAATTGAAGAGGACATCATAGGCTTTTCAACGGTATATCGGCGGTTTTGGTGGTCGAAAGTTGTCGAAAAATTACCTCAAACTTGGCCTAAAAATCTGAAAATTCAGTGACCGTTTGTGAAAAAAATTTCAAACTTCAGTGACTATTTTTGAAACTTTGAAACTCCATTGACCGTTTTGAAATTTTCAGGTAACTTCAGTGACCATTTGTGAAATTAACCCTTTAATTAAAAGCTTTAAATCTTCAATTGATGCTATGAATTATTTTTACTTCTATTTTAATGTTTTGAATCAATTGGCTACTAATCCATTGATTTGTGAACCGTAATTCGTCGAGAAGAGGATTATTTTCTTAGATTACATGATAAAAGCTATTAATTAGCGGTTTTCCCAAAATAACGTTGTATGCTACGGAGGTCTAGACCATATGGAAAGGCGTAATCTCTGTCACCTGCTTTTGGTTTGAGCCCAAAGTTAGTAGAAGGTCAACAATTCATTCCGAAATGATTGTTCCACCCTCGAATCCCTGGAGTGGGGTCTTAACCATCTTGAGTTGGTTAGCGGAAATCTCCTTCTTCTCATAGGCGTCATGGGAAAATACATTGGCTACACTCCCATTGTCTACTATTTTCCTCATGACCTCAAAGTTGGCTATTATGGCGGATATGACCAAGGCATCATCATGAGGAAAAGTTATACCTTCTAAATCCTTTGTCCTGAAGGTTAGGTCTTTTGTGCTAGAAATAGTGGTCTCCTGGGCCGATTCATACTGTCGAGCATATTTTTTTCTTCCACTATTTGAGTCTCTTCCTGAAGCTATTCTTCCAACTATAATACTGATCGTACCAACGGTGGGTTTGTTACCTCCTCATAAGCCCAATGTCCTACCCTTGTTGTGATCATTCATTGGACGCTTGTTGTTCTCAATGTATGTCTTCAAAAATCCCCTCTTAATCAATGCCTCAATCTCTCGCTGCAACATTATACAATCTTCCATATTGTGCCCATGATCCTATGAAAGTCAAAGTATTTGTTCTTGTCTCTAGTCTTCGGGGAAGATCACAACCTAGGAAGCCATTTAAGCTCCTTCATGTCTCTGATCTCTATCAGTATGTTGGACTTATAAGTGTTTAGACGAGTAAATGGCCTAAGTGGTCCTTTCTGCCTCTGCTTACCTCGAGCATGATCATGTTGCAAGCTGGGCTTGTGTGACCTCTTAAGCTGGGATTTCTCAGAGGTTGGGGTAACCTTCATTGCCTCATCCATATTGATGTATTTTTCACCTCGGGTTAAGAGCTCTGTCACTGACTTTGGGGGTGTCTTAGATAAACACATTCTAAAGGCTTCACACTTTACTACATATGTTAGAGCCAAAACTACTGATGTGATGTGAAGGTCAGGTATCTGTAACCTTTCTTTGTTGAATCTCATCATGAAGTTACGTAGGTCGCATTAGGCCCCTAGCAGAGCTACATGAGGGTGGCTTCTATCTTCTTGATGCCCTTACTACTTGCAAAGAAGATGGAGAACGTATCAGCAAGGTTAGAGAATAACGATATAGAGTTAGGCTCCAATGTGGCGAACCAATCCCTGGCAACGTTGGTCAATGTTTGAGGAAAGACCTTCCACATTACTTGGTCTGGCACAACCTGTAGGTTCATGACATCTATGTAAACATTAAGATGGTTGATGGGGTCGGTGGTCCCATCATACTCCTTCATGCGGGAGAACTTGAACCTGTCCTGGAGGGGATATGAAAGAACTTCTGGTGTGAACGAATTGTTAGGGGTAAACCCCGTCACTCCTTTGGTATTCTATTGTAGACCTATTGCGATCCCATCTTGGATTATTCGAGCGAGTTTTCCTGAGTCCATAGTTACCAATCTTGAAGCCGTGGCTCTGATGCCCCAGATCCACCATTGTGATAAGCATCACGGGATTCTCGAGCTCGAGCATCAGCCATGACACCTCCTTGTGATGTCGGTGCATTGGCTTGTGCTGGTGCTGGAGCTTGGGGAATGTTTCCTTGGTTAAGTAGCTAAGTCAGGGTCGTAACTTGTTGACGAAGCTCTTCAAATGTACCAGCAATAACCACTGATGGTGGAGGAATCGACATTCCTGGTGAGTCTCCTTGATGAAGTGGATGATCCATAATGGATGGTTGGTTTGGAGCGGATAAGCTTAGAAGAGGAAGTCCTAAACGCGTATTCACCATGACTTTTGGTAGCGATTCCCACAGACGGCGCTAATGATGCTACCAAAAATCGCACCTGCTGATTTCCTGAGCTTAACAATTAAGAATGAGCACGAATGAAATCTTTCGGTACTTGAAACAAAGACGTCGATGTGTGTCCTCGTCGCCCCTCCGATACTTAAGTTAAAAAGAGTATTTAAGAGAAAATATATGTTGTGAATATTTGTAAAAATGTATCTAAATAATGATCTAGGGGCCTATATTTATAGAGCTAGACCGTAGTGGACTCCTAGTAGGACTTGTCACCTTATTTTTAGGAATGACTTGTGGTAAGAGTTAGTATTCGATTTAAACTAGAAGTCTCACCTTACCTTTCCTTTAACATGTTTAAAGATAGACCACTTACAGTTCTAGGACTCCTTGAATAATGGTAATTGGGTAGGGTTGAAGTCCTAACGTGGTAAGGACTATCATTATTCGATCGTAGAGTTCTTTGCAAAGTTGGTTATGGCAAATGCCCGACCACTCATCTCGAGGACAACACATGTAACTGTGGAGGTTTTGATAGGAACAATCCTCGAGATATACCCGAGCATATATCAAGTCCCAAGGACACAAGTCACATCATTGATAATGGGGAGGCCAGGAAGTCTTCGTACTCGAGGGTCCATAATGATCACATCAATCAATACTTCAAGTTTCAACATCATTCTTTTTCTAGTTTTCTTTAGGAAAATTTCAGAATTAGTTCCTAATCTTTAGCACATCTAAAAATTTTGTCCACGCCTTGAATTTTGTTTGCATATTTTATCCTTTTTACACAACAAAAAATTCAGGATAGCAGTTATAATTTCTCCTTATTAATTTTGACCGTTTTTATTATTTTTAACATTTCAACTTTCGGAATTGGACGACACGGGGTGGTTCGCACCTCAAATGTCATATAGGAGGGTTTCAGCCAATTTGAAAAGGTGGAATATTTCGCAACATGTTCAAAGGATAGGAGGATTTTGTACCAATAAGCCGTTGATTTATTATGGACTTCTTGTTTATTCATTTGTGTGACATGGTCCAAACGTGTTGGACGTGGTAGATCAAATGAGCCCAAATTAATTGTCATTTTATCTTGAATTTCTTTTGAATGAAATACCAGGTTAGCATCAATTGAAAACTACATTTCCGCTTATGTTTGGATAGCTCATCGAAATGAATATAAGGTGCGTTTGAGTCATATTATTTTAGAAGAATGTATTCTGAAATAGTATATTAATGGAGAATGTGTGGTTGAAAAATAATAACAAGTTATTGATGTGATGAAAAATATTATTTTATTGAAAAATGTGTGATTGAAAATGAGAAAAAGAATTAGAATGAAAATTTTAATGTGTACCAAACAGGGGCATACTAAGTAAAAGTAACGTCTTGTTTGATGTGACATTTAATGAGTCATATTATAAAAGTAATAACATTCATTTCTTATTGTTTTAAAAGGAGGACTTAAATTCGTGTTATGTTTTAATTTGATTAGTTGTTTAAAAATATAGTAAGACCAAAAGTTTTTCATTAAAGATGGAAGATGAGAAGATCGATTGATTGTCATGGATGCTTTATTTATTTTTTATAATTAAATCTCAATTATTGTAGACTGGTATAATTTTTAGTTGGGGAATTTTTCATAGAAATCATACAACACATGTATGGTGCATTTTCTGTGATTGTTGTTTCAAAAGCCAATGAAAATTTGTCAAGTATTCTTCTGTAAGTATTTTGTCAAACACTTTCTGTTCATATAGCATAAATATAATTTTTAAGTTTGCCCAAAATTTTAGTTCAATCCCGCCTTATTATATCTTGGTAATTAGATGAGACGGCAATAAAAAAAAATTAAACAACGGAGTAAGAGTATAAACTTAGACGAGTTAAAGGCCTTGCATTTTCTCGTGCCCTGATTTAGCCTATCTTTGTTGTGCTTGTGTAGTCAAGCTCGCTGTTCAAAGATTTTTTTTATTTTTTTTGGGAATTGCTAGTAGTACATAATTTGATGTACATAAGGGTATCCATCCCCTCACATGGGAATGATACCCACTTAAAAAAATATTTTTTATTCACATGGGTCCCACCTCCATGTGAGGGGGTGGATACCCTTATGTACACCAAATTATGTACAACTAGAAATATCAATTTTTTTTTAAAGCATAGAATAAGAAAATATATTAGGGTCCGTTTGATTGCAAATGTGGAAGTAGGTGGAAAGAAAATGATTTAAAGGGAATTGAATTATTTAGAAATTGTTTTACTGAGAATTGTAATTAATTGTGTTTAATTGATATAATTTTTCACCTAAAAAATGTTGAAAGTTTGGTGTCCGTTTGATTTTATTTTCTTTATGAAAATTGTCAATCAAAGTGATATTTTTTCTATTATTGGGTCTAGAATTTGTTCTAATTGTCAAAAAAAAATTATCATACCGAATACCATTCGTTTGACTTTGTTTTGTTGCATGTAAATTGTCTCTTAAATGGAAAATGTTTTTACCATTGTTGATAGAATTTTTTTCAATTGCAAAAAAACGAAAAAATGTGGTGGAAGTGGAAACTATTTTCCACTAAAATGGTGGGAAAACATATTCATTGAAAAGAATGAAAAATGGCCAAGTGGGGGTTGGGGGGGAAATGAATTTCATGGAAAAAATTGACCATCAAACCAGGGGCGAACGCAAAATTTTTAAGTTAGAGGGCACAATAAAACTTGTAAGAAGTAAGAGGAAATTTTACAATAAAAAAATTTACATCCAAAAAAACATACCCCATGTAATTTTGCATCCGAAAATTTACATGAGATATGGCTTTTTAGAATGTAAAATTTCAAAAAAAATTGATGTCACATTCCATATAAAATTTTCTAATAAAATGATGAAAATTATATTGAGAAACTTGTATCGCAAAAATAATAACTGTGAATGAAATAATTGACTTTTTTAATAAAAAAATGCGAGTTAGACGTATTTTTTAAGACTCGCGTTTAACATATTTTTAACTATTTTCGATATATATTTGGACTATTCGATATGCCCATAATGTAGTTCTCGAAATAAGTTTTGAAATGACATGAGCAATTTGTAGATTCGATTAGCGTACGATCGTCGGAATTTTTTTAAACTTAACATGTTATCAAATTCAAATTTATTTTGATTTTGCCCCTGTTTTGTGGAGATTAAAATCAAGTTTTTAGTAAATTTTGATAAAAATTAAATAGTTATGAATTGCAGGAAATATATTATTAAAATTAATTGTTAACTTTAATTTAGATTAAAATTTAGATTTCAATCGAATACCAAACATGACTTTATAAAAAAATATAATAAAGTAAAAAAGATTATACTACAACAACATAAAATTTTACCAAAAGTTTCACCAAATCCAGGCGCCCACTAATGGGGGAGCCACTTGTCCACCAAAAAATTTGGTAAAACTTTTGGTGTATTTAGATTTTTCCTTTGGAAAATAGTTCAAGGGAAAATTAACAATATCAAACAGACCCCTACGTTATGCGATTGATTTGAAATAAAGAAGTATATGTGTCAAACAAAATTATTAATATTTGACAGAGACCAAAAAATATTTAAATATAGCCTCCTGCAGATATTTTAACTGGGATTAATGAATCCCACTTACCACAAAAGAACAACCCCATAAAAATCAATGCGCTGCAGCAATGATGGTGTGAATGAGTCCCTGCAACTTCTGCAATACTGATTTTAGGGTAAAAACGTGTTTGGTCATCTAACCTTATGTCTGTTTTTCCTCTTTGTTTGAATTTGGGGTGTTAATTAAGTGGGGAGAGTCAGCCTTATTGGCTCGGATCGGGTCGGGTCTAAAGCGAGTTGAGCAACGAATTCCTCTTGCAAGCTATTCGTACGAGTTGACTCCAGAGTCGAGTGAGCCAGCTCCTCGGCATGTGTGTGAGCCAATTTCCATAACAATTGAAATATGTCAATTTCAGTTTTTAAAAAATGGCGAGTTGAGACAACGGTGACCTAATGGGTCAAAACGAACCACACTTTGATTGAGTGATTCGCTCTCGGCAAGCCTTATTTAAAACCCCTAGTTTGAACTAAGTTCGCATTGTTTTTTTTTTTTTTTTAACTAAATCGTCATGAACACGCAACCAAATAAAAACCAAAAACAATAAATCCAAAGTGCCCCACTATGGAAAAGATAGCATAGAAGGCGAGATAGTGTGCCATGAAATTTCTATTTCTAGGAATATAGAGACTCGAATCGCATCCTATCTCCTTGAGCAATGCAAAGATGTCAGAAAATAGAAGAACATTTAGGGCTAAATCACAATTAATGGAAGAAAATAGCAATGAACAATTATTATCACATACCATTGAAATTCAAAGTTAAAAAAATGACATTTGCTACTACATATTCATTTGCATTTTAATGACGTCTTATCAATTGAACATTGAACATATTATTGAATACGTGACGAGTGATCTAGTTCAGAAAATCTCATAAGCTGTGTGACCATTGACGTTGAAAAAGTGGTTTGATGACTAAAATAACACATTTTGGAAGTTTGGTGACCATCAAAGTTTTAATCCCTTTTCTTTTTACACCACGAAATTTTTTGATATGTATCCCAATCTCTATATTTTGTTGGCACAATCAATTTAATCGTACAATATCAATGGACCACTCACGGTTGAATCGTACAATATCAATGGACCACTCAAATAGAGATGAATATGAAAATTTCAAAATTATAAGAATTAATCTATTTGTACCGAAATCGTTGACAACGTTATTGACATAATGCCACGTGACGACCTCCTATTGGGGGTACAAGTAGCATGATTGAAATTATAATTTCAGCTGTAAGTCTGCCTAATAAATATAAATATCTTGCTGAACTCATCTGCGTATAAGAGAAAATGATTTCTTTTTCACATTTGATAGTTCCTGTTGTTTCCTTAATTTTATTCATCGTTTTCCTCTTCAAATGGTATGGTAATCTTTCTTCAACAGCCCGGAAAAGATTGCCACCATCTCCACCAAAGCTTCCCGTAATTGGAAATCTTCACCAACTCGGCCTACTACCCCATCGCTCACTGCAAGCACTATCCAAACGCTATGGTCCACTCATGCTGCTTCATATGGGCAGATTACCAGTACTTATTGTCTCGTCTGCTGATGGTGCTCGCGAGATCATGAAAAATCAGGACGTGGTTTTCTCAAACAGGCCGAAATTGAGAGTTATCGACAAAATTAGTTATGGCTCCAAGGACATAGCTTTTGCTCCTTATGGTGAGTACTGGAGGCAGGTGAGAAGTATATGTGTGCTTCATCTTTTGAGTAATAAGAGGGTTCAATCCTTTCGTCGTATACGAGAAGAAGAAATGTCTCTTATGATCGAGAAAATTAGACATTGTTCTTCATCTTCAATAAACTTGAGCAATATATTGGTGTCGCTTACTAATGATATCATATGTCGAGTGGCCCTGGGGGGGAAATATACTGATTCACAAGAAAGCACACAAATTATGTCGAAGTTTAAGGAATTTCATGAGTTATCAGGTTTTTTTAATGTAGGAGATTATATTCCATGGCTTGACTGGATTACTTGCCTTAATGGTTTCGATGCAAATGTAGAGAAATTGGCTATATGGTTTGATGATTTTTTGGAAGGTGTAGTTGAAGAGCACAGAAACCGAAAGAAAGGAGAGACAAACCTGAAAGACAGCAGCAATGAAGCAGATCTTGTGGACATATTGTTCGAAATTCAGAGAGAAAACTTGGCTGGTTCCCCTATAGTAAATGACACAATCAAAGCTGTCATCTTTGTAAGAATCTCTCTCTCTCTCTCTCTCTCTCTATTTGAATGTGTCTTAAGTGTCTGAATTAGCAGTGAATATCATACTTTGTTGGACATTTTGTGAACTATTTTAAAATTTCTTGAATACAATTTGGTAAAAATCTAGTCTTTTTCTTGTAGAGAATGCTACTAAAGTTCGTCTTGATCACCTAAATCAGTCAAGGCATTAGAAAGAGATAAGATGTACAGATACTTTCCCCCATTTTACCGCAGATTTCTTTCACTCGCTGACAGAAAAAGGAATAGTTTTAACAGAAAGTGAAGAAGGTTCACTGATTTTTTGATAAACCAATAAAACATATTTGGATCTTACATGCATACCTCGTTTATGGTAGGATATGTTTCTGGCCGGGACCGATACATCATCTACTGCTTTGGTGTGGACAATGGCAGAGCTATTAAAGCACCCAAAGTCCATGGAGAAATTGCAGAATGAGGTGAGACAAGTAGCCGGAAGTAAATTAGATGTAACAGAGGATGATTTAGATAAAATGCTCTATTTAAAGGCAGTGATGAAAGAGAGTCTACGACTACATCCTCCAGCTCCATTGTTACTCCCTCGAGAATCTACACAAGATAGCGAAATATTAGGCTATGACATTGCAGTCGGAACCCGAGTGATAATCAATTCCTGGGCAATCGCAAGAGACCCATTGTCGTGGGAAAATCCTGAAGATTTTTGTCCAGAAAGATTTTTAGACACGGGAATGGACTATAGAGGGCTTAATTTTGAGTACATTCCATTTGGTGCCGGTAGGAGAGGCTGTCCTGGAATTACATTTGCCATAGCTGTCGGCGAGCTTGCATTAGCAAAATTGATGCTTAATTTTAAGTTTGCCTTGCCACATGGAGCAACAGAAAAAGATCTGGACATGACAGAATCCCCTGGAGGGTCTGTCTCTAAAAAGATTCATCTACTTGTGACTGTTAGAGAGAATAACAAATATTAGCTAAGATAATATTGAATAATTAATTTATCTTTATATCTAGCCATAATTATCTTTATCAGTACTTTCACTCTTATGTAAAAACTCCTGCAAACTCTATATATCAAGTACCAAATAAATAGAAGCGTGTTTAATTTTCCTCATAACATTGCGTTTATTCTAAGATCTACATAGTATCAAAGCACTAATTTCGACTAACAAGAATAGAATGTAGTGCAACATCTAACCAGCTTTCTTTTAACAAAATTTGATGTTGCATCCACCATTCGAAATTCCCAGAAGCACAAAATATATAATTTGGTTTCCATGGATTACCAAACATACGTATCTTGAATTTTAATCTCCATTTCACATCATTTCCCCACTTTCATTAACAAGAAAAGTTCTAAAAATTATTATATACGACGGTTTGCAATCGTAGATGGTAATTGTGAATTTTAGTAGACATTCTTACAATGGGTTTTTGCTGTAGTAATTTACTTTTATGTAATTCATTCATGACAGTGTACCATGTCATAAAATCTTCTTTGAGAGATAAAATGAATGAAAATTTTGTACACCCCGAACTCGTATATGTTTACACATCAAATCTCCTAGAAAAGATATTGTAAAAGCAACAAATTCAAACTATTGCACTAAATAATATCTCGATCGTAGGCATGGGAGGCACAGGGAAGACTACCCTATCTAGAAATGTCTATGATGATCCGCCTACGGTATATCATTTCCATATTCGTGCTTGGGTAACGATATCGGCGAGACATTCTGCTAGGCCTTTTAGATTCCCTAAGAAATCTTACAGATAAAATGCATCATCAGAGTGATGTCGAATTGGCAGAGCATATCTACAAAATTTTACTGTCTAAAAAGTATTTAATTGTAATGGACGATGTGTGGAACACTGAAGCCTGGGATGATTTTAGAAGGTTGTTTCCGAATAGCAAAAATGGAAGTCGAATTGTATTGACTACTCAGCTAATGAATGTGGCTTTATATGATGGTTCCATTATCTGTCTCCATCAAATGCGTTTTCTAGATGATGATGAACGTTGGGAGCTACTTTCTGCAAAGGTGTTTGGAAAGGAATATTGTTGCCCTCACGAATTGGAAGAAATTGGACAGGAAATTGCTGAGAAATGCAGGGAACTTCCACTAGCAATTGTCGTGATTGGCGGGATCCTCTCCAAGCTCGACTGGACATATGATGTATGGGAGAATGTTGCAGAGAATATACATTCGATTACAGCTACTGCTGCTAATCGGTGTTCGGAGATACTTTGCTTAAATTATAATCACTTGCCAAAACATTTGAAAGCTTGCTTTCTCTACATGGGAATTTTTCCAAAAGATTACGAGTTCCATGTCTCTAAGCTCATCAAACTATGGGTAGCCGAGGGATTTCTAAAACAAACCAGACCTAGAAGCATGGAAGAGGTGGGAAAGGAGTACCTAGAGGATCTTGTTAGCAGAAATCTTGTTCAGGTTCTTCAGAGGCGCGTCGATGGCAAAATCAAAACAATTAGCATTCATGATCTCTTGCAAGACTTGTGTGTGAGAGAATCTGAAAAGGAGAAGTTTCTGCATATCCTTCATCACCCGGACGATGATAACAGTACCTTCATACAACGCCAACTAAGTTTTTGTTTAAAAATGCCACGTTTTGATCCCTTCTTCCATAGCCTTCCAAATTCTTATCAGTCAACAAGATCAGTATCACTTGCTCGGGCACTCCTATACACTGGTAGGCAATTTGTCCCATCACGCATCTTCTTAAGATTGAGACCGCTCAGAGTCTTGCATATGATTGAAGTTTTACTTTTTACGTTTCCAATTGAAATAGTAAAACTAGTTAATTTGAGGTACCTTGCTTTTTCCTATAATGGGGAGATTCCTTCATCAATATCTAAGCTTTGGAATCTTCAAACCTTGATACTTCGTCCCTTGGTTAAAAGCTTTGCCCCGTTTCCAAGACCTCTACCCCTCGAAATCTAGATGTTGCCAAGGTTAAGGCATCTCAGGTTCAATGTATGGTACTTGTCAGAATCTCCTTGTGAGTTATTTGGTTGGGGAAATTCTGCTCTTTTAGCAAATCTGCAAACACTTTCGGTGGTGAGTGCTTCTTTTTGTACAAAGGAGGTCCTTCAACAAGTTCCTAATTTAAAGAAATTAGGAATTTGGATGGAAAAATGGGAATCTGCATCCTTCTATGTTAACAATCTTGTCTATCTACAATAACTTGAAATATTGAAATGTCGTGTTAATAAGCTCTCTTCAGTACCTGAGGTTTTCTCTCCGGTGCAGCTTGTTTTTCCCCAGGAACTTTCTTCCCCCCAACCTTTAAAGAGTTAACTTTGAGTGGTTGCAGAATTCCGTGGGAAGATATGTCAGTTGTTGGGTCGTTGCGAAATCTTGAAGTGCTCAAACTGAGAGATTATGCCTTCTCAGGCTCAGAGTGGGAACCAACTGAAGGCGAACTTTGTCGACTAAAAATCCTGCTAATTGATGAAACAGATCTGGTGCACTGGAGAGCAGATAATACTCACTTCCCAAGCCTTCAGAAGCTCATAGTTTTCCACTGCTGGAAGCTGGAAGAGATCTCGTCGGGTACTGGAGACATACCAACAGTAGAAATGATTGAGATGGACCACTCGAGCCGTTCTATTGTAAATGCGACGGAAGAACTGCTTAAGGAACAGCAGTCCTTAGGGAACGAAGGCCTTAAACTTCATTTCATCGAATAATAAAACATGGTATCACCTTCTATTGATGACTTTCCTGCTCTGGGCTTGTTTAAAAAGCTGAGAGTAATGTTTCTGCATAAAACTACCTTTTAACTGCAATGTTTTGTACCTTTTTAAGAAGGAACGCATCATCAATTTGTACGACCTGTAGTCCCAGCAACATTTAATAATGTGAATGTTTTCAAGTTTTTGTTGGAAAATTCGGGCCACACATATAATATATTAAAATGTTTGGTGCTATTGTTTAAAAATTAATCATTAAAGTGATCTAATAAAGTTAAGTTTGGACTAATGGGTATGAAATGTCATGGAAATAAAGTGTAGAGACTGGAATGATTATTTTAAATTGATGAGGGGCCAATTTAAAATAATTGAAAGTTAATAACTTCTCAACGATTATTTATTATGGTTATGGTTCCCAATTTGAACGTGAAAAAAAGTATCCATCTATCTGCATCCCCATCAACAGAGAAGAAATCTAAGGAATCACGTATCAATTGGAAAATCACAACCCTTTTAAGCAATCACATCTATGGATTTATGGTTCAAAGTAAACTTCCGTTTTCATTTTGATATTCTCATTAATTTCAACAGGGATGGTTACAAGGTTGATTATTGATTGTTTTGGATCGATAATCCTTTTAAGTTTTCTTTCAAGTGGTATCACAGCCAATCAATTGTTGAATTTTTGAGAAATAAAGTTTTATGTAAATTCTAAATTTTTTGGGTTAATTGATCTTCCAGCTATTTTATGGAGAGGGGTGTTTTTTTTTTTTTTCGTTAGGGTTGTGCTACTGTGAGGTGGTGGTTTGGTGAGTTTTTGGAGTCTTGTAGGTTGGTGTTGTTTTTGTGGTGGGTTTTTTTTTTTTTTTTTTGTGTGGGGGTGGTGGTGGTGTATGCGGCTGTGTTGTTGTGTGCGAGGAAGTTTGCGTGTTTGTGGGGGTAGGTTGTGGGTGCGTGGTTGGGCGTGTTATGGTTCGCGGTCGTTTATTTGCATGTAGTATAGTGTATCACGTGTGTGTTGACGTACGTTTATCGTGGAGGGTTTATACGATATCGCAGAGACATTCTGCCTTAGGCCTTTAGAATTCCCTCTAAGAAATGCTCTAAACAGATAAAATGGCTCATCATCATGACGGATGTCGAAATGAGGCAGCAGCAGATCTACAATAAATTATTACTGCCCTGCAAAAGCTACTATAATTGTAATGCATAGACCTGTGTCGAGAAAGAACACTGAAGCCTGGGATGATTTTAGAAGGTTGTTTACGAATAGTAAAAATGGAGTCGAATGTAATTGAGAACTACTCAGCTAATGAACTGTGGCCTTTATATGCATGGATTCCAATATAACTAAGTCTCCATCTAATGCGTTTTCTAGATGATGATGAAGGTTGGGAGCTACTTTCTGCAGAGGTGTTTGGAAAGGAATATTGTCAAATGCCCCCTCACAGAATGCACGAAGCAAATGGTACAGTTGAAATTCGCTGAGCAAATGACAGCCGGAATTCCTTTTTTTTTTTTTTTTTGTTTTGGTTTTTTCGATTGAGTTTTATTTTTGTGTTTTGTGGGCAACACTCTGGTTAAGACAAGGAGTTTTATTTTTTTTTTCTTTTGTTTTTGTGTTCGGGCGAGATCCCTCTACAAGCCTTAGAACTGGACATATGATGTATGGGAGAATGTTGCAGAGAATATACATTCGATTACATCTACTGCTGCTAATCGGTGTTAGGAGATACTTTGCTTATAATCACTTGCCAAAACATTTGAGCTTATGCCCTTACTCTACAATCGCGGAATTTTATCCAACAAGCATTACGAGCTTCATGTCCTCTAAGCTCATCAAACTTATAGGGTATAGCCCGATGGATTTACTAAAACAACCCAAGACCTAGCAAGCCATGGAATGAGGTGGGCATAAGGCCCACAAGTACCAGAGGATATCTAGTTAAGCAGAAATACATATGGTCAGGTTCCTTATCAGAGCGCGCCAGCTCGATGGCGAAGAGAGATATGACAAAAACAGTGATATAGCATTCAGATCCTCTTGCAGATATTTTCACCGTAGCCCTCATGACTGAGAATATCTGACAAAATGGCAGAAGTTTCTGACATATCCCTTCATCACGAACTAGCGAGATCCGGGGGACGACGGATAACAGTACCTTAATACAAAGCGCGCAACTAAGTGTCTTGTATGTATTGTACAGAAATGCCACGTTTTGATCCCTTCTTCCATAGCCTTCCAAATTCTTATCAGCTCAACAAGCTCAGGCGATCACTTGACTCCCGGACAAAGAGCGCGGCAAGAATAAGCAATGGCGCAGGATTGGTAGGCAATTTATCCCATCATGCATCTTCTTAAGATTGAGACCGCTCAGAGTCTTGCATATGATTGAAGTTTTACTTTTTACGTTTTCAATGAAATAGTAAAAACTAGTATAATTGCACGAAAAGGTACCTGCTTTTACTATAATGGGAGCGAGCATCCTTCATCAATATCTGTAAAGCTTGGGAAAAATACTTCAGACCCGATAACTTCGTACCCTTGCGTTTAATGCAGCCCTTTGCCCCGTTTCCAAGACCTCTACCCCTCGAAATCTAGATGTTGCCAAGGTTAAGGCATCTCAGAGAGGCTATCAATGTATAAGGGTTTTTATGTTGGGGCTGTGGTGGCCTATACTTGATCAGAATCTCCCTGCTGAGTTAAAGTTGGTGGGGAAATTTGCTCTTTTAGCAAATCTGCAAACAACCTCGTTTCACGGTGTGGGTGATGCTCTTGATTCGTACAAAGGAGGTCCGTTCAACAAGTAGTCCCTAAGTTTAAAAGAAATTAGGAATGCTAGGATGGAAAAAATAGGGAATCTGCATCCTTCTATGTTAATAATCTTGTCTATCTACAATAACTTGAAATATGAAATCGTACGTGTTCAATAAGCTCTATTCAGTACCTGAAGGTTTCTCTCTCCGACGTGGCTAGCCTTTGTTTTTCCCCAGGAACTTTCTTCCCCCCAACCTTTAAAGAGTTAACTTTTAGTGGTTGCAGAATTCCGTGGGAAGATATGTCAGTTGTTAGAGTTGGATTGGAATCTTGAAGTGACTACAAGTGCCCTCTAAACTGAGAGATTATGACTGTTCTCAGGCTCAGAGTAAGGGCAACAACCATGAAGGGCGCAACTTTAGCTCGACTAAAAAATCTAAAAGCCTAATATGATGAAACAAGATTGGTGCACATGGAGAGAGATAAATAACTCAAGTCTTCCACAAGCGGGCTTCAAGGCGAAAATGAAAAGCCGTCATATGGGGAGAGTTTTGACAAAGAAAGGATGCTCTAGTATGGACACCGAGGGAAGATCAGGCTGGAGGGAGCAGTACTACAACACGGCTTCAGCAAGGGTAGTGAGGTTGAAGCTTGGGAATGGTAGGAGATTTGTGTGGAGATTACGAACACTAAATACCCAACAGAAAGTTATTTTTGGGAATCGGATGTTGGGAGGAACAGAGGGATCAAGGACGCCTGGTATCAATGTGCAAGCGAGGAAAACAAGAATGTCATTGGCTGGGATGATTAACATGCACGATGAAATTGGTCGATCTCATATTGTAATTGTGGGAGAGAATCTTTTTTTGTCCGGGTATTTTTGTGCCGGTCGGATCATAGTACAAGTGATTGTAAGTTTTATGTTTGGGAAGTTAAGTACCAATGTAGAGTATATTGTCGGCTTTCTCTGATGAATAAATCACAACTCCCATATTCTATCATATCTCCTAGAATTTTTGGTATCAGAGCAGGTTCGAGCTTCCGCTTCCGCCGCCAATGAGCGCGACTTTAGGTGCACATTGCCCGCTCGTAGACCGGCCATTCCATTCCATTTTATTTTTTTTAATTATGACATCAATTCATCAAGTGCTGTCTATACATGAATCATCATGATTTCACTTTCCTACTCATAGCAATTTGATTCTCACCCATCTCAAGTTATCTTCCACAATATATATCATTCAAGATCCAAACAATACAAATCAAATAACCTAGAACAATATTACTTAACCCAAACAATCAAAACAAACAAAAAAAAAAAAAAAAAAAAAAAAAAATTACATACCAAAAATCAATGTCATGAATCCAATTACTTATCACAAAAGTAAACGTAATCATCAGAAACATTCTAAACCTGCCCCTGCAACTAAACTCTTCAGGCAGACAGAGACACAATACACTGGCCAATATGGTGCCGATACACAATGCATTCGCCAACAAAAGAAGAGGGGCGATATTGACAGACCATCAAGAGCGATTATAGGTAGACATATTCTTTACACACTAATGAAGGCAGAGTAAATGATCTTAGGATCGAAGATTTACAACACAAACTTTGCACTGAGCACGAACCCCAGCAATATTAACGTAACAACCAAAAATTATATTGATAGGGGCGAGGGAAAATACAAGAGAACTCAACTGGAGAAGCGATCTAATGGCTATAAAATCAACGTTGGTCGGATAATTGAGACGTGCAGATGATCAACGTAGTCTGGATCGATGAAGGTATGGGAATGATTTATGAGAATGAGTGACTTAATGTGTTACGGTATATATTTGTGGTATATTTATCTATTACAGTATGTAGATTAAGAGAGTTTAACTTTGAGGTTGGGAAATATATATTTGATAGCCTCTCTTGAATAAAATCAACAAATCCCCTATTTCTTATCGATTCTACGTAGTAATTTTGTATGTATAGGAATGAAATAGCGTTACCACGAAGCCGTGACGGACCCCGTTGTGATTCTTATTCAAAAGAGTAGTGAGTAAAGCCAAGACCGAGATCACAATATATATGTCGCGAAAAAAAAAAAAAAAAAAAAAAAAAAAAAATTATTTGTCAAAAGAAGTTAAATCAACCTGCTGCGTGCTGTTTTCACTCCTAGCGCTCCACCCGCTGTGGGTGGGTTTCTGAGATGAAGTTGGTTTTGGGTTGTTGGAGAGGGATTAGTGCTATTCTTTAGGCATATTTAAGTTATTGAGTTGGTACTATATGTAGTTGTAGTCAGGGTTAATCGTCTCCGTGGAATCAAAATACACATACTCCCATTTTCTTAAAAAAATTTCTATATGAATGATAGAAATGGGCAGAATTGTGATTTTATTCAAAGAGAAACCATCAATATATATCAGTACATACAACTCAATAAAACTAAATATGTAAAGATAAATAACAATTTTTTATTATTATTATCATCATAATCATCAATCTCATCTGCATCTTCACCTCCCCCTATATTATATTAGATCCTGTTCAATGATTCATTGATTTCCCCCATCATATATTTTGTTGTTGTTAATACCATCCCTCAAACTTTGCTGGGGTTGGAGGCAAAGTTTGTATGCTTTAAATAATTCCATCCTGTTAGTTCAAAGATATGTCACATGTTGATGATAGATTTCTAGAATTCGCCCTTTTTTTGACGAATCTTGTGTATACACATTATTGCATGCGGTTGTGTCTCTGACAGGAGTTTTAAGTTCAGACAATTGATACGTGATTCCTTAGATTTCTTCTCTGTTGATGGGGATGCAGATAGATGGATACTTTTTTTCACGTTCAAATTGGGAACCATAACCATAATAAATAATCGTTGAGAAGTTATTAACTTTCAATTATTTTAAATTGGCCCCTCATCAATTTAAAATAATCATTCCAGTCTCTACACTTTATTTCCATGACATTTCATACCCATTAGTCCAAACTTAACTTTATTAGATCACTTTAATGATTAATTTTTAAACAATAGCACCAAACATTTTAATATATTATATGTGTGGCCCGAATTTTCCAACAAAAACTTGAAAACATTCACATTATTAAATGTTGCTGGGACTACAGGTCGTACAAATTGATGATGCGTTCCTTCTTAAAAAGGTACAAAACATTGCAGTTAAAAGGTAGTTTTATGCAGAAACATTACTCTCAGCTTTTTAAACAAGCCCAGAGCAGGAAAGTCATCAATAGAAGGTGATACCATGTTTTATTATTCGATGAAATGAAGTTTAAGGCCTTCGTTCCCTAAGGACTGCTGTTCCTTAAGCAGTTCTTCCGTCGCATTTACAATAGAACGGCTCGAGTGGTCCATCTCAATCATTTCTACTGTTGGTATGTCTCCAGTACCCGACGAGATCTCTTCCAGCTTCCAGCAGTGGAAAACTATGAGCTTCTGAAGGCTTGGGAAGTGAGTATTATCTGCTCTCCAGTGCACCAGATCTGTTTCATCAATTAGCAGGATTTTTAGTCGACAAAGTTCGCCTTCAGTTGGTTCCCACTCTGAGCCTGAGAAGGCATAATCTCTCAGTTTGAGCACTTCAAGATTTCGCAACGACCCAACAACTGACATATCTTCCCACGGAATTCTGCAACCACTCAAAGTTAACTCTTTAAAGGTTGGGGGGAAGAAAGTTCCTGGGGAAAAACAAGCTGCACCGGAGAGAAAACCTCAGGTACTGAAGAGAGCTTATTAACACGACATTTCAATATTTCAAGTTATTGTAGATAGACAAGATTGTTAACATAGAAGGATGCAGATTCCCATTTTTCCATCCAAATTCCTAATTTCTTTAAATTAGGAACTTGTTGAAGGACCTCCTTTGTACAAAAAGAAGCACTCACCACCGAAAGTGTTTGCAGATTTGCTAAAAGAGCAGAATTTCCCCAACCAAATAACTCACAAGGAGATTCTGACAAGTACCATACATTGAACCTGAGATGCCTTAACCTTGGCAACATCTAGATTTCGAGGGGTAGAGGTCTTGGAAACGGGGCAAAGCTTTTAACCAAGGGACGAAGTATCAAGGTTTGAAGATTCCAAAGCTTAGATATTGATGAAGGAATCTCCCCATTATAGGAAAAAGCAAGGTACCTCAAATTAACTAGTTTTACTATTTCAATTGGAAACGTAAAAAGTAAAACTTCAATCATATGCAAGACTCTGAGCGGTCTCAATTTTAAGAAGATGCGTGATGGGATAAATTGCCTACCAGTGTATAGGAGTGCCCGAGCAAGTGATACTAATCTTGTTGACTGATAAGAATTTGGAAGGCTATGGAAGAAGGGATCAAAACGTGGCATTTTTAAACAAAAACTTAGTTGGCGTTGTATGAAGGTACTGTTATCGTCGTCCGGGTGATGAAGGATATGCAGAAACTTCTCCTTTTCAGATTCTCTCACACACAAGTCTTGCAAGAGATCATGAATGCTAATTGTTTTGATTTTGCCATCGACGCGCCTCTGAAGAACCTGAACAAGATTTCTGCTAACAAGATCCTCTAGGTACTCCTTTCCCACCTCTTCCATGCTTCTAGGTCTGGTTTGTTTTAGAAATCCCTCGGCTACCCATAGTTTGATGAGCTTAGAGACATGGAACTTCCCATGTAGAGAAAGCAAGCTTTCAAATGTTTTGGCAAGTGATTATAATTTAAGCAAAGTATCTCCGAACACCGATTAGCAGCAGTAGCTGTAATCGAATGTATATTCTCTGCAACATTCTCCCATACATCATATGTCCAGTCGAGCTTGGAGAGGATCCCGCCAATCACGACAATTGCTAGTGGAAGTTCCCTGCATTTCTCAGCAATTTCCTGTCCAATTTCTTCCAATTCGTGAGGGCAACAATATTCCTTTCCAAACACCTCTGCAGAAAGTAGCTCCCAACCTTCATCATCATCTAGAAAACGCATTTGATGGAGACAGATAATGGAACCATCATATAAAGCCACATTCATTAGCTGAGTAGTCAATACAATTCGACTTCCATTTTTGCTATTCGGAAACAACCTTCTAAAATCATCCCAGGCTTCAGTGTTCCACACATCGTCCATTACAATTAAATACTTTTTAGACAGTAAAATTTTGTAGATATGCTCTGCCAATTCGACATCACTCTGATGATGCATTTTATCTGTAAGATTTCTTAGGGAATCTAAAAGGCCTAGCAGAATGTCTCGCCGATATCGTTACCCAAGCACGAATATGGAAATGATATACCGTAGGCGGATCATCATAGACATTTCTAGATAGGGTAGTCTTCCCTGTGCCTCCCATGCCTACGATCGAGATATTATTTAGTGCAATAGTTTGAATTTGTTGCTTTTACAATATCTTTTCTAGGAGATTTGATGTGTAAACATATACGAGTTCGGGGTGACAAAATTTTCATTCATTTTATCTCTCAAAGAAGATTTTATGACATGGTACACTGTCATGAATGCATTACATAAAAGTAAATTACTACAGCAAAAACCCATTGTAAGAATGTCTACTAAAATTCACAATTACTATCTACGATTGCAAACCGTCGTATATAATAATTTTTAGAACTTTTCTTGTTAATGAAAGTGGGGAAATGATGTGAAATGGAGATTAAAATTCAAGATATGTATGTTTGGTAATCCATGGAAACCAAATTATATATTTTGTGCTTCTGGGAATTTCGAATGGTGGATGCAACATCAAATTTTGTTAAAAGAAAGCTGGTTAGATGTTGCACTACATTCTATTCTTGTTAGTCGAAATTAGTGCTTTGATACTATGTAGATCTTAGAATAAACACAATGTTATGAGGAAAATTAAACACGCTTCTATTTATTTGGTACTTGATATATAGAGTTTGCGGGAGTTTTTACATAAGAGTGAAAGTACTGATAAAGATAATTATGGCTAGATATAAAGATAAATTAATTATTCAATATTATCTTAGCTAATATTTGTTATTCTCTCTAACAGTCACAAGTAGATGAATCTTTTTAGAGACAGACCCTCCAGGGGATTCTGTCATGTCCAGATCTTTTTCTGTTGCTCCATGTGGCAAGGCAAACTTAAAATTAAGCATCAATTTTGCTAATGCAAGCTCGCCGACAGCTATGGCAAATGTAATTCCAGGACAGCCTCTCCTACCGGCACCAAATGGAATGTACTCAAAATTAAGCCCTCTATAGTCCATTCCCGTGTCTAAAAATCTTTCTGGACAAAAATCTTCAGGATTTTCCCACGACAATGGGTCTCTTGCGATTGCCCAGGAATTGATTATCACTCGGGTTCCAACTGCAATGTCATAGCCTAATATTTCGCTATCTTGTGTAGATTCTCGAGGGAGTAACAATGGAGCTGGAGGATGTAGTCGTAGACTCTCTTTCATCACTGCCTTTAAATAGAGCATTTTATCTAAATCATCCTCTATTATATCTAATTTACCCCCGGCTACTTGTCTCACCTCGTTCTGCAATTTCTTCATGGATTTTGGGTGCTTTAATAGCTCTGCCATTGTCCACACCAAAGCAGTAGATGATGTATCGGTCCCGGCCAGAAACATATCCTACCATAAACGAGGTATGCATGTAAGATCCAAATATGTTTTATTGGTCTATCAATAAATCAGTGAACCTTCTTCACTTTCTGTTAAAACTATTCCTTTTTCTGTTAGTGAGTGAAAGAAATCTGCGGTAAAATGGGGGAAAGTATCTGTACATCTTATCTCTTTCTAATGCCTCGACTGATTTAGGTGATCAAGACGAACTTTAGTAGCATTCTCTACAAGAAAAAGACTAGATTTACCAAATTGTATTCCAAGTTTAGAGAAAATTTAAAATAGTTCACAAAATGTCCAACAAAGTATGATATTCACTGCTAATTCAGACACTTAGACACATTCAGAGAGAGAGAGATTCTTACAAAGATGACAGCTTTGATTGTGTCATTTTCTATAGGGGAACCAGCCATGTTTTCTCTCTGAATTTCGAGCAATATGTCCACAAGATCTGCTTCATTGCTTCTGTCTTTCAGGTTTGTGTCTCCTTTCTTTCGGTTTCTGTGCTCTTCAACTACACCTTCCAAAAAATCATCAAACCATATAGCCAATTTCTCTACATTTGCATCGAAACCATTAAGGCGAGTAATCCAGTCAAGCCATGGAATATAATCTCCTAGATTAAAAAAACCTGATAACTCATGAAATTCCTTAAACTTCGACATAATTTTTGTGCTTTCTTGTGAATCAGTGTATTTCCCCCCCAGGGCCACTCGACATATGATATCATTAGTAAGCAACACCAATATATTGCTCAAGTTTATTGAAGATGAAGAAGAATGTCTAATTTTCTCGATCATAAGGGACATTTCTTCTTCTCGTATACGACGAAAGGATTGAACCCTCTTATTACTCAAAAGATGAAGCACACATATACTTCTCACCTGCCTCCAGTACTCACCATAAGGAGCAAAAGCTATGTCCTTGGAGCCATAAATAATTTTGTCGATAACTCTCAATTTCGGCCTGTTTGAGAAAACCACGTCCTGATTTTTCATGATCTCGCGAGCACCATCAGCAGACGAGACAATAAGTAGTGGTAATCTGCCCATATGAAGCAGCATGAGTGGACCATAGCGTTTGGATAGTGCTTGCAGTGAACGATGGGGGAGTAGGCCGAGTTGGTGAAGATTTCCAATTACGGGAAGCTTTGGTGGAGATGGTGGCAATCTTTTCCGGGCTGTTGAAGAAAGATTACCATACCATTTGAAGAGGAAAACGATGAACAAAATTAAGGAAACAACAGGAACTATCAAATGTGAAAAAGAAATCATTTTCTCTTATACGCAGATGAATTCAGCAAGATATTTATATTTATTAGGCAGACTTACAGCTGAAATTATAATTTCAATCATGCTACTTGTACCGAAATCGTTGACAATTTTTTTGACATAATGCCACATGGCGGCCCCCTATTGCAGGCGCGCCCCAATAGGGGGCCGCCATGTGGCATTATGTCAACAAAATTGTCAACGATTTCGGTTTGTTGGCGCTTGCGGCGCACCTGCGGCGCCGCAAGCGCGCCCCCCAATAAGGGGCCGCCACGTGACATTATGTCGACAAAGTTGTCAATAATTTCGATACAAATAGATTAATTCTTATAATTTTGAAATTTTCATATTCATCTCTATTTGAGTGGTCCATTGATATTGTACGATTCAACCGTGAGTGGTCCATTGATATTGTACGATTAAATTGATTGTGCCCACAAAATATAGAGATTGGGATATATATCAAAAAAATTCGTGGTGTAAAACGAAAAGGGTTTAAAACTTTGATGGTCACCAAACTTCCAAAATGTGTTATTTTAGTCATCAAACCACTTTTTCAACGTCAATGGTCACAAAGCTTATGAGATTTTCTGAACTAAATCACTCGTCACATATTCGTTAATATGTTCAATGTTCAATTGATAAGACGTCATTAAAATGCAAATGAATATGTAGTAGCAAATGTCATTGTTCAATGGTATGTGATAATAATTGTTCATTGCTATTTTCTTCTATTAATTGTGATCTTTCTTCTATTTTCTGACATCTTTGCATTGCTCAAGGAGATAGGATGCGATTCGAGTCTCTATATTCCTAGAAATAGAAATTTCATGGCACACTATCTGGCCTTCTATGCTATTTTGTCCATAGTGTGGCACTTTGGATTTATTGTTTTTGGTTTTTATTTGGTTGCGTGTTCATGACGATTTAGTTAAAAAAAACAATGCGAACTTAGTTCAAACTAGGGGTTTTAAATAAGCCTTGCCAAGAGCGAATCGCTCAATCAAAGTGTGGTTCGTCTTGACCCATTAGGTCACCGTTGTCTCAACTCGCCTTTTTTTTTTTAAACTGAAATTGACATATTTCAATTGTTATGGAAATCGGCTCACACACATGCCGAGGAGCTGGCTCACTCGACTCTGGAGTCAACTCGTACGAATAGCTTGCAAGAGGAATTCGTTGCTCAACTCGCTTTAGACTCGACCCGATCTGAGCCAATAAGGCCGACTCTCCCCACTTAATTAACACCCCAAATTCAAACAAAGAGGAAAAACAGACATAAGGTTAGATGACCAAACACGTTTTTACCCTAAAATCAGTATTGCAGAAGTTGCAGGGACTCATTCACACCATCATTGCTGCAGTTCATTGATTTTTATGGGGTTGTTCTTTTGTGGTAAGTGGGATACATTAATCCCAGTTAAAATATCTGCACGAGGCTATATTTAAATATTTTTTGGTCTCTGTCAAATATTAATAATTTTGTTTGACACATATACTTCTTTATTTCAAATCAATCGCATAATGTAAGGGTTTGTTTGATATCGTTAATTTTCCCTTGAACTATTTTCCAAAGGAAAAATCTAAATACACCAAAAGTTTTACCAAATTTTTCACCAAATGGACAAGTGGCTCCCCCTATTAGTAGGGCGCGTGGATTTGGGGAAACTTTTGGTAAAATTTTATGTTGTTGTAGCATAATTCTTTTTATTTTATTTTATTTTTTTATAAAGTCATGTTTGGTATCCGATTGAAATCTAAATCAAAGTTAACAATTAATTTTAATAATATATTTCCTGCAATTCATAACAATTTAATTTTTATCAAAATTTACTAAATATTTGATTTTTAATCTCCACCAAACAGGGACAAAATTAAAATAAATTTGAATTTGATAACATGTTAAGTTCAAAAAATTTCGACGTTCATACGCTAATCGAATCTACAAATTGCTCATGTCATTTCAAAACTTATTTCGAGAACTACATTATGGGCATATCGAATAGTCCAAATAGATATCGAAAATAGTTAAAAATACGTTAAACGCGAGTCTTAAAAAATACGTCTAACTCGCATTTTTTTTAAAAAAATCAATTATTTCATTCACAGTTATTATTTTTGCAATACAAATTTTTCAATGTAATTTTCATCATTTTATTAGAAAATTTTATAGGGAATGTGACATCAAATTTTTTTTGAAATTTTACATCCTAAAAAGTCATATCTCATGTAAATTTTCGGATGCAAAATTACATGGGGCATTTTTTTTGGATGCAAATTTTTTTGTTGTAAAATTTTTCCTAACTTCTTACAAGTTTGATTGTGTCCCCTAACTTAAAAATTTTGCATTCGCACCTTGGTTTGATGGTCAATTTTTTCCATGAAATTCAATGAATATGTTTTCCCACCATTTTAGTGGAAAATAGTTTTCACTTCCAGCACATTTTTTTTTTATTTTTTGCAATTAAATTTTTTTTTATCAACAATGGTAAAAATATTTTCCCTTTTAATGGACAATTTACATGCAAAACAAAGTCAAACGATTGATATTCGGTATGATAATTTTTTTTTTGACAATTGGAACAAATTCTAGACCCAATAGTAGAAAAACAATATCACTTTCATTGACAATTTTCATAAAAAAAAAAAAAATCAAACGGACACCAAACTTTCAACATTTTTTAGGTGAAAAATTATATCAATTAAACACAATTAATTACATTTCTTAGTAAAACAATTTCTAAATAATTCAATTCCCTTTAAATCATTTTCTTTTCACGTACTTTCCACATTTGCAATCAAACGGACCCTAATATATTTTCTTATTCTATGCTTTTAAAAAATGGATATTTCTAATTGTACATAATTTGGTGTACATAAGGGTATCCACCCCCTCACATGGAGGTGGGACCCATGTGAATAAAAAATATAAGGGTATCCACCCCCTCACAACAAAGAAAGGCCAAATTAGGGCACGAGAAAATGCAAGGCCTATAACTCGTCTAAGTTTATACTCTTACTCCGTTGTTTAATTTTTTTATTGCCGTCTCATCTAATTACCAAGATATAATAAGGCGGGATTGAACTAAAATTTTGGGCAAACTTAAAAATTATATTTATGCTAAATGTACAGAAAATGTTTGACAAAATACTTACAGAAGAATACTTGACAAATCTTCATTGGTTTTTAAAACAACAATCATAGAAAATGCACCATACATGTGTTGTATGATTTCTATGAAAAATTCCCTAACTAAAAATTATACTAGTCTACAATAATTGAGATTTAATTATAAAAAATAAATAAATAAGGCATCCATGACAATCAATCGATCTTCTCATCTTCCATCTTTAATGAAAAACTTTTGGTCTTATTATATTTTTAAACAACCAATCAAATTAAAACATAACACGAATTTAAGTTTTCCTTTTAAAACAATAAGAAATGAATGTTACTACTTTTATAATATGAGTCATTAAATGTCACATCAATTAAGACGTTACTTTTACTTAATATGCTCCTGTTTGGTACACATTAAAATTTTCATTCTATTCTTTTACTCATTTTCAATCACACATTTTTCAATAAAATAATATTTTTCATCACATCAATAACTTTTTATTATTTTTCAACTACACATTCTCCATCAATATACTATTTCAGAATACATTCTTCTAAAATAATATGACTCAAACGCACCCTATATTCCATTTCGATGAGCTATCCAAACATAAGTGGAAATGTAGTTTTCAATTGATGCTAACCTGCTATTTCTTTCAAAAGAAATTCAAGATAAAATGACAATTAATTTGGGCTCATTTGATCTACCATGCCCAACACGTTTGCACCATGTCACACATATGAATAAAACAAGAAGTCCATAATAAATCAACGACTTATTGGTACAAAATCCTCCTATCCTTTGAACACGTTGCGAAATATTCCACATTTTCAAATTGGTTGAAACCATCCTATATGACATTTGAGGTGTGAACCACCCCATGTCGTCCAATTCCGAAAGTTTAAATGTTAAAAACAATAAAAAGGGTCAAAATTAATAAGGAGAAATTATAACTGCAATCCTGAATTTTTTATTGTGTAAAAAGGATAAAATATGCAAACAAAATTCAAGGCGTGGACAAAATTTTTAGATGTGCTAAAGATTAGGAACAAATTCTGAAATTTTCCTAAAAAAAATTAGAAAAAGAATGATGTTGAAACTTGAACTACTGATTGATGTGATCATTATGGAGCCTCGAGCACGAAGACTTCCCGGCCTCCCCATTCTCAATTATGTGACTTGTGTCCTTGGGACTTGATATATGCTCGGGTGTATCTCGAGGATTGTTCCTATCAAAAATGCCACAGTTACATGTGTTGTCCTCGAGATGAGTGGTCGGGCATTTGCCATAACCAACTTCGCAAAGAACTGTACGATCGAATAATGGTAGTCCTCACCCCGTTAGGACTTCAACCCTATCCAATTACCATTATTCAAGGAGTCCTAGGACCGTAAGTGGTCTATCTTGAAACATGTTAAAGGAAAGGTAAGGTGAAACTTCTAGTTTAAATCCAATACTAACTCCTACCATAAGTCATTCCTAAAAATAAGGTGACAAGTCCTACTAGGAGTCCACTACAACTTAGGTCTATAAATATAGGACCATTGATCATTATTCAGGTACATTTTTACATATATTCACAACATATATTTTCTCTTAAATACTCTTTTTGACTAAAGTATCGGAAGGGCGACGAGGACACACATCAACGTCTTTGTTTCAAGTACCAAAAGATTTCATTCGTGCTCATTATAAATTGTCAAGCTCGGGAAATTAGCAGGTGCAATTTTTGGTAGCATCATTAGCACCATCTGTGGGAATCGCTACCAAAAGTCATGGTGAATACGCGTTCAGGACTTCCTCTTCCAAGCGTATCCACTCCAAACTAACCATCCGTTACGGATCCTCCAGTTCATCAAGGAGACTCACCAAGAATGCTTAACTATGTATCGTCATTCTCTAACCTTGTTGATAAGTTCTCCGTCTTCTTTGCAAGTAGTAAGCACGTCAAGAAGACAGCAGCCACCCACATATAGCTCCGCTAGGGGCCTAATGAGACCTTACGTAACTTCATGATGAGATTCAACAAAGAAAGGTTACAGATACCCGACCTTCACATCACATCAGTAGTTTTGGCTCTAACATATGCAGTAGAGTGTGAAGCCTTTAGAATATCTTTATCTAAGATACCCCCAAAGTCAGTGACAGAGCTCTTAACCCGAGGTGAAAAATACATCAATATGGATGAGGCAATGAAGGCTACCCCGAGCTCTGAGAAATCCCAGCTTAAGAGGTCACACAAGCCCTGGCTTGCAACATGATCATGCTCGGGGTAAGCAGAGGCAGGAAGGACCACTTAGGCCATTTACTCGTCTAAACACTTATAAGTCCAACATACTGATGGAGATCAGAGACATGAAGGAGCTTAAATGGCCTCCTAGGTTGTGATCTCCCTCGAAGACTAGAGACCAGAACAAATACTTTGACTTTCACAGGATCATGGGCACAATATGGAAGAATGTATAATGTTGCAGTGAAAGATTAAGGCATTGATTAAAAGGGGATTTTTGAAGACATACATCGGGAACAACAAGCGTCCAAGGAACGATCACAACAAGGGTAGGACATCGGGCTCATGAGGAGGTAACAAACCTACCATTAGTACAATCAATATTATAGTTGGAAGAATAGCGTCAGGAGGAGACTCAAACAGTGGAAGAAAACAATATGCTGGGCAGTATGAATCGGCCCAAGAGACCACTATTTCTAACACGGAAGACATTACCTTCAGGACAAAGGATTTAGAAGGTATAACTTTTCCTCATGATGATGCCTTGGTCATATCCGCTATAATAGCCAACTTCGAGGTCAGGAGGATAATGGTAGACAATGGGAGTGCAGCCAATGTATTTTCCCATGACGCCTATGAGAAGAAGGGGATTTTCGCTAACCAACTCAAGATGGTCAAGACCCCACTCCAGGGATTCGAGGGTGGAACAATCATTCCGAAATGAATTGTTGACCTTCCACTAACTTTGGGCTTAAACCAAAAGCAGGTGACAAAGATTACGCCTTTCCATGTGGTCCAAACCTCTGTAGCATACAACGTCATTCTGGGAAGACCGCTAATTAATAGCTTTTATCATGTAATCTAAGCAAATAATCCTCTTCTCGATGCAATTACGGCTCACAAATCAATGGATCAGTAGCCAATTGATTCAAAACATTAAAATAAAAATAATTCATAGCATCAATTGAAGATTTAAAGCTTTTAATTAAAATTAAAGTTCAGAACTAGGTTACAAAAGCTAACTATATTACTCAATCATATATCATGGGAGAAGAAAAACACAAGAAAAAAAATTAAAGTATAAGATCGGATTTCAAGAAAAAAAAAACAAGAAAAAGATGTAGATCTTGCGTCAAGATTTCGTATTTTTCAAGTCAAAACCTTGAAACCTTTGTTTCTTGAATCTTTCCTCCTTTTGGACTCTTTTTTCTTGTGATTGATATGACTTTTTTGTTCCAAGAGGCCTTTTTGGCCTGTATAACATGTGTTTGTGTGTGTGTGTGTGTGTGTTATCCTCACGTCTCGATTTGATTATATGGGTATAATGAAACCATACAAGTCTCTCTTAATTATTGGACTAAGGCATGTTTTTATATAGCAAGATTTTCAGGTAGAACCATTGTTCAACTTGGTTTTCATAAGAGTTTGAGAAGGAAAAAGAGACAATTCCTTGAACTCTTTTTCTTATGAACTTTAGTCCTTCATCTTCTAATATTTACAATTAAGTTGTCATCATTTCAAAATTATTAATAATTAATTCGAAGCAAGTTTTGAAAGTTTCCAATTTAGTCCTCAAACTTTTAAAATGCCAAATTTAACTCTCGAAACTTAGGAGTTTTTACCAAATGCTCCATTTTAATACTTTCAATTGATCACATACCATCCGATTAATCTTCAATTGCTCCAAATCAACTTCAATTAAGTTCCAAATAACCTTTTTTTTTTAAAACCAATTGTATCCAAGTTGGGATTTCTCATATTAATTAACTTCATTTACACAAATTAAATATATTATCCCTCAATTTATATATAATTAAATAAGAATAGAATCTCAAATAAACGATAAAATGTAATTATCAATTGTCTGTCCATTCTCCTTCGGTTTGATAATTTACCAGTGTTTCTTGACTTTTGCGATGTCGAAATAGAAATGTAATTGGAAAAAAAGGGGAAAGGATCCAAAAGATCTTTTTCCAAAAATTTCCTTTGTCCACTTGCTATCATACCTTCCCTCAATGGCCTCAATACGTTGACTCCTCAATCCTCAATTAAATCTTTTTTTTTTTTTTATGGTTGAATATATTTCTATAGTCCCATATCACTTAATGCCCGAACTCTTTCTTAAATATCAAGGATCATCAAAATAAGCAAGAATACTATGACTCCAACCAATTTAGTATTGGAAAATTGTTCGAATAAAATTACTTCTTACCATATTGTTTAAGGTGGGACCACACAAATACGTGTTTTTCTTCACAGGTAAATAATTGCAGTACACATTGTAACTTGGAAAAGAGAGTGAGTTAGAGAATTTTTAGAAACATACAAAAACTTTCAAGATTCAAGATTCGAAATTGAAGAATTAAGCAAGAAGATTGGGATTTCTTGGATAATCAACTAAAGGGATTCAAAGACCAACATTTAGCACCTCTCACCCATTGTCAAAAAGATCACCTGCCTTTTGTCCTTGATCGGCAGCCAATATGGCTACTTGTTATGTCAAAGCATCAAACTGTGGGCAAATATGTATTAGTTCATTTCTACAATCCCCAACATCAACCTTGGCACCCGTCTCCTAGCCATCCGTTCTCTTCAAATTTTTCTCTCCCTCCTCTAAGTTTCTTGATAAAAAAAAAAAAAGAAAAAGAAAAGTAAATTAAAAAAATGTCCGGATCTCGATATTTTTGGCTAGTTATCGCTTTGCCATTCCACAAAACTATTACCATTTAAACATCGAATATCTGCTTAACTCACATAGAGCATCAAATTCAAGAAATTAAATAAAAGCATCCTTAATTTCCTATAATCAATAAGGCCAATATAGGTCCACAACAAAGAAGCAACTGTGGTTTTTCAAAGGTGAAATACCATCATTAAACCACTTCCAAAGTACAACCAAAATCCATCGTATTTCCACAACAAGGTACGACTTCCAAATATATAGAAAAAACGATAGAACCCTTTGGTATTCCTTGCATCTATACTTACCTCATTTCCCACTTTGATAGCTTCAAACATTACTCCCCCTCGTATTTCACCACTACCTGTTTGTGAAGTTCCAAACATCACCATAAAAATATTAAGCATCCAATTGAAAAATTTGTAAATGGTTTATAAATTATAAATATGAATAGTAAGAGAGAAATGTGTGAATAATAATAAGTACCAATTTTGAATGTATTATCTACAACTTTTACCACATTTTGAACTATTATCCCATCCTTTATTTTTTCACACCCTTGGTTCTAATGACAATCGCTATGTCACTTGTTTTACTTTTACTATCTAATATTTGACTCAACAAACGCAGGGGAACCTCATCGAGACCGCAGCTGAAAATTACTACATTGAAGAGAGTGTGAGGAAAGACACAAACCTGAAAATTATCGTTTCCGCATTCCTTTTGCTCTTCTTGTATGGACTTTGCTGAAGCCACAACGGAAGAGCAACATTCACACAACTTGATTGCTTGAAAAGTTGGAATTTTTTCAAATCCAGAAGGGATCTCCAACAGGTTGTAGCAGTACCTAAGATATAAGTGCTCCAGGATTGGGAAGTGCGTTTCATCGGCATTCCATTGCTCCAGATCAGTCTCCTCTAGAAGTAAAAATTTCATATTATGGAAAAGAGAGATATTGAGAGAGGAATGTTATTCAACTTAATCAAGGAATAAAAGAAAGTTCAACACTTATAAATACAGACATGGAAGCTAAAAGGAGGGAAATGAAAAAGAGGCGGGAAAATTAGTTACAACTAAAATTAACAAACAAAACCATTAAGACTTCAAAATCAGCTCAACAACATGATTCCTTGACAGCTAGGTCCAGCTAGATGATCCACTGGTTTTGATACTCCCCTTCAAGATGGACTATGAAGATTAATTATAGCCATCTTGGACATCAAGTGAATCAGCATAGATGCAGGCAGAGGTTTTGTGAAAATGTCTGCTAACTTGTGACTGGTCCTAACTAGTTGCAACTTGATTGTTCCTTCGTTGATTTTGTCCCGTACAAAATGACAGTCTATTTCAATGTGTTTAGTACGCTCGTGGAAAATGGGATTAGTAGCTATATGGACTGCAGCCTGGTTGTCACAGAAGATCAAAGCAGGTCCTTTAATATTCACATAAAAGTCACGAAGTAATTGCTGTATCCAAACTAGTTCACTGGCAGTAGATGCTAAAGCCTGGTACTCAGCTTCTGCAGATGACCTTGATATGGTGGTTTGCTTCTTTGCCTTCCAAGATACCATCGAATCCCCAAGGAAAACACAAAATCTAGTAACAGATTTCTTTGAGTCCAAACATGAACCCCAATCAGCATCGACATAGGCACGCAACTGAAAAGACACACCAGCTGAGAATAGGAGACCATGTCCTGGTATGGCTTTAATGTATTGCAGTAGATGATGGACTGCATTTAAGTGAGGCTTTCGAGGTTGTGATACAAATTGACTCAGTTTATGAACCGCGAAAGTAATGTCTGGCCTAGAAACTGTTAAGTACAATAGACGCCCAATCAATCTTCTATACATAGAGCCATCTTCTAATAACTCCCCCTCAAAGGAGTTTAGGCGAACTTTGGGATCCATTGGCACCATAGCAGGTTTACAGCCTGTGAATCCAATGTCTTCTAATAGTTGAAGAGCATAATGTCGTTGGGACATTACAATGCCATTCCGTGATCGCGCAATTTCTAACCCAAGAAAAAACTTGAGATTTCCAAGATCCTTAAGTTTAAATTGACTGTGAAGGAATCCCTTTAAGTCTTCAATAATGGTTGAATCTGATCCTGTGATGACTATGTCGTCAACGTACACTAGTAAAGCCACGAATTTGTCTCCAGCCCCTTTTGTGAAAAGGGAATAGTCGGACCCTCGACTGATGAAAACTGTGGAGTATAAGGGCCTGGGAAAACTTTGAAAACCATTGTCTTGAGGCCTGCTTTAAACCATAAATGGACTTATGCAGCTTACATACCAATCGCTCCCCTTGTCTGCTAGGCAAATTTGAAGGTTTATAATCTAGAGGCAAGTCCATGTAGATCTCCTCAAAGAGATCACCATGAAAAAAAGCGTTATTCACATCCAATTGAATGAGATGCCAGTTATTCATGGCAGTAATAGCTAGTAGAAGTTTCACTGTCACCATCTTAGCTACTGGAGAGAATGTTTCCAAGAAGTCTAACCCTTCTTGCTGAGTAAAACCTTTTGCAACTAAGCGTGCTTTGTGCCGTTCAACACTCCCATCAGATCTTTATTTGGATTTATAAACCCATTTGCACCCTATAGTATGCTTTCCTTCAGGTAGTGCTGTAATAGACCAAGTTTTGTTGGAAACCATAGCATCAAGTTCAGCAGCCATGACATCTCTCCAATGAGCCTCTTGCATTGCTTGATGATAAAATTGGGGTTCAAGATTTGATGATATGTTCAAGATAAGATTTCTATGTGAAGGGGAAAATTTTGAGTAAGAAAGATAGTGGCTTAAAGGATAATGGTGAGATGAGTGAGCAATGGAAGGTGTTGAATTAGACAGGAGATTACAATGAAACTCCTGCAAGTAGGATGGGGTTTTGCTAATCCTTAGTGACCTTTTGAGAGCAGGAACCGAAGGAACATTCAGTGCATTATTGCTGTTAAGATTTGAATGATCAGTATGAGTAGAATGATTAAAAGCATCATCATGACAGGTATGGCTTGAATTATCTGCATTCTGTGATGATATATCACCATGAATAGAGGTGCTATTATCATCAGTAGGCATAATAGCAATAGGATTAGGCAATACAAGGTTAGGAAAAGAGTCAATTTCTTCAGGTGACTTTGAGATGGAATGAAAGGGAAAGATATGATCATGGAAAATCACATTTCGAGAAATGAAAATAGTTTTGGAAATGATATCATATAACCTGTACCCTTTTATACCAAGATGATATCCAATGAAGACACATGATTTTGCTCTGGGATGGAATTTTAAACGATGGGAGGTAATGGTAGAAGCAAAACATAGACATCCAAAAACCTTAAGGAAATTGTAATTCACTGGTGCATGATAAAGCAGGGTAAATGGAGTTTTGTTCTGAAGAATAGGTGAAGGAGAACGATTTATCAAATAAGTGGCTGTGAGGACACAATCTCCCCAGAATGAGACGGGAACTTGCGATTGAAAGACTAAAGCTCTTGCTACATTTAGTAAATGTTGGTGTTTTCTTTCAACAACTGAATTCTGTTCAGGGTATTCAGGGCAAGAAAATTGGTGTAACACCCATTTTTCACTGAAAAACTCCTTGAAACGTAATTCGGGTGCATTATCAGATCTGAAAGATTTAATGGTTTTGCCAAATTGTGTTTCAATAAGGCTGAAAAGCTTGGGGATGATGTCTAGCACATCAGATTTCTACTTCATCAGATAAACCCAAGTGAATCTAGTGCAGTCATCCACAATTGTTAGGAAAAATTTATGGCCATCACGAGTGGGAGAGCTATAAGGACCCCATACATCGCAATGGATGAGATCAAAATGCTCTGCTGATAAATGATTGTTAGAACTAAATGACAGACGCCTTTGTTTAGCAAGCGGACATATGTAACAAGGAGTAAAACCATTTTTGTTACTTTTGAATTGTAAATGATCTTTTAACTTTTCCCATCTCTTAAAAGATAAATGTCTCAATCTATGGTGCCAAACATCAGTGGTCACCTTATTTACTACAGAACAAGCATGATCACTAACAGACTTAGGAGTGTTACAACCAACCGAATTACAAACATTCTTCAATACATCAATTTCAGCATTAATGATGTAAAGTCCATTGACCATATCAGCCCTGCCAATCATTCTCCAATTGCACAGATCTTGAATATCACAATAGTCAGTGAAAAATTTGATAGTTATATCTGAATCCTTGGTCAAGGCACTAATAGATAACAGATTAAATTTGAACTGAGGCACAAACAACACATCCTGAAGGATCAATTCAGAATTTATTTCAACAGAACCAATAAACTGAACAGATATTCTGGTTTGATTTGGCAATGTGATATAGGCACCTTGTATTGCTCTTAATGTATTGAATGATTCACGATTGAAGCAGACGTGGCTAGTTGCCCCAGAGTCTATAACCCAATATTTATTAGAATTCAGTATCTTATTTCTCGAAATGGACAAGCATATACCTGATACATTTTCTGATTTTGTAGTCTCATCTCCTACTTTTGCAGCAACAAGATGTGTGCTCAACATATTCATCAGGTGTTTGTACTGATCAGAATTCAAGGTTTGTACAAAGTCTTCAATATTTCCAGCGGATTGGCCTGTAAGTGAATCAGAAATTTGGTTAGTCACAGCGTTTGACCTATAACCAGATTGATTACCTGAACTTGTCCTTTGCTTAGTTTTGTATCCAGGTGGATAACCATGGAATTTATAACATTTGTCAACTCCGTGACCTCCATACCCACAATAGGTGCAAATAGGTCTCTCTCTCCTTTGATTCCTGTTATAGGATTGCCCCAATGTTGGCTTTCTATCATTAGTTTTAGCATAGAAAGCCAATGAATCAGTGGTTCCAGTATTCAGATTTACGCCCCTTTGTTGTTCTTCTTGAGAAATGAGAGAGAACACCTTATTGATTGGGGGAATGGGATCCATAAGCAGTATCTGTCCCCTTACTTGAGCATAGGAATCATTCAATCCCATTAGGAATGATATAACATATTCCATGTGGTAGTGCTCCATTAGCTTCTTATTTCCTTCACAAGTACACTTTCCACACGAGCAAGAAGGTCTATAATTGCTAAGCTCTTCCCATATGATTTTCAGTTTGGTGAAATAAACGCTAACTGACATCTGTCCCTGTGTATGATTCATTAGATCTCGCCTTAGCTAAAAAATTTGAGGACTATTCCTCTGTTGAAATCGTTCCTTCAAATCAGTCCAGATATCATGAGCAGATTCAGAATATATTATGCTAGCAGAAATATCCTTTGATACAGAATTGAGGATCCATGAGATACCCATATTGTTGTTCCGGATCCAGGAATTGAGAAGTTCAGCATTATTTTCAGGTCGAGTGATAGAACCATCTATAAAACCAATCTTGTTCTTCACTGATAAGGCCATGAACATAGCGCGACTCCAAGAAATGTAATTCTCACCGATCAATTGCTGCGAAACAAGCGTAAGTCCAGGGTTGTCTGAATGATGAAGGAAATATGGATTGGAACCACTTCAGCTGCGGAATTGCTCACCGAAGAGTTTGAAATTTGAATTGGATCAGTTGCCATGATTTATCAGCGGAAATCAATTGTGAAGTGCAATATGCTCTGATACCATATTACGGAAAAGAGAGATATTGAGAGAGGAATGTTATTCAACTTAATCAAGGAATAAAAGAAAGTTCAACACTTATAAATACAGACATGGAAGCTAAAAGGCGGGAAATGAAAAAGAGGCGGGAAAATTAGTTACAACTAAAATTAACAAACAAAACCATTAAGACTTCAAAATCAGCTCAACAACATGATTCCTTGACAGCTAGGTCCAGCTAGATGATCCACTGGTTTTGATATTTCAATTGGCTAAATTCCCCTTCAATTGGTTCCCACACGGGGCCTTCGAAGGCATGATCTTTCAGTTTGAGAACTTCAAGGTTGCATAGCGAACCTATAATTGTCGTACTTTCCCAAGATATTCTACAGCCACTCAAAGTTAACCTTTTGAGTCCCGGTGGGAAAACGAAGTTCACCGGTAGAGGATCCTGATATTTCAAATATGATTTGGGAAAGAAGAAGCATTTTAAAATCTTAAGTCGATGCAGATAGACAAAATTGTCAAAACTGTAGGATGACCACTTAGTTCGTCCATCATGCTCGTACGAAATGACCAATTTCTTGAGGTTGGGCAGCATTTGAAGGACCTCCTTTGTCCATCTGAAATTTATCACGTTGCTAAGTGTTTCTAGCTTTTCCAAGGGAACAAAAATTCCCCCGTTTAATACATCAGTAGGATAAGGAAAGAAAGCTCGGACGAACAACAGATGCCTTAATCTTGGCATTTTCCAAATTTCCAGTGGTAAGAACGATGTATTAAAGACTTCTCTAAATTTCCCTGGATTAACAATTAGGGTCTCAAGATTGAAAAGTTTGGATATTGAAGCAGGAAAACTATACTTTATCCAGTAGGTCAAAGCAATATACCTCAAATTGAATAGTTCTACTATTTCAATGGGGAACTCATCAAACCTTATAGTGAGTGCGTCCAATACCTTTAGCAGCCGAAAACTTGTGATGAAGTGTAATGATAGATGGTTTTGGTTATTTCGACGAAAGAATATAACAGAACGTGTTGGGAGCAAACAAGAAGTCCCACATCGGTTGGGAGAAGAAAAGAAATCCACCATATAACCCAAGTGAGCTATTCCACCCATAACCAATTGGTTTTGGGTTGGAACCTCACTTGGGCCGGGTGGTGTGGGCTTGGGCCTGGTTAATTGCTCATCTTAATCCCTACAACTGGTATCAGAGCTCAGGGTCGGAGGAACGCAGTAGAAAGTGCGGTGGCGATCGGGCTAAAAATCATTCGCGTTTGAGGTGTCTTGTGTCGAAAGTCTTCATGACATTGGTGGTTAGGCGGCGGGTCCCGTTTGGTCGAGGGCGACAGTAATAACGGCGGTACAAAATGATTGGCGGATGGATTATCGTTTGAGGGGAGGACACAATGATGTGGTCCTTCGTTTGAGGGGAGGATTGTTGGGAGCAAACAAGAAGTCCCACATCGGTTGGGAGAAGAAAAGAAATCCACCATATAACCCAAGTGAGCTACTCCACCCATAACCAATTGGTTTTGGGTTGGAACCTCACTTGGGCCGGGTGGTGTGGGCTTGGGCCTGGTTAATTGCTCATCTTAATCCCTACAACTGGGTTGGGTTTTTTGATACCCAATAAATTCGGGCTATGATGTTAAATCGGTATTTTTAGTTGGATAATATTTCATAGGTTTCGGCCGATGATTGAAATGATATGATGACACCACAATCGGACCAATCGAATCACGTAACCCACTTGGACCATTCGAAGTAGCCTAATTGTATTAGTGTTGCTCATGGCCCGACCCGAACGTTTTGGATGGCTTTCAGGGTTAGCCCACTTAATCTATCTGTTATTGGGCCCTGTTTGTTTGACCTAAAAGCCTAAACCCTAAACCTACCCTTAACCTATTTAAGTTTGTTTGTTAATGACAATTAGTGTGGAAGAAAATAAGAGCAACCCGTCTATCATTGTGAAGGAAGAGAAACCGACCTCCATTGTCTTGCTTTGTGCTTCTTGGTGGACATTCTCCTTTCTCCTTCCTTTCTCCCTTTGCCTTGGTGGTTTAAAGATAGTTGTTCTTCATCTTCACACCATAGTCCTAAGTGGGCTGTTTTCAGTTGGAGCAACCAAACATTGGGAAGTGTTCGGTTTGGATTCGTTTGGTCGATTGTGGTGTATTCTTGGTGGTTAACTGAGCCCGGTTTGGTGAAATCAAAGGTCAATAATTCAACAGAACGGACGGGTGACTCACGATCTTGAGCAAGGGAAAGTCTGGTGCTTTCATACTTGAGATCTGATTGAATACTTACATGACGCAGATTATCTGTGACTTCTGGAAAATGATCATTATCCGACTTCAAAACTTGTAGAAACTTCTCGTCCTTAGCTTTGATCACGCAGAGTTCTCTCATGAGGTCATGGATACTGCAGCTCTTGATTTCACGATTATAACTCCACTCTCGAACCATAATCAGATTTCTATCAATAAGATCCTTTAGATACTCCTCTGGCAACTCTTCCAAGCTTTTTGATTTATCTGTCTTTATAAATCCATTCGCAACCCATAAATTGGTGAGTTTGGATTTACGAATCACGTAATCTTCAGGGATAACGCCCATATAAAGAAAACATGCTCTCAAATAATGGGGCAAGTGGTTATAACTCAAAGATAATATCTCCAAATACTCCTGCTGAGAAGCTTTACTTACTGCAGAGTATAAATTTTCTGAAACATACTTCCAGTAATCTTCTGTTCTCTCGGTTTTGTAGAGGAGACCACCTATCACGACAAGAGAAAGTGGGAGTCCCTTGCAGTTCTGTGCAATCTCGATTCCAATTTTCTCGAGTTGAGGAGGACAATTTTCTTTGCCAAAAGCCTTCTCACGCAGTAGAATCCAACTTTTTTGGACATCTAGACCTTTCAGATGTTGAATATGGCCAGAGGAGTTGGCTTGAGCAGCTACAAGTGATTGCCGGGTAGTGAAAATTATTCTGCTTCCATTATGGTCATCTGGAAATACTTTTTGGACTTCCTCCCAGGCCTTTATATCCCACACATCATCCATTACAATTAGATATCTCTTGCCCTTCAAACTTTTGTGCAGGAGTTCAAATAATTTTCCAATGTCCTCTTGATATAATTCATGAGTGAGATGCTTTGTGGAATTTAGAAGGCCTGTGATCATTTCTTGCACGTGATATCCTTGAGATACTGTTATCCAGGCACGAGTGTCGAAGTAATCGACAATACTCAAGTCATCATAAACGTTTCTTGCTAGTGTGGTCTTGCCAATGCCTCCCATCCCAACAATTGGGATGATTTCTCGTTTAGAAGATGGCTTAATCAACCATTCCTTAATTTCCTTCAAGTAGTCGTTAAATCCCACCATAGAACTCTTGTTACCGGAACCATCTTGTGAAGAACCAGCAGGCAAAGAGATCCTAGGTTGCAGATCTTTTATGTTGTTCCTGTCCTTCGTCTTCATCTTCTCTTCTGAAACAGAATGGAGTTCTTCTAGTACCTTCTGCAAGCCTTCATGTTTCTGCTCCCATTCCAATATGATCTGATTCGACATATGGGATTCAGTTATAACTTCCTGACTTCCAGATTCTAAGAGAATCTGATTCAATATGTGGGATTCAATTATAACTTCAGCTTCATATGTCACATCTCTAATCCTCTCTTCCAAACTTCTAATTATTTCACTATTTTTGTGTGAAGAATCTTCCAGAAATGATAGCAAAGGGCTAAACTTTTCATGGAGAGATCTTATGGTCTGTTGATCTGTTTGATGAAGAGATAGAGATTGATCACTAGGATGCAGGATCTGCTCAAGTGTTTGAGCAAGTGAAAGTAGAGATGCATAAGCCATTTCAATGGAAAAAGAAGGTTTGGCAATGTCAAAGGATTCAAGGCAAATTTCAAGGGAAAAAGGATTTTAGGCAATAAAACGAGCAAGACTTTAGAGGCAAGAAGATAACTTCATATAAGAAAGCAATTTTATAATTAATTAAACAAACTGCCAATCATGTGCAGTTCTAGCCTATATGGTGTGTTTTTCTTCTTATATATTGAGCCTTTTGCCATTTGAGGAGAAGAATTTCTTCCTGTTCTTCACTCTTATCCCTTAGGTCAATTTCTTTAGGTGGCGAGTTTGAACATTGACGCTTCTCCTATCCCATTTATGAATTCTTTTGGGAGGGGAGTTGATCTTTAAGTGAGTGTTCCTTTGTTAACTCCAAATCGGCCCCATGTTTCCAGTTTCCAAAGAGAAAGTGGAGAGAGGAGAGGTAAAAAGCGATGAAGAAATAGAAAAAAAAAATGATGGATGCAATTGAGATTTTGTGAGCGTCATTGTTTATATCTGCATAACTAGTTAAAATAATATTGAATAGTGTTAGAATTCGGGTCGACCCGAATTCTATTCGAAGGATAATTAAGAATTCTAATTGAAGCCGGCTTAAGAAAAACTCTATTTGAAATGCTATTTTCAAATCCTATTTGAAGTCTATTTGGCAAATTCTACTTGAAGTTCTATTTGAAAGCACAATTGAGAGTTTGAAATTTATGTTGGACTTAAAGAGGTCAACATATATACGGACTAGGGAGAAATTTATGGCGATTTCCGCTAGTCTACCACTCGAGCAACGTTGAAATTTTGTGCAGAGAACTGGCTCCAACCTAGTGCTCGAGCAATGCCAAAGCTGCCCGCTTGGCACCATCTTGGCGCTCGAGCCACGACTCGTTTGGCCATGTCTGTTTTCGTGTTTTGAGCACTCATTTTCATTTATAACTCTACTTTTAGAGCTCGAAACATCCCCCCATATATATTTAGCTCTTCATTGTACTTTAGATAAAGTTAGATAAATTATAAATACGAAATCATTGTACTCTTTCTCCATATTTTAGTGAATTCTCATTTCTTCTGCAAATTATTTTGCTCTTGTGTTTGTGATCAATTACTTCATATTGTGTCATATTTTCTTTTCTCACCTATTATTATAACAAATTAGTATATGAGCAATCCAGCATCTTCTATGTTGTTCATAACAAATAGAAAGGGTATTTGTTTGCTACTGTAATTTTAAAAATGAACATTTAAATACCTCTCAAAAGTAAGTAAATTGATATGTTTGTGCCGATCTAATAAAAATGAAATAGACTCTCCATTGACACGATATGCTATTTTTACCATTCATTCCCTTTCATTTTATAATTAAAGTTGTTGTAGCTACGTAAACAAAACAGAACTGGTAAAAGTTATGGTGGATGTGGACCACGGCATGTGAAAAATTTAAGAATGTTTCGAAAAAGCAAATATGGGACAACGGCACTCCAGTTTATTTGTATCTTTCATACACAAACAAATACTCGGTATTGTCAATTAATGTAAGTAATGTGAAATATTCATGATTTCACCACTCTCACGAGAAAGCAATAAAATTTTATAATATTAATTCGCAAGTTGAGATTCGATGCCGAGCAGAATAATGATTATTCTGCTGGCTAGTTCTACCAACAAATTCACAGGGAAGAACACAAGATTAACGCCGAAAAATATAGAGAAAACGTCTCTAAAGTTTAAAGAATTTTATTATATCCAACAATAATGAAAATAAGTCCACAAGCCAAACTTTATAGCCAAAAATCCGAATTTTACCAAAATGGCAAAATTCCAAAAATCACGCCAAGTTAAAATACTGAATAAAATAAGTAGTCTGCTAGAAATCTAGCCCAAATCGAGTGAAAAATCATCTCCTAACATGGAATCGAAATATTACCAAAAAAAAAACAAAATTTAATTAAAAATAGCAATTCGGAAGGGAAAACACCGGAATTTGAGGTCGAAAACGGCACACAACTCGTGATACTTTAGAGTCATTAACGTGTTATCTGACATTTCAGCATCTCACTCGGACCCTCCTGCATCAAAATTTCATAATCAATTAATTTAATCCAGTATAAGCAAGTTGCTATTTGTTAATTGAATAAATTGAATGGAAACATAACACTGTTTGTCACCAAACTATTCGTCAGTTTCATTGCATCTTTAGTAGGTACTAACTGATACACTGTATTTGTATACGATATTGAGGTGATAATGTGTGACATCAACTGATGTGGTCATATATATCGGTGTGTTGCGAACTTGAGATGAACTAAGTCATGTCTGAAATCCGTCGCTATGAAATACGAGTCAAAGAAATCATTTTTTTCATCTAGCAATTAGACTTATTAAAAACTTACGTTAAAAAATGTTGCTTAAAAAAATAAAATAAAATAAAACCTTATTTCAAAAAATGTTACTTAGAAAAATAAAATTAAAAAAAAAACTTATTTTAAAAAAAGTTTTAAAAATAAAATAAAAACTTATTTTTTTAAAAAAAGAATTACTTAGAAAAATAAAATAAAATGTAATTAAAAAACGTTTTTTAAAAATGAAATAAAATAAAAAATCATTTAAAAACGTTTTTAAAATTTAAAAAACTATTATTTTTATTTTTTTAAAAATATTTAGCAGTGTTTTAAAAAGCTCGTATAAGTTGCATCTAGGCTCAAAGCTCAAGAAAAATGCCTAATTTCGCCTCCAAAAGCTCTTTTTTTTTTTTTTTTTGGCAATTCTTAAACGATTGAATTTTTCACCGTCGATAAAACTTTCCAGTGACCAATAATGTGTTGTCACTAAATATAAACTTTTCAACGACCAATAATTGGTCGCTAATAGGTGCAAACCATGGTAGCCGATGAAGGTTAAAAATTGGCCATCCAGCGACCAATTATTGGTAGGACCTCCAGCAACCAATAATTGGTCACTAAAAGGTTCAACCGCGATGGCTTTACACTCATTTGCAACCAATATTTGGTCGATGAACATTAATATCAACATTTTAATAGTCAATATTATTTGTTCATGTTAATATTTTGTTTATTATTTCAATTTCCAACAACCACAACGACAGTTGAAAGTAGCACTTTCGAAAATCTGAAAAAATTAAAATTAAAAAAAAAAAAACATCGTACAGAAATATGATTGTATTGCACATATAAAAAATACTAATAGTCTATACATAACCCAAAATGTCTAATATTTTACCACAAAAAAATAAATTGTAACCTCAACCTAGATTGAGTTGTCGACCTATTTACATCAGATTGAATAGCAAGTGTTGAAACATGAATGTGTAATTGATTGGAGTGTTGTACTTGTTTGAAGCTTTAAATATACCACATCGTGACTCTTGCTTGAGCTGTTGCTTAGTCTGTCGTGTAGAAAGTAATAGAAAATGCCTGCAGAAATAGAATGAAAATTAATTTAGAGGTTTGTTACTTATTTTCTATTCTGAACATGGTTAGTTGTATCAGAACATTATGAAAACCTTTAGGAAGATGGGCGAGAAGAATTGAGCCAAAACCTAGAGAATACTAAGTAATCAATAGAAATAAAGGAAACCTTTGTGAGATCATGCAAATTAGACATCTTACTTCCAACAACAACGTGCAGTCACATTCATAGAAAAGATCTTAAAACTTCTTCACTTGTTCAATTGAAGCATTTCTGTCAGCCACCTTGGTTGCTGGAGGTCTTAGGTTGTAGCGACCTTGTTCAATTGAAAAGTTGGTTCCATAATGTGAAAAATTTACTTCAAAAAAATAAAAAAAAATACTTCATTACAGTCCAACTACAGCTGCTTCTGAGCAGAAACATCTCTCCCATCATTCTTGTAACTTTCTGACTGAAGCTATAAGGTTTATATTCACTAACAAGATGAACTAATAGCATCACTGGATAAATGAATCCTATAGCTGTTTATCACACAAGCATGTCAGCCCACCCACAAAACAAAACTTTGCCTTAATTACCTTCAACCAATTTTTTGTTTTTAACTTTGCCATTACCTGTTCGTAAAATTCCAAGTTAGGATGCTGAAAGAGCATTTTACCTGAATCAAATTGAGGGAGCTGGACTCTTCTCCGTAATAGTCATTTTTGTCCGTGTGTAAAACCTGCTCAAATAATCTAACAATTGAAACTTAATATAATCTAAAGAAATTGGTTTATCAACAACATAGTGGCAGACATCAAACATTAATTTAGTGCAATTCTAAACAGTCTCTGCCCTGATGGTTTGCCTGCGTGGTTGGGGAGGTGCAACTACCCTCTGCATTCCTTGTGAAAGCCATCTTACTAATGGTGCAAGAACTCTAGTTTGATAACTGCATTACCCAACAAAAAAAAATCGATTTGTGTGATATAAAAATACAGATAAAGAGGAACGGGGCATACTCAAAGAACTTATACTGGGCACTTGGTGTAGTGGGGGTGAATGGGATGGCAGAAAATAAGAAATTATGATCGAGTTCTTACAAATATAGTCTTAAAGTTTTGAGGATCAACTCAAATAATCGTGAGAAGTAATTTCAGATTACACACATAGCATATAATAGACGCAATCAAAGGAATTTATTGTATATAATTCTTGAACAATCTCCAGTCCATTGAAATCCATTACAGCCTCATAAGCCAAATGCTTATCCTGTGTTTCATTCCATCACAATTAGTAGGATTAATAAGTTTCAAAAGTTATATTTAGTGCCCTGCATTTTGCTTGTATGTAACAATTATTCTTTTTCCCATATGGCTTAAGTTAGGAAAACATGGAAAGCATTAACAAAAATTAAGAAACGCGTAGGCAATAAAATTTGGGCAAACTGATCCATCCATCATTCTCAAACCCATTTTCCAGTTATTTACATTTTTCCCTCGTAAAACATATCAATAAAACAAACAACAATTAAAAGAAAGATAAAACTTTATTAGATATATTTTGAGCAAACCATAGAGCACAGACAAACCAAAATGAGCAAAAGGGCAACCAATGGATTAATACATAATGGAAATAAAGCAATCTAACAACAAAAAATAAGTAATCTAGGGTTTTACCATTTTGTTACTGAAACTTGACAAACCTTGTAAGTTTTCCTCTTCCGTAGTTGCTTCTCAGTTGCATCTGGGTAATATATTCAAAAAGGCATCGTCAATCGTACTGAGAAATCCTCAATTCAAGAACATAACCCAAAAGAGAGAAACTAATGGAGATCGATCTTTTCCTCAATTCAACAAGGCAGCGTCTTTGTCGTCGGTCTTCTCTCTTCAAATGGCTCGAAGAGAGAAACTCATGGAGATTGTGAATTTGCAGGAGAATGGCTCATAGACAGAGGGGAGAGAGAGGGCAAAAATGCATTTCGAGAGGAAATGAAATATTTTGAGTGGGAAATAAAAAATTTAGAGGCAAGCCAAATTCTTAGCGGGAACTGATTTTTTTTTAGTGTGGAAAATGAAATGTAGTCCAAAATTATTAGTTAAAATTCATGTACTGTTATTTTTTATTTTACATTTTATTATCATTACTAAATATGTATTTTACTAATTGGTAAATAACTTAATTTATAATTACTTTTAGTGATTTATTATTTTAGTGGAGAAGTGATCTGTGTCAGCTCAGGGGGTGCCTTAGTAGTAGAAGTGGGAATATGAGCTATGACAGTGATAATAGGAGAAGTGGGTATCTCGATAGGAGCCTCAGGAAGTGACTAAATAAATGGCAGTACCTTCGGATCAACTGTCCATGTAATGATCGGTAAGGTGGATCCATCCTTATTTGGCTATTATTTAAACAATCCATCCTTATTTGGCTATTATTTTATAAACTATTTATAATTGATTCAACAATTATTACTTACAAATATTCGCTAACTAATTCGGAAAAATGGAAAAAAGAAGCGAGAGAAATGGTGCCAAGTATTCCAGCGACCAACACGGTTTGGTCGCTGGAAATCACCTACCAGTGACCAAATTTTGGTCGTTGGACGTTCGTAACATTCAACGACCAAGCCTGGTGGTCGCTGAATAACGCGAAAAAATGATGGAAAATTATGCACCTAATGTTTCGCTGGAAATCACCCTCCAGTGACCAAATTTTGGTCGCTGGAGGTTCGAACATTCAACGACCACGCCTGGTGGTCGCTGAATAGTGCGAAAAAACGAGGCAAAATTATGCACCCGTAGACCAAGTTTAAGCTGATAAATGTGAGGGTTGTACCCATCGGCATAGTTGCACTTGAAGAACACGGGGAAAAATTGATCGGTTGGAAGCTGTGTATTTGATCCAAGGATTGAGTCTTTCTAATTGATTGATGTTTCTTGTTCAATTTCTTAGAGAATCAAAGAAAAAGAATGCGTTGAGATGTAAACATATTTACTAATTTAATTAGATCCTCAAAATGTTTCGTGTAAAAATTTCGACTCGTGTTTTTTATTGATTATTTGAACTTTTTAAAACCAATACTTGCTGCATTTGGATTTTCTGTTTCAATGACGGATTTGTTTTTTTGGACCAACGGGCAGAGCGTACAATAATGATGTCCAACACACTTACTGTAACCATGCAATAACATCACCTCAAATAAACCTCGATGAATAACACGTAGAAGAAACATTTAAACCACAATTTCGGATAATGTACTTTGACTTTGAGCATTCAATTTCAAAAGAAACAAAGTGTATGGATCCACAACAAAGAAGTAATTGCTGCTGATTGCAGTCAAAATACTACAGAATCTCAATAAAACACTTATTACATTGCAACTTAGTCTTCTTTTCCACTTTGTTAGCTAGAAACATCAGTATCCTCGTTTTTCAGCACTACCTGTCGGTGAAGCTCCAAACAATGAAAGTATTAGCTTAAAGATGTATGAGCAATTAAAGTCAAGAAAAATGTATGGCTAATTGGTATCATAATATTCAACTCATTTCAAGAACTTATATTCTCTTTAGTCTTGTAATTTCAAGAATCTGTCTTTATATTCTCCCAATTTCGAATAGGAACTCGAAATTTTAACCAGAAAATTATACACACTTGTTAAAAATCTAGTTTATTAAAAATTTCTGTTTCACTTGTTTTAATTTCCTCTAAAAGATTTTGCCAACTTCATATTTGGTAAACTCAACTATTAATAGAGATATGCAAAGTAAAGGAGCCTCTGTAAGGCTGCAGCCAAAACTTTATTAAGTAGATTTCCGGTTATGTTATTATACTACCTCAGTTACAACATTGACTGTAAAGTCTTAGACATAGAAGGAAGAGAAGAACCTGAAATTCATCGTTTCCGAAGTCCTTTTGTTCTTTTTCTATGACCTGTGCTGAAGTCACAACAGAATTGCTACATTCACACAACTCGATTTTTTGAAGAGTTGGAATTTTCCCAATTCCAGACGGGATCTCCTCCAGATTGTAGCAGTACTCAAGACTAAGGCGTTCAAGCCTTGGGAAGTGCGTTTCATCAACTTTCCAGTGCTCCAGATCAGTCATGTGTATGAGCAGCAATTTTAATCGACGAAATTCCCCGTCTTTTGATTCCCAAACAGGGCCTTCAAAGGCATGGTATTTGAGTTTCAGCACTTCAAGATAGGATAAGGAACCAACAATAGTCATATTTTTCCAAGATATTCTGCAGCCACTCAAAGTTAACCTTTTGAGTTTTGGTGGGAAAGTAAAGTTCACTGGTAGAGGATCCTGATATTTTATGTAAGACTTCACAAAAAAGAAGCACTTCAAAACTTCAAGTTGAAGAAGATGAACAAAATTTTCAAAACAATAGGATGACCACTCAGTTCGCCCATCATGCTCGTACGAAATTACCAATTTCTTTAGGTTCGGCATCATTTGAATGACCTCCTTTGTCCATCTGAAGTTCATAACATTGGTAAGTGTTTGTAGGTTTTCCAAGGGCAATAGTGCATCAATAGGATAAGGCAAGAAATTTCTCACGAACAAGATATGCCTCAATCGTGACATCTTCCAGATTTCCAGTGGTAGGAATGATGTATTAAAGATCGATCTGAGTTTACCTGGATTAATAATTAATGTCTCAAGATTGCAAAGTTTGGATATTGACGAAGGAATCCTATGCTTTGCCCAGTAGGTCAAAGCAATAAACCTCAAAGTCTCCAGTTCTACTATTTCAACGGGAAACTCGTCAAACCATATTGTGAGTGCATCCAATATCCTCAGCAGCCGAAAACTCTTGACAAAATGTATATCATACAGGCTATTGCGAAAAAAATATGTAATAGAGCGGACACGCAAATCACGATTGTGTACAAGATCAAATTTGGGTATTTGATTCTTCAATTCTGTGAGAATACTAACATGACGAAGATTGTCATGGACTTCTGGAAGATTCTCAACGTCCGAATTGAAATTTTCCATAGTTTTCATCAGGCAGAAGTCCCTCAAGACATCATGGATGCAGCAGGTTTTGATTTCACCACTATAGGTCAACTCACGAACCGTAATCAGATTTCTATCAATAAGATCTTTTAGATACTCCTCTGCCACCTCTTCCAAGCTTTTCGATCTATCTGGCTTTATAAATCTATTGGCAATCCATAACTTGATGAGTTTGGATCTACGGATCTCATAATCTTCAGGTAGAACACCCAAATAAAGAAAACATGCTCTCAAATGATGGGGCAATTGGTTGTAACAGAAAGACACAAAGTTCGGTAGTGCGTCAAAATATTCGTACCCAGTATGTTGTGCAAAATACATCCAGTAATCTCGTGTCCTCTCGGCTTTGTACAGGACACCAGCGATCAAGATAAGTGCAAGTGGAAGTCCATTGCTGTTCGTGGCAATCACCTTACCTAATTCCATCAATTCAAGAGGACACATTTCTTTATCAAACACCAAATGTTGCAGCAGATTCCAGCATTCTTCCTGAGTTTGAAATCTTATGTCATAAACGTAGCAATTAGGATCAGCATACCGAGCCACATCACGTGATCGAGTTGTCAACAAAATCCGGCTTCCATTACTGTCATGTGGAAGCAAACTTTTGACTTTTAACACGATCTCTCTATCCCACACATCGTCCAGTACAATAAGGTACTTCTTATCCTTCAAACTTTTATATAGTTTCTCAGCTAGTTTTTCTACTCTTTCTTGGCTTGATTCATGATTGAGGCCCCTTATGGAACTCAGAATGCAACTGAGTACTTCTTGTTCATAATATCTTTGTGACACCGTTACCCATGCACGAACGTCGAAGTGAGAGGCAATTAACGGGTGATTAGAAATTTGTCTTGCTATTGTAGTCTTGCCAATTCCTCCCATCCCAGTAACTGAGATGATATTGAATCCTGAGGTCAAACTAGTCAGCAGATCCATAATACTGCAAATCTCGTCTTCAATTCCCACAGTAGCAATCTTGTTAGTCGAACGAGCAGAAGGACAAGTGTTCCTTGCTTTTAGAATTTCTATTTCGTTCCAATCCTTCATCTTCACCAAATCTTCTGAAATGGAAGCGAGTTCTTCTATTACCTTCTGCAAACCAACGAATTTATGTTCCCACTCTGAGACAATCTTCTTCGACATATTGGATTCAATCATATCTTCCGCTTCATAAGCTGCATCTCTGATTCTTCCTTCCAAATCACTAATTTTCTCACTACTTTTTGGTGAAATGACATCCAGAAAATCCACCAAGAAGTTAACCTTTTCATGGAGAGATCTCATGATCTGTTGCTCTGTATGATGAAGATTTAGTGATTGATCATGAGGATGCAGGATCTGCTCTAGTGTTTGAGCAAGTGAAAGTAGAGATGCATAAGCCATCTCAATCTCAAAAAGGATTTAAGGTAACAATTTTGAGATCTCAATGGAAAAAGAAGTTTAGTCACCTTCGAGAGAGAAGGGATTTTAGGCAATAAAACAAGCAAGACATTAAAGGCAACAAATATGAGAAAGCAAGTTCCTGTTTTTTAATTGAATTTTGGCAACATTACAATATTATATTCTTTTTAAGTTCGATAATTCATTATAATTCTAATTTGTGTCAGGCTTGCTACTGCAATAATTTTGCACTAAACCGAATTGATTCTTGTGTTATTGGGTAAAATTATGTGTGTAAGACACATGTCACAACATTGTAATTTTAGACCTTCATCTTCTAATATTTACAAGTAAGTCCTCGTCATTTCAAAATTATTAATAATTAACCAGATGTAAGTTTTCAATTAGTCCCCGAACTTTTAAAATGTCGAATTTAACTTAGTTATAATAGGCATTCTTATAACTTAATTAGAATTATTGTTAGTTGAATTCAACCAGAATATATATATACATATTAGTGTAACTTAATTAGAATCATTATAATAAGCATCGATATTCTGGTTGTGTTAATTGGAAGTCGATGGAGTAACTTGACAGGTAGTGTAACATGCTCGAAATTCATTATGAGGGTGGAGACCACTATCTTAGGCCGGATGAATTTTGTCATTTCTATTATTTTTATTTTATTGATTATTATTTTTTGTTAATTGTTTATTAAACATAAGGGTACAGTTGCCTTCGTAACAAAAGATATTAGATTTTTTCAAAAGTAATGGAAGGACACTACATGAAACCATTGGTTTTTCGGCCAGATTTTCCCTACCAACCAAAAAATAGCCTGAGAAAATGCTCTTTTACCTACTAAAAAAAATACTTAGCCGGCACCGGCCACATTTTTCCCGATCCAATAAAAATAGTCAATGAAAATCATCTTTACCCTCCACTTTTTTCGATGCACCAAAAACTAGTCACTAAAAATAATATTTACTGAAAAAAAAAATTTATTAGTCAGCTTAATGAACCATATTTGCCGATTAGATGAAAGGGATTGGTGAATATCTTATTTTTAAGGCAATTTTTTTAATATATGAGGATTGGGTATTGTGATTAAAAAAGAAGAAAAAAAGTCAGCTAATATATTGATTTTTATTTGTTTTCCAATAATGTTTATAGACACAAGGGTGCAGTTGCCTACATAACAAAAGATATTATTTACTTAAAGAAAAGGGTAAGTTTGTCAATTGGGAACGATAATTTTTTTTTTTTTTTTTTTTGTTCGAGATGTTTTTCTCCTCTTCAGTAATATAACAGTCTTGTTGTTTAGAGATAAGAAAAATTCTTCGAAAAATGCAATAAACTTAATTTAATATAGGCACCTTTAGATTTCGTAATTAATTAATAGAAACCATTGTAAGCAAGTTTATGTTGGCCTCAAAAAACGTACTAGTGATGTGACCAACATATCCGAAGGTCTCTCACGTCCACGCAAACTGGATTCTTGCACACCTTAACAAATCGTTAGTCACACGTGTCCTTTTACGAGAGGGATGGCGTTGGCTGCGTGCACTCTGACGATTAAGTCAGTTTGTGAAGTAATTTTAGGGTGTGAGAAAGTTTTAAACGTGAGCCTCCATCATAAAAAAAAAAGGGGGTCGGCTTTGGGGTAAAATATAATGTGTATGTATGGCAATGATATAGCTTTATAGTCTAAACTTCCATTACACGTGAATGACACTAAGCCCTTGTTTGAGCCAACTTTTTTGAAAATGAGAATGAAAAATATAGTCGTTATTGGGGTCCGCACAAGAGATAGAAAATTTGAATTTAAATGTTGATGTGATAGATAACGGTCATATTTTTCATTTTAAGGAGAGAAGAATATGGCTCAGACATTTTTATCAAACTTCCTACATCGCATCAGAAATTGACAAAAATAGAAAATATTACTCACCATTTTAATAAAAGCAATGATATTTAGTACAACAAGTAGCCTAGATGACAACTACATGGCATTAAATGATAAACCCACTTAAATGTAAGGTCACATGATTCATATAATTACATGTATCAAGTGTGGCCATCTAAATTGGTGCTCTAGCACCAATGGTGCTAGCTAATGTAGCAGTGGGCATATGAGTGTAGTGTAAACTCTATGATGCTCGGACTCAGATATGGGTATGGATACGTATCTAAATGTCGGATCTTTTATTTTCTAAAATGTAGGATGCGAGGACATAACTAAAAAGAGTCAGAATTTCGGACACGGATACATCGAGATGTCTTTCACACTTCAATTTTTTCTAGAAATTCAAATGTAAAGAGTTAAAAAAAATTAAGTGAAAAATTGTTAAAGGATAGAACATGTCACTTGAAATCAGCTAGAAATTTTTACTAAAATTCTAAAAACCAAAAGCTGCATAAATTTACATGACAAAAGCACAAAATTAAAATAAAAGTTCGAGAATGACAATTAATTACAATTGTCATACCCGCTTGACAATTGAAGAATCCGCTCCATGTTTCATACCCACAACCGTGTTGTGTCGTGTCGACACGGGTATGCCGACCAGAATGCCAAGTCCAGGTATCAAAGGTGTAACTGAAATGGAAAACATTTTCAACCATGCACTAATTGATTTCATTTTTCCTCTTTCCTCATATGTAAAAGAAATGTTTGCGGATGAATGACTACATTTTAACGATCATTTTGCTTACAACATTGGTGGAGAGTTTCAAAATTTGCATGCATGATTGAATTCTAATTTAAAATTGAAAATTTATCAACAGTTATGAACAATAGAAATTTTGTTTAAAATGCACACGTGCAAGGAAAATACAGAGTGCTTTGGAAAAATTCGGATGAAAAATTATATCAATCAAACACAATTAATTACAATTCCCAGTAAAATAATTTCTAGGCAATTCAATTCCCTGAAATTCATTTTATTTCTACCAATTTTTCACATTTATAATCAAATGGACCCTTAGAGTTTTTACCTGTCAGAAAATAAACTTCATTTGATATAGGCAACTTGAGATTTCATAATTTATTAATATAAACAGCTAGTGAAGGGGTGGACCGAGCACCCAGCGAGCTGGTGTGGTCGCCCGTGCTGGATCTGTCAGAAAAAAAAAATGGCTTATAAAACTTTAATCAATAACGTTACATATTTGTAAATATAATAATTCTCAACAATAAGTCGTGTAGCTTATATAGTATGATGCTACTTTTACATGAAAGGGGTACAAAGTTCCATTCCAAGAACTTCCCCTCTTTCTTTTAGTTTTTTAACTTCCAAATTGCCGAAAGCAAAATTTTTATATCATATTTGCAATAGGCAAGATTCAAACTCATTCTCTGCTTGTGGAAATGGAATGCTTCACCATATGGCAATTGAAGAATTTTAGAAATAAATGTGACAAGAAACTATGCCCCCGTTTGACACCCTTTAATTTCTATTTCTATTTCTCTTTCTCATTCTTATTCTTCATTTCAACCACACATTCTCCAAATAAAATAATATTACACACAAATCAAAAACTTTTCATCACTTTTCCACCACACATTCTCACATCAATCACTATTCTAAAATTTCTATTTACCTAAAAATGGGTTTCAAACAGGGGCTATATATTCAATTTAGAAAGTAATAGACTACTTGTTTAAAAATTTATTATTATTATTATTATTATTATTATTATTATTATTATTAACTAAAATTCAAATTGCAATGACTTAATAGTTGAACCGTTGAATCAATGATTTGTACAATCAACGATTGGGTTGGTTATGATAACAATGCTTAATATATATTTTTATTGTTAAGTTTTGTCAATTTATTTTGTAAAATTTAAATTTAGACAATCTAACTACTATTCTTTATTTTTTAAAAGTTCAAAACACACATTTTTTGGGTTAAAAATAGTTCTAAAAATTACTGTTTTAAAAACTTTGCATAAGGTTTGCTTAAGTTACCTTATGCCTAAGTTTGGAATTAGTATTTTATCGTTTAATTATGCTTTAGATATAAGTTTCATCTTGTCTCGATTAAATCCGTCACAACTTAAAACTCGATGATATGTGTATGATTCAAAAAATGTATTTTTTTTCTTCTTATTTTGGCTTAAATTTTCATTGTATATGATTTTTATGTTTATATTGAAGAATTTCTTAATATTATTTAATTAAAATAATCTCATTGTTGCGGCTTTCGGCTATCAACAATCGCCCTAATTCACTCAACTTCTTGGGTCCACCCCTGAGCTAGTGGATGTTACGTTTATTATAAGGTGGCTATATTACCACCTAACATATTGTTAATTAATGAATCCCTTCCTTAAACAATTAGGATGTAATCTGTTTTCCATGTTAGTGTCAACGAATATGTCCAAACCTTAATTATTATTAAAATAGTCATGTTAGCTGTAAATGAACCCTTTCTTGGACCTTTCAAGCCTCAAATTATGTTAGTGTCAGTGCAATGAATATGCCTTAAACTTATTATAATCGAAAGTTATTTCATGGCCAACATAATTTATTCTTTCTTCTGCTATTGGATAAATTTATAAAATTTGTAACTGAAAGAAGAAAAAGTAAATAGGGAAGATGATAAGGGATTCTACGTGGCCACAATGTACAATGAAGTTTGAATGTATTTTTATTCATTAGATAAAGTTAAGTCACTCGTTGATCAATTACCGCCCATCATGTGCATCGATATTCTTGTTGTGCTAATTGGAAGTCAATTGAGTGATAGGTAGGATCGAAATTATGATAATTTTCAATAATTTATTGTACATGGTTACTTCTTTAAATCACTAGAGGGGAGAATGTGCACTGTAAAAAAAAAATGTCTCCGTGCACCCACCTAATATTTTTTTTTCTGCCAAGTAATTTTTTTTTTTTTCTTTTTGTCTCCTAATATTCTATAATTGATTAATTACTCTGGAAATAATTCATGTTCAAATTGAAAGAAACAACCTAGAATTCAAAAAATGACTAGTTATGTTGGATCCATTGGAACCGTCTACCTCCATCACATCCACTCTTAATTTTTTCGATAAATTCTGGAGTAAGCAATGAAAGATAATGGGTAGTGAAGACATCGAAATGGAAGTTATAGACACGGCAATTTGGTTGTCTTGAATTGATGGTGGTGGATTGATGGATGATGGGGGTATGGATGAAGTTAATCATGAAGTTAATCACGTGTGAAAATGAAAGATGTGATGGGTTGCGTGAAGAGAAGGAGGAAATGCGTGAGGGGAAATAATATTTTGAATTACGACGATGGAAAATCGCGACACGTGACGCACAAACTTTTAGTCTTTTTATATTGTAGTGATTAAGGTAATAAATTTGCTTGCCATTTAGTGGAACATGAGCGAAACTCATTATAAGGTTGATGGGTTTTGTTTTTTCTTTTATATTTATTTGTTTTCCAATAATTTTTATAAACATAAGGGTACAGTTGCCTACCTAACAAAAAATATTATTTACTTAAAGAAAAGTGTAAATTTGTCAATTGGGAACAATAAATTTTTTTTTTTTTTTCGAGATGTTTTTCTCCTCTTCAGTAATATAACAGTTTTGTTGCTTAGAGACGAGAAAAAATTCTTCGAAAAATGCTATAAACTTAATTTATTATAGGCAACTTGAGATTTCGTAATTAATTAAGGATTATGCTAACTTACCATAATGAGTGACCAATTTATGCAATTAATGCCGAATTCAAGAATCATGATTAATGTAAGAGTGCTGGTCCTCGAAGACAACATCACGACTTTTAATGAGACAACGAAATGGCTGAAATATTTTTAAGCTGTGAGTTGAAATGAACGATTATGTTAATTTCAACCTAATAGAAATTGAACACGATTTTGTGACCAAACTCGTAGGTTGTTTTACATTAATTATCGAACCTTTTTATTTCAACTTTCACTTTTGTTGCACTCGATCTACCTTTATCTTTCAGAAAGTAATGGAAGGATTTACTTGTATAACAGACGAGGATTGGTTCTTGGGGTTAAAAAAAAAAAAAAAAGTCCGATAATATATTAATTTTTTTCATACAAATTGACAAACTTCATTCTTCTAAATATTGCTTAGAAAAGGAAATGAATTCATAGAAGAATAAACATTTTTTTGCAGTGTGGATGAAAAACCAATACATTAATAGACTTTTAAATTAACCAGAGTGACAAAGAAAATTTTAATTAATTAATTAAGGCCATAATTAATATTAATATACAATAAATTAAGGTCATAAATTAAGGTAATTGGACTTGAAAGCATAAAAGAAACATTATATACAAATTCCGTGAATTAACATTGTATATTCAAGACTAACTATTAAAGATGTTTTTGAGTTTAAAAAAATAGCATAGAAGCATTTTTTTACCACATTAAATCATTTTTTGTATTTTAACATGTAAGGAAACAACTTAGCTCAACTATAATACTAGTGTAAATTAACCTAGTTGATCATGGATTGTTGAAACTCGAAACTCACTTAAAATCGGAAAAACCTCAAGATAACTAGATTGTTGAGACTTGCCTTCTTCTCTACAAAATTTGAATACTCCTTGATCTAGAGACTAAACTCATGAATCACGATGTAAAGAGCTTGTTTTCCACAACCCAAATGCCAATATTTTTTTAATGATTCTTTTCCTCAATCAAATCATGACCCTTTGGGTGTTCTCATTTTCATGTAATATATATTTTGTTTTTGAATATTGTGTTCAACTCCCCCACAAACAAGAACATATATGTAGATGTGGTGTTGTGGGTAGTGTGAGGTTTACATTCAAAATCAAACAATAAACTCCTCCCTCCAACCCACTCATTTCTAGCACTATTTCCTGCATCAAATGGTCAAGGGAAGATGAATGATGTGAACAAGAGCTAGGCTCTGAAGGCAGGAAAGGGGACTTTCATTGGCTCTCTAGTGCTTCAGAAATAAATTTCAAGAATCAGGAATGTGGCTGATATTGTGCAATAACAACTTCTTTGGAGTTTCCTCTTGTAGCAACTATGGATTGGTAGGTTCACTTTACCAACTTATAAATATAGTAAAACCAGATAAATAATGAAGACAAACTATCAGAAAATAGTGAACTATTTTTACAAGGAAACAACAAGGAGTTTTGATTCACTACAAAAACTGATTTATAACAAAAACGTAGTAAAACATGTTAAGATTTGGGGTTTCATCTTAAAAGGTCAACCATGTTAAAGTGAGTAGCACAAACCCTTATAAATTGGTTTATATTTTTCATCTTTATTCGATGTGCGATTCTATCCCTTAACAAAACACACCTCTCAGTTATCACTAGTGAACAGTGGCATAAATTGAACCAAGCTGCTTTTCCTAAGAGGCCCGTGCCAGGTGCACGAAGTACAAGTGAACACACTCAGCGGACAGAGCCCATGTAAAATTTCCTCAAGTCAGTGTCTGAGAGAAGTTGACCGATATAAAACTTTGAGCATTACATAGTTATTGTCATCGAAGTGTAAACTTGAAGATCCTAAGTTTTTTATTAAAATGCCCGCTAAGCATTTGAATTTCTAGCAGAATTATACCTATGCCTCCAACAATCATATAATCCACAGTTCTGTTAAATGCATCTCCATCCTCTCAAACACAAAAACATGTTAATTTGCTTGAATATGTCCTCGTGATGGTCAAATATAGAAAAAAAAATATTTACAAGCAAATTTTTGTGACCATATTAATGACCTTGTCGATAAAAAATTTATAGTGATTCTTTTATGTGGAATTTTATAGTACTGGAACTAGTTTGATGTGGGATTCTATGTTGGGTAGCAGAATTTTTTGATGTACCTAGCAACAACAGCAAAATTGAAATTGTAGGATATTGTTGAAATCAAAGTAATTGCAGATGACTTGAAATATGATGCAATGGGGTCTAAAAATGTGTCATTCTACTGTAATATTTACGCTAAAACTCTGTCAACAGACATTAAGGGGTGGTTGATGTTTTCAAGGTCTTCCCCAAAGAATAAGATCCTGAACATAAAACTGAAAGAAAACTTAAAAGGATTATCGTTCCAAAACAATCAATAATCAACTTTGTAACCATCCATGTTGAAATTAATGAGAATATCAAAATGAAAATGGAAGCATACCTTGAACCATAGATCCATAGATGTGATTGCTTAAACAGTTGTGATTTTCCAATTGATTTCATACCCATTAGTCCAAACTTTATTTCCATGACATTTCATACCCATTAGTCCAAACTTAGCTTTTTATTAGATCACTTTAATGATTAATCTTTAAATAATAGCATCACAAATTTTAATATATTACACGTGTGGCCCCATATGTTGGAATTTTTCAACAATCTCCCACTGGGTCATACGTGTAATCTTTCAAATATGCATAATATTATGAACTCAAAATTTTGCTATCGTTATTATGGGTATTTCCAAACAATCTCGTCCATTAATCATATTGATATAGGATCAAAGCGATTTTCGTCACATTTAATCGTGACTAAATCCATCAATGATCACGTACACATATACAACCAAATGACATAGATCAATCATGGGAGCATAGAATGGAAATTACATGTTACGTGATCCAAACATGTCTATTTCCAACTGGTCCAACCTTATTTCTTAAGTGAAATCAACCATAAACTTTAATTAGAGTGAAACTGAACTGAATACTTTATTTCTGAAATAAACCGAATATTCATGGACATAATGTGTATTTTAAACAGACAACATCCAAATACAAACTCCTACTAAACTGGCATATCATCAAAAGATACAACACCCGTGTGAGCATTATGCTCATGAAAGACCTTGGGTGGTAACCATTTAGTAAATGGATCCATGATTATGGAGTTTGTCTTAATATACTTTATAGAAATCTAACCACTCTGATTTCTTTCCTTACAACTAGGAACTTAATGTCTTTATGTTTTGACATCGTCATGTTCCTGTTGGAATACAAGACTGCTATTGTCACAGAATAACTTAAGTAGTCTTTCAATTCCATCCAAAATATACAGCCTAGTGACAATATTTTGCAGTCATATTCCATGATCAGAATCAGAATATCCAATGATCTCCAATTGGTTTGACTTTCCTGAATATGATCATGTAATCCTTAGTTCTCTATAAATATTGGATAACCTTAAGGCTGCTTACCAAATTTTCATTCCAAATTTAGTTAAATATCTGTCTAGTATTCCAATGAATGCTATATCCGGATGTGTATAAACCTGAGTATACATTAAATTCTCAATTGCTGAAGCATAGATAATTTCACGTATTTCCTTTTTCTTTAAAATTATCATTGATGTATTAATTGAGACTAAAATTGTCTCCTTTAGCAATAGGGGTATCACCTGAATTACATATCTGCAATTCAAATCTTTTAAGAACCTTATCGATACAACTCTTTTTTGATAATCCAAAATTCTTGTTATATATATCCTTAATACAAAAGATGTATCACTAAGATTTTTCATTTCAAAATTCATGACTGAAGTCACTTGGTTTCGCGCAATAAGATTATATCATTGCAGACAAACAGTATGTCATCGACATATAATATCAAAATGTGCTTACTCCCACCGAACTTGTGATATACACAATCATCAACTGAATTCATCTCAAAACCAAACGAGATGATTATTTGATGAAATTCGTGATACTATTAACGGGAAGCCTTCCTAAGCCATATATGGATTTCTTTAATCTATAAACCATCTAATATAACTTAATATCAAAATATGTCACAAATGTCATGATTGTCCTAAAAGAGCCTTTTATAGAAACCGAAGAAAAAATCTCTTTCCTTTTAAGTAAAGTCATTTGCAACAAGACGAGTCTTATATCTTTCCACATTACCATTTGAATCCCTCTTGGTTTTAAATATCCATTTGCAACCAATGAGTTTCGCACCTTCTGGTAACGGGACAAGATCCCAAACTTTATTGTCTTGCATAGACTTATACACCTCATTCATGGCATCAATCCACTTTTGAGAGTTATTTCTTTACATGATTTGATGAAAGTTGATTGATCAGATCTTCTTTCACCAATCTATATCATCCTTATTTTATTGGAGAAAGACTATAAAGTCATCCGAATTGCATTTCTCCATTTATAGTGGATTTTACCTTAATGACATTTGTTCTTGAGGTTGTTAAGTTTGTAGTTTATTTTTCTGGAACAATCTCTTGATTGTTTATTGGGGATTTTAAAATGTTGTCTTGATTATAATGTTTTTTTGATCCGAAATTGCTTCTCAAACAAGATTTGGAGCAAACATTTGTCCCCGAACTCGATCATTGTCAATTGCAACCGAAGTAATATATACATATTCTCCTTTCAAGACAAAATCATTAACTTTATAACTTTATCTCCCCCTCAAATTCTATATCCTCAAGGAATCGAACTTTTCCCTTTTGTAAATTGACTTAATAGTGGGATCTTAAAAAAATTGTTACCCCTTAAAATTGGAACTGTGTTGAGAATTTAAGTTGTAGTCTTTAGTGCTTCTACCTAGAAGGATCCTGATATATTGCGGAATGATTCCACATTCCTTTAGAAATTTAGCAAATGGCCTTGGACATTGTTCTCATGATCCGTCATATCTATCATAGTATTCACCACTATGGTAAGATCTAACTTGTTAAATTCTTTTACTGAGTTGATATTCAACATTAGTCTTGTATGCCTTGAACATGTCCAATGTTTGGGATTTCTCATATATGAGATATATGTTGCCACAGTGAGAATAATCGTCTATGAACGTAATAAATGACTGTTGACCATTCCAAGAAGCCGAAAGGAATGGTCCACAGTTATCCGTATGAATTAGTTCCAAGACGTTCGAAATCCTATTGGCACATAATCTTCTTATGTTTGTTTTTTTTCCCTTAATGTAATTAACATAAAGACTTGAGTCCGAAAAATTAAGGGAATCAAGAATTCCTTCTAACACAAGATTTCTCATTCTCTTTTGAGAAAGTGACCTTAACGCTTGTGTTATAACAAAGTTGAATTCTCATTAGTTAATTTATGTTTAATATCATGCGGATTCACATACAAGATTTCTTTATAAGAGTCAACAATATTAAACAGATATATGTTATCATTACCGGATAAAGAACTGGTACCATAATATTTGAATTATGAAAAAGATCAAACTGACTATTTCTAATTGAACAAGAGTAGAATAAGAGTATCCAAATTTGTCCAATGTAGAAATAGAAACTATATTCCATCCAAAGACGGTACCTTTAATGTCTGTTTCAGATTCAAATAATAATCAGTCTTTGATGATAACCTTAATCCCTATAGACTCAGTCTTAACTGATTTGCCATCACCCCCACATAGATGAATCTTTCAGCATCAATTGATTTTGGCAGCTCAGATAACCCCGCATAGACACACTTATTGAATAGTAGTACTAGAATTTATTCACTAAGTGTGTCTAGGTATTGACATTAAATTTACCTCAAAACAAATTGAAGTGAGAAATGTACTTTTCTTTACACGTCAAGCGTGATATTTAGTACAATCTCTCTATATATATCCTAAATTTTCACAAAAATTATTGATACATTTATCATTTTCAAGCTTTTGCAGCTATGTTATTCTTTATTACTTGTCGTTAGAAGTACTTGCCAAGTGAGTAATGTGACTTTAGCATTTCTTCTTTTTGCACAAAATATGGAAATGAGCTCATTAAGAGTCTAATTTCCCCTTTTGACAGTTGTAACTGGCCTTAATTAACTGAATTATGTAGGAAGTGAGATCAATACCAAATGTAAGAGCAAGTCATCAGACAGCTCGAACTTTAGTTCCTTAAGTTTAGAAGTAATATGAGACATCTCCATAATGTACTCCCTTATGTTCCTTTTGCCTTTATACTTTATAGAAATCAAGCTTTGCAAAAGCGTGCTTGTTTCAACCTTATCGTTTTTCGCAAAACGTTTTTCAATTTAAAAAAGAAATCACTGGCATTAGTTACTTCTTCAGATACTGTGCTTCTAAAGGCTTCCAAAATGCCACGCTTAATGATCATTAGACTCATGCGATTTGAGTGATCTAACTTCTCAAAGTTCCTTTTTTTATATCAAATGAACTTACTTCCGTAAGAGGAGCAGGTTGCTCAATCCGGAGCGCAAGATCTAGATCCTTGCAGCCAAGAACAATAAATATGTTCTCTTTCCAATACTTGAAGTTTGTTCTATTTAGCACGTGAATAGAGTTGCCGTTGACAGGAATTACAGAACTGGATGGATTAACTAAATAGAGAACTTATTCTCAATTAGCATGTTCACATTGGAATCCTTGTTAAACAATTCAAATAATGGTAAATCATATCTCTAGATACCCAACGCATCATTAATATCAAGTCTTTGGACAATAATATTAATTGCAAGTGGTACTCTTGGTGTAGTGATCAAATATTGACAATAACTCCTGTCAAATAATAAACTCATCTTTCGATTAATTTATTATTCACATGGAAACCTTATAATTGTCACACGTTTACCACCACAAGTGTGCATGCAATTCGGCCAAATAGTAACCTTCCTTTTGGCCGGCTAGTATTCGCATGAACAAACATACACACAAATTCTTTCTAATATTCTAAGTTAATTAATTTTCACAAGAGAGATTGCTTTGGCAACATGTTGCTTCAATTAAGTCACTTTTGAATATTATATACTCAAATGAGCCCTTTATACCAAAATTTGAAAAGCGGAATACTTAATTGTATTCATCTTGAAACTTTAAGAGCCTAAGGATTAATAATTCAATACTTTAGGGGTAAAAAATTAATTAATTTAAGACTTTATGGATCAATAATAAATTAATTTAAAACTTTAGGGGTCAATATTTAATTATTGAAAATTTTAGGGATCCAAAATTGATTATTTAAAACTTTAGGGATCAATAATTACTTATTGAAAACTTTAGGGATCCAAAAATTAATTATCAAAAACTTTATGAGCTAAATAAAATAAAATCAGAAACTTTGAGGGCTTTAATTGCAAAACTCAAAACTTTAATGGCCCAAAATTAATTAATTTTTAAACTTTAGGGACTGAATTATTAAACCCAGAACTTTATAGGCCCGATTGGATGAAATTTTAACTTTAGGGGGGCTAAATTATTAAAATTCAGAACTTTAAGGCTCAAATTGAATTAACTTTAACCTTAATGGGCTGAATTGCCAGAACTTTAAATTTTAGGGGTTAATTCATAAAATTTAACCCTAATTATAATTGCAACCAAGGACCTGAATTCATCCAATTTACAAGTCATACCCTTACTTCCAAAAAAAATTCCATAAGTGAAAACCTTAATGAAATGCCCCTTCATCTCCTCATTTTTATCCCTTGATCCAAATTCGGCAAAGCGCCAAAGTTCTAATTCAGATTTTACAGAAAGATGAGGTCTATACAATTTATGGGAACTTTTAAAGTGGAAAACTAGCACATCCACTTTTAAAACCCACAAAATAGCTTTCAAATCCAGATCAAGCCATCAAATTGAAGACCACGCTTTACAGAGTATCAGCATCAAGCAGTTATCACGTGGCTTTCATGATTACAATTGGATTCAATCGCTTCTAAATCCATAGATTCATGTGGCAACCACAATTATACATAATATTCAACATATTTAATTATTAACAGATCTTGAAACCCTTAAATTCTGAAAGTCATCTTGATCATTCCATATGCAAGATTCCAAAATTACTTTTAACAGATCTTAGATATTTAAATTTCGAATATAAAAAAATAATATTTGATTTTTATACCAAAATTCAAACAATAACATGCTTGATTCATGTAATGTCATGCCAGAATCCATAAAATAGCTGGAAGATCAATTAACCCAAAAAATTTAGAATTTACATAAAACTTTATTTCTCAAAAATTCAACAATTGATTGGCTGTGATACCACTTGAAAGAAAACTTAAAAGGATTATCGATCCAAAACAATCAATAATCAACCTTGTAACCATCCCTGTTGAAATTAATGAGAATATCAAAATGAAAACGGAAGCGTACCTTGAACCATAAATCCATAGATGTGATTGCTTAAAAGGGTTGTGATTTTCCAATTGATACGTGATTCCTTAGATTTCTTCTCTGTTGATGGGGATGCAGATAGATGGATACTTTTTTTCACGTTAAAATTGGGAACCATAACCATAATAAATAATCGTTGAGAAGTTATTAACTTTCAATTATTTTAAATTGGCCCCTCATCAATTTAAAATAATCATTCCAGTCTCTACACTTTATTTCCATGACATTTCATACCCATTAGTCCAAACTTAACTTTATTAGATCACATTAATGATTAATCTTTAAACAATGGCACCATACATTTTAATATATTACATGTGTGGCCCGAATTTTCCAACAAAAACTTGAAAACATACACATTATTAAATGTTGCTGGGACTATACAGGTCGTACAAATTGATGATGCGTTCCTTCTTAAAAAGGTACAAAACATTGCAGTTGAAAGGTAGTTTTATGCAGAAACATTACTCTCAGCTTTTTAAACAAGCCCAGAGCAGGAAAGTTATCAATAGAAGGTGATACAATGTTTTATTATTCGATGAAATGAAGTTTAAGGCCTTCGTTCCCTAAGGACTGCTGGTCCTTAAGCAGTTCTTCCGTCGCATTTACAATAGAACGGCTCGAGTGGTCCATCTTATTAACAACAACAAAATATATGATGGAGGAAATCAAGGAATCATTGAAAATCAAGATAAATCATTGAAGATCAAGATGATTGATGATTATGATGATGTGCTTAATTTTAGGAATTGTTATTTATCTTTACATATTTAGTTTATTGAGTTGTACTATATATTGATGGTTTCTCTTTGAATAAAATCACAACTCCCATTTCTAAAAAAATTCTAGAGAATGATAGAAATGGGAGTTGTGATTTTATTCAAAGAGAAACCATCAATATATAGTACAACTCAATAAACTAAATATGTAAAGATAAATAACAATTCCTAAAATTAAGCACATCATCATAATCATCAATCATCTTGATCTTCAATGATTTATCTTGATCTTCAATGATTCATTGATTTCCTCCATCATATATTTTGTTGTTGTTAATACCATCCCTCAAACTTTGCTGGGGTTGGAGGCAAAGTTTGTTGTTTAAATCTTCATCCTTGTAAAGATATGTCACATGTTGTGATGGTCTGAATTCGCCCTTTTTTTTGCGAATCTTGTGTATCACATATTGCATGGGTTGTGTCTCTGAGAGTTTGTTCAGAGAATGTTCTGATGATTCGGACTTTTGATAAGTAATGGATTCATACATTGATTTTTGGTATGAATTTTTGTTGTTGCTGTGCTGTTTGAATTTGGTGCGGGTAGGATATTGATTTGTATTGTCTGGTTCTTGAATGATATATATGGTGGAAGATAACTTGAGATGGGTGAGAATCAAATTGTTATGGGTAGAAAAGTGAAATCATGATGATTCATATAGAAGCATTGATGATGATGATAATTAAAAAAAAAATGGAAAAGTTGGCCGGACGAGCGGCACTAGGCCGCTCGCCGGAAGCGGAAGCTCGAAACCTGCTCTGATACCAAGAAAAAATTCTAGAGAATGATAGAAATGGGAGTTGTGATTTTTTTCAAAGAGAAACCATCAATATATAGTACAACTCAATAAACTAAATATGTAAAGATAAATAACAATTCCTAAAATTAAGCACATCATCATAATCATCAATCATCTTGATCTTCAATGATTCCTTGATTTCCTCCATCATATATTTTGTTGTTGTTAATACATCTCAATCATTTCTAGTGTTGGTATGTCTCCAGTACCCGACGAGATCTCTTCCAGCTTCCAGTAGTGGAAAACTATGAGCTTCTGAAGGCTTGGGAAGTGAGTATTATCTGCTCTCCAGTGCACCAGCTCTGTTTCATCAATTAGCAAGATTTTTAGTCGACAAAGTTCGCCTTCAGTTGGTTCCCACTCTGAGCCTGAGAAGGCATAATCTCTCAGTTTGAGCACTTTGAGCACTTCAAGATTTCGCAACAACCCAACAACTGACATATCTTCCCACGGAATTCTGCAACCACTAAAAGTTAACTCTTTAAAGGTTGGGGGGGAAAGAAAGTTCCTGGGGAAAAACAAGCTGCACCGGAGAGAAAACCTCAGGTACTGAAGAGAGCTTATTAACACGACATTTCAATATTTCAAGTTATTGTAGATAGACAAGATTGTTAACATAGAAGGATGCAGATTCCCATTTTTCCATCCAAATTCCCAATTTCTTTAAATTAGGAACTTGTTGAAGGACCTCCTTTGTACAACAAGAAGCACTCACCACCGAAAGTGTTTGCAGATTTGCTAAAAGAGCAAAATTTCCCCAACCAATTAACTCACAAGGAGATTCTGACAAGTACCATACATTGAACCTGAGATGCCTTAACCTTGGCAACATCTAGATTTCGAGGGGTAGAGGTCTTGGAAACGGGGCAAAGCTTTTAACCAAGGGACGAAGTATCAAGGTCTGAAGATTCCAAAGCTTAGATATTGATGAAGGAATCTCCCCATTATAGGAAAAAGCAAGGTACCTCAAATTAACTAGTTTTACTATTTCAATTAGAAACGTAAAAAGTAAAACTTCAATCATATGCAAGACTCTGAGCGGTCTCAATCTTAAGAAGATACATGATGGGATAAATTGCCTACCAGTGTATAGGAGTGTCCGAGCAAGTGATACTGATCTTGTTGACTGATAAGAATTTGGAAGGCTATGGAAGAAGGGATCAAAACGTGGCATTTTTAAACAAAGACTTAGTTGGCGTTGTATGAAGGTACTGTTATCGTCGTCCGGGTGATGAAGGATATGCAGAAACTTCTCCTTTTCAGATTCTCTCATACACAAGTCTTGCAAGAGATCATGAATGCTAATTGTTTTGATTTTGCCATCGACGCGCCTCTGAAGAACCTGAACAAGATTTCTGCTAACAAGATCCTCTAGGTACTCCTTTCCCACCTCTTCCATGCTTCTAGGTCTGGTTTGTTTTAGAAATCCCTCGGCTACCCATAGTTTGATGAGCTTAGAGACATGGAACTCGTAATCTTTTGGAAAAATTCCCATGTAGAGAAAGCAAGCTCAAATGTTTTGGCAAGTGATCATAATTTAAGCAAAGTATCTCCGAACACCGATTAGCAGCAGTAGCTGTAATCGAATGTATATTCTCTGCAACATTCTCCCATACATCATATGTCCAGTCGAGCTTGGAGAGGATCCCACCAATCTCGACAATTGCTAGTGGAAGTTCCCTGCATTTCTCAGCAATTTCCTGTCCAATTTCTTCCAATTCGTGAGGGCAACAATATTCCTTTCCAAACACCTCTGCAGAAAGTAGCTCCCAACCTTCATCATCATCTAGAAAACGCATTAGATGGAGACAGATAATGGAACCATCATATAAAGCCACATTCATTAGCTGAGTAGTCAATACAATTCGACTTCCATTTTTACTATTCGTAAACAACATTCTAAAATCATCCCAGGCTTCAGTGTTCCACACATCATCCATTACAATTAAATACTTTTCAGGCAGTAAAATTTTGTAGATATGCTCTGGCAATTCGACATCACTCTGATGATGCATTTTATCTGTAAGATTTCTTAGGGAATCTAAAAGGCCTAGCAGAATGTCTCGCCGATATCGTTACCCAAGCACGAATACGGAAATGATATACCGTAGGCGGATCATCATAGACATTTCTAGATAAGTAGTCTTCCCTGTGCCTCCCATGCCTACAATCGAGATATTATTTAGTGCAATAGTTTGAATTTGTTGCTTTTACAATATCTTTTCTAGGAGATTTGATGTGTAAACATATACGAGTTCGGGGTGTACAAAATTTTCATTCATTTTATCTCTCAAAGAAGATTTTATGACATGGGACACTATCATGAATGAATTACATAAAAGTAAATTACTACAGCAAAAACCCATTGTAAGAATGTCTACTAAAATTCACAATTACTATCTACGATTGCAAACCGTCGTATATAATAATTTTTAGAACTTTTCTTGTTAATGAAAGTGGGGAAATGATGTGAAATGGAGATTAAAATTCAAGATATGTATGTTTGGTAATCCATGGAAACCAAATTATATATTTTGTGTTTCTGGGAATTTCGAATGGTGGATGCAACATCAAATTTTGTTAAAAGAAAGCTGGTTAGATGTTGTACTACATTCTATTCTTGTTAGTCGAAATTAGTGCTTTGATACCATGTAGATCTTAGAATAAACGCAATGTTATGAGGAAAATTAAACACGCTTCTATTTATTTGGTACTTGATATATAGAGTGTGCAGGAGTTTTTACATAAGAGTGAAAGTACTGATAAAGATAATTATGGCTAGATATAAAGATAAATTAATTATTCAATATTATCTTAGCTAATATTTGTTATTCTCTCTAACAGTCACAAGTAGAGGAATCTTTTTAGAGACAGACCCTCCAGGGGATTCTGTCATGTCCAGATCTTTTTCTGTTGCTCCATGTGGCAAGGCAAACTTAAAATTAAGCATCAATTTTGCTAATGCAAGCTCGCCGACAGCTATGGCAAATGTAATTCCAGGACAGCCTCTCCTACCGGCACCAAATGGAATGTACTCAAAATTAAGCCCTCTATAGTCCATTCCCGTGTCTAAAAATCTTTCTGGACAAAAATCTTCAGGATTTTCCCACGACAATGGGTCTCTTGCGATTGCCCAGGAATTGATTATCACTCGGGTTCCAACTGCAATGTCATAGCCTAATATTTCGCTATCTTGTGTAGATTCTCGAGGGAGTAACAATGGAGCTGGAGGATGTAGTCGTAGACTCTCTTTCATCACTGCCTTTAAATAGAGCATTTTATCTAAATCATCCTCTATTATATCTAATTTACCCCCGGCTACTTGTCTCACCTCGTTCTGCAATTTCTTCATGGATTTTGGGTGCTTTAATAGCTCTGCCATTGTCCACACCAAAGCAGTAGATGATGTATCGGTCCCGGCCAGAAACATATCCTACCATAAACGAGGTATGCATGTAAGATCCAAATATGTTTTATTGGTCTATCAATAAATCAGTGAACCTTCTTCACTTTCTGTTAAAACTATTCCTTTTTCTGTTAGTGAGTGAAAGAAATCTGCGGTAAAATGGGGGAAAGTATCTGTACATCTTATCTCTTTCTAATGCCTTGACTGATTTAGGTGATCAAGACGAACTTTAGTAGCATTCTCTACAAGAAAAAGACTAGATTTACCAAATTGTATTCCAAGTTTAGAGAAAATTTAAAATAGTTCACAAAATGTCCAACAAAGTATGATATTCACTGCTAATTCAGACACTTAGACACATTCAGAGAGAGAGAGATTCTTACAAAGATGACAGCTTTGATTGTGTCATTTTCTATAGGGGAACCAGCCATGTTTTCTCTCTGAATTTCGAGCAATATGTCCACAAGATCTGCTTCATTGCTTCTGTCTTTCAGGTTTGTCTCTCCTTTCTTTCGGTTTCTGTGCTCTTCAACTACACCTTCCAAAAAATCATCAAACCATATAGCCAATTTCTCTACATTTGCATCGAAACCATTAACGCGAGTAATCCAGTCAAGCCATGGAATGTAATCTCCTAGATTAAAAAAACCTGCTAACTCTTGAAATTCCATTAACTTCGACATAATTTTTGTGCTTTCTTGTGCATCAGTATATTTCCTCCCCAGGGCCACTCGACATATGATATCATTAGTAAGCGACACCAATATATTGCTTAAGTTTATTGAAGACGAAGAAGAATGTCTAATTTTCTCAATCATAAGGGACATTTCTTCTTCTCGTATACGACGAAAGGATTGAACCCTCTTATTACTCAAAAGATGAAGCACACATATACTTCTCACCTGCCTCCAGTACTCACCATATGGAGCAAAAGCTATGTCCCTGGAGCCAAAAATAATTTTGTCGATAACTCTCAATTTCGGCCTGTTTGAGAAAACCACGTCCTGATTTTTCATGATCTCGCGAGCACCATCAGCAGACGAGACAATAAGTACTGGTAATCTGCCCATATGAAGCAGCATGAGTGGACCATAGCGTTTGGATAGTGCTTGCAGTGAACGATGGGGGAGTAGGCCGAGTTGGTGAAGATTTCCAATTACGGGAAGCTTTGGTGGAGATGGTGGCAATCTTTTCCGGGCTGTTGAAGAAAGATTACCATACCATTTGAAGAGGAAAACGATGAACAAAATTAAGGAAACAACAGGAACTATCAAATGTGAAAAAGAAATCATTTTCTCTTATACGCAGATGAATTCAGCAAGATATTTATATTTATTAGGCAGACTTACAGCTGAAATTATAATTTCAATCATGCTACTTGTACCGAAATCGTTGACAATTTTGTTGACATAATGCCACATGGCGGCCCCCTATTGCAGGCGCGCCCCAATAGGGGGCCGCCATGTGGCATTATGTCAACAAAATTGTCAACGATTTCAGTTTAGGGGGGTGGGGGGGCGCACATTGCGGCGCCGCAAGCGCGCCCCCAATAAGGGGCCGCCATGTGACATTATGTCGACAAAGTTGTCAATAATTTCGATACAAATAGATTAATTCTTATAATTTTGAAATTTTCATATTCATCTCTATTTGAGTGGTCCATTGATATTGTACGATTCAACCGTGAGTGGTCCATTGATATTGTACGATTAAATTGATTGTGCCCACAAAATATAGAGATTGGGATACATATCAAAAAATTTCGTGGTGTAAAAAGAAAAGGGATTAAAACTTTGATGGTCACCAAACTTCCAAAATGTGTTATTTTAGTCATCAAACCACTTTTTCAACGTCAATGGTCACAAAGCTTATGAGATTTTCTGAACTAAATCACTCGTCACGTATTCGTTAATATGTTCAATGTTCAATTGATAAGACGTCATTAAAATGAAAATGAATATGTAGTAGCAAATGTCATTTTTTTTAACTTTGAATTTCAATGGTATGTGATAATAATTGTTCATCGCTATTTTCTTCTATTAATTGTGATCTAGCCCTAAATGTTCTTCTATTTTCTGACATCTTTGCATTGCTCAAGGAGATAGGATGCGATTCGAGTCTCTATATTCCTAGAAATAGAAATTTCATGGCACACTATCTGGCCTTCTATGCTATTTTGTCCATAGTGTGGCACTTTGGATTTATTGTTTTTGGTTTTTATTTGGTTGCGTGTTCATGACGATTTAGTTAAAAAAAAACAATGCGAACTTAGTTCAAACTAGGGGGTTTTAAATAAGGCTTGCCAAGTGCGAATCACTCAATCAAAGTGTGGTTCGTCTTGATCCATTAGGTCACCGTTGTCTCAACTCGCCTTTTTTTTTTTAAACTGAAATTGACATATTTCAATTGTTATGGAAATCGGCTCACACACATGCCGAGGAGCTGGCTCACTCGACTCTGGAGTCAACTCGTACGAATAGCTTGCAAGAGGAATTCGTTGCTCAACTCGCTTTAGACCCGACCCGATCCGAGCCAATAAGGCTGACTCTCCCCACTTAATTAACACCCCAAATTCAAACACAGAGGAAAAAGAAAAACATAAGGTTAGATGACCAAAAACGTTTTTACCCTAAAATCAGTATTGCAGAAGTTGCAGGGACTCATTCACACCATCATTGCTGCAGTGCATTGATTTTTATGGGGTTGTTCTTTTGTGGTATTGCCATTGAATATGTACATTAATTTGAATTGTCCCAACAAAATATAGAGATTGGGTATAAATCATACAATTTCGGGTGTAAAAAAAAAGGGTTTAAAAAACTTTGATGTCACCAAACTTCCAAAATGTGTATTTTAGTCATCCAACCCACTTTTTCACAAACGTCAATGGTCACAGTGCTTATGAGATTTTCTGAACAGATCACTCTTCACGTATCCGTTAATATGTCAATGTTCAATTTGATAAACATCATTAAAATGCAAATGAAATATGTTAGTAACAAATGTCATTTTTTTTAACTTTGAATTTCAATGTATTGATCATAATTGTTCATCGCTATTTTCTTCTATTAATGTGATCTAGCCCTAAATGTTCTTCTATTTTCTGACATCTTTGCATTGCTCAAGGAGATAGGATGCGATTCGAGTCTCTATATTCCTAGAAATAGAAATTTCATGGCACACTATCTCGCCTTCTATGCTATCTTTTCCATAGTGGGGCACTTTGGATTTATTGTTTTTGGTTTTTATTTGGTTGCGTGTTCATGACGATTTAGTCAAAAAAAAAAAACAATGCGAACTTAGTTCAAACTAGGGGTTTTAAATAAGGCTTGCCAAGAGCGAATCACTCAATCAAAGTGTGGTTCGTCTTGACCCATTAGGTCACCGTTGTCTCAACTCGCCTTGGTTTTTTAAACTGAAATTGACATATTTCAATTGTTATGGAAATCGGCTCACACACATGCCGAGGAGCTGGCTCACTCGACTCTGGAGTCAACTCGTACGAATAGCTTGCAAGAGGAATTCGTTGCTCAACTCGCTTTAGACCCGACCCGATCTGAGCCAATAAGGCTGACTCTCCCCACTTAATTAACACCCCAAATTCAAACACAGAGGAAAAACAGACATAAGGGTAGATGACCAAACACGTTTTTAACCCTAAAATCAGTATTGCAGAAGTTGCAGGGACTCATTCACACCATCATTGCTGCAGTGCATTGATTTTTATGGGGTTGTTCTTTTGTGGTATGGTCCATTGATATTGTACGATTAAATTGATTGTGCCCACAAAATATAGAGATTGGGATATATATCAAACAATTTCGTGGTGTAAAAAGAAAAGGGTTTAAAACTTTGATGGTCACCAAACTTCCAAAATGTGTTATTTTAGTCATCAAACCACTTTTTCAACGTCAATGGTCACAGAGCTTATGAGATTTTCTGAACTAGATCACTCGTCACGTATTCGTTAATATGTTCAATGTTCAATTGATAAGACGTCATTAAAATGCAAATGAATATGTAGTAGCAAATGTCATTTTTTTTAACTTTGAATTTCAATGGTATGTGATAATAATTGTTCATCGCTATTTTCTTCTATTAATTGTGATCTAGCCCTAAATGTTCTTCTATTTTCTGACATCTTTGCATTGCTCAAGGAGATAGGATGCGATTCGAGTCTCTATATTCCTAGAAATAGAAATTTCATGGCACACTATCTCGCCTTCTATGCTATCTTTTCCATAGTGGGGCACTTTGGATTTATTGTTTTTGGTTTTTATTTGGTTGCGTGTTCATGACGATTTAGTCAAAAAAAAAAACAATGCGAACTTAGTTCAAACTAGGGGTTTTAAATAAGGCTTGCCAAGAGCGAATCACTCAATCAAAGTGTGGTTCGTCTTGACCCATTAGGTCACCGTTGTCTCAACTCGCCTTGGTTTTTTAAACTGAAATTGACATATTTCAATTGTTATGGAAATCGGCTCACACACATGCCGAGGAGCTGGCTCACTCGACTCTGGAGTCAACTCGTACGAATAGCTTGCAAGAGGAATTCGTTGCTCAACTCGCTTTAGACCCGACCCGATCTGAGCCAATAAGGCTGACTCTCCCCACTTAATTAACACCCCAAATTCAAACACAGAGGAAAAACAGACATAAGGGTAGATGACCAAACACGTTTTTAACCCTAAAATCAGTATTACAGAAGTTGCAGGGACTCATTCACACCATCATTGCTGCAGTGCATTGATTTTTATGGGGTTGTTCTTTTGTGGTATGGTCCATTGATATTGTACGATTAAATTGATTGTGCCCACAAAATATAGAGATTGGGATATATATCAAACAATTTCGTGGTGTAAAAAGAAAAGGGTTTAAAACTTTGATGGTCACCAAACTTCCAAAATGTGTTATTTTAGTCATCAAACCACTTTTTCAACGTCAATGGTCACAGAGCTTATGAGATTTTCTGAACTAGATCACTCGTCACGTATTCGTTAATATGTTCAATGTTCAACTGATAAGACGTCATTAAAATGCAAATGAATATGTAGTAGCAAATGTCATTTTTTTTAACTTTGAATTTCAATGGTATGTGATAATAATTGTTCATCGCTATTTTCTTCTATTAATTGTGATCTAGCCCTAAATGTTCTTCTATTTTCTGACATCTTTGCATTGCTCAAGGAGATAGGATGCGATTCGAGTCTCTATATTCCTAGAAATAGAAATTTCATGGCACACTATCTCGCCTTCTATGCTATCTTTTCCATAGTGGGGCACTTTGGATTTATTGTTTTTGGTTTTTATTTGGTTGCGTGTTCATGACGATTTAGTCAAAAAAAAAAACAATGCGAACTTAGTTCAAACTAGGGGTTTTAAATAAGGCTTGCCAAGAGCGAATCACTCAATCAAAGTGTGGTTCGTCTTGACCCTTTAGGTCACCGTTGTCTCAACTCGCCTTGGTTTTTTAAACTGAAATTGACATATTTCAATTGTTATGGAAATCGGCTCACACACATGCCGAGGAGCTGGCTCACTCGACTCTGGAGTCAACTCGTACGAATAGCTTGCAAGAGGAATTCGTTGCTCAACTCGCTTTAGACCCGACCCGATCTGAGCCAATAAGGCTGACTCTCCCCACTTAATTAACACCCCAAATTCAAACACAGAGGAAAAACAGACATAAGGGTAGATGACCAAACACGTTTTTAACCCTAAAATCAGTATTGCAGAAGTTGCAGGGACTCATTCACACCATCATTGCTGCAGTGCATTGATTTTTATGGGGTTGTTCTTTTGTGGTAAGTGGGATACATTAATCCCAGTTAAATATCTGCAGGAGGCTATATTTAAATATTTTTTGGTCTCTGTCAAATATTAATAATTTTGTTTGACACATATACTTCTTTATTTCAAATCAATCGCATAATGTAAGGGTTTGTTTGATATTGTTAATTTTCCCTTGAACTATTTTCCAAAGGAAAAATCAAAATACACCAAAAGTTTTACCAAATTTTTCACCAAATGGACAAGTGGCTCCCTCTATTAGTGGGGCGCGTGGATTTGGGGACTTTTGGTAAAATTTTATGTTGTTGTAGCATAATTCTTTTTATTTTATTTTATTTTTTTATAAAGTCATGTTTGGTATCCGATTGAAATCTAAATCAAAGTTAACAATTAATTTTAATAATATATTTCCTGCAATTCATAACTATTTAATTTTTATCAAAATTTACTAAAAACTTGATTTTCATCTCCACCAAACAAGGGCAAAATCAAAATAAATTTGAATTTGATAACATGTTAATTTTAAAAAAAATTCGACGATCGTACGCTAATCGAATCTCCAAATTGCTCATGTCATTTCAAAACTCATTTTGAGAACTACATTATGGGAAAATATCAAATAGTCCAAATAGATATCAAAAATAGTTAAAAATACGTTAAACGCGAGTCTTAAAAAAATACGTCTAACTCGCATTTTTTTAAAAAAATCAATTATTTCATTTACAGTTATTATTTGTGCGATACAAATTTTTCAATGTAATTTTCATCATTTTATTAAAAAAATTTATATGGAATGTGACATCAAATTTTTTTGAAATTTTACATTCTAAAAAGTCATATCTCATGTAAATTTTCGGATGCAAAATTACATTGGGTATGTTTTTTTTTTTTTTTTATGTAAAATTTCTTGTAACTTCTTACAAGTTTGATTGTGTCCCCTAACTTAAAAATTTTGCGTTCGCCCCTGGTTTTATGGTCAATTTTTTCCATGAAATTCATTTTCCCCCCAATTCCCACTTGGCCATTTTTCCTTCTTTTCAATGAATATGTTTTCCCACCATTTTAGTGGAAAATAGTTTCCACTTCCAGCACTTTTTTTTTTTTTGCAATTAAAAAAAATTCTATCAACAATGGTAAAAACATTTTCTCTTTAATGGACAATTTACATGCAAAACAAAGTAAACGAATGGTATTCGGTATGATAATTTTTTTTTTTTTGGACAATTGGAACAAATTTTAAACCCAATGGTAGAAAAAAAAATATCATTTTCATTGACAGTTTTCATAAAAAAAAATCAAACGGACGCCAAACTTTCAACATTTTTCAGGTGGAAAATTATATCAATCAAACACGATTAATTACAATTCTCAGTAAAACAGTTTTTAAATAATTCAGTTCCCTTTAAATCATTTTCTTTCCACTTACTTTCCATATTTGCAATCAAACGGACCCTAATATATTTTCTTATTCTATGCTTTAAAAAAATGGATATTTCTAGTTGTACATAATGGTATCAACCCCCTCACATGGAGGTGGGACCCATGCGAATAAAAAATATTTTCTTTCAGTGGGTCTCATTCTCATATGAGAGGATGGATATCCTTATGTACACCAAATTATGTACCATCAACAATTCCAAAAAAAAAAAAAAAAAAATCTTTGAACAACGAGCTTGACTACACAAGCACTACAAAGATAGGCCAAATCAGGGCACGAGAAAATGCAAGGCCTTTAACTCGTCTAAGTTTATACTCTTACTCCGTTGTTTAATTTTTTTATTGTCGTCTCATCTAATTAAAAAGATATAATAAGGCGGGATTGAACTAAAATTTTGGGCAAACTTAAAAATTATATTTATGCTATATGTACAGAAAATGTTTGACAAAATATTTACAGAAGAATACTTGACAAATTTTCATTGGCTTTTGAAACAACAATCACAGAAAATGCACCATACATGCGTTGTATGATTTCTATGAAATAATCCCTAACTAAAAATTATACTAGTCTACAATAATTGAGATTTAATTTCTAAAAATAAATAAATAAAGCATCCATGACAATCAATTGATCCTCTCATCTTCCATCTTTAATGAAAAACTTTTGGTCTTATTATATTTTTAAATAACTAATCAAATTAAAACATAACACGAATTTAAGTCCTCCTTTTAAAACAATAAGAAATGAATGTTATTACTTTTATAATATGAGTCATTAAATGTCACATCAAACAAGACGTTACTTTTACTTAATATGCTCCTGTTTGGTACACATTAAAATTTTCATTCTATTCTTTTACTCATTTTCAATCACACATTTTTCAATAAAATAATATTTTTCATCACATCAATAACTTTTTATTATTTTTCAACTACACATTCTCCATCAATATACTATTTCAGAATACATTCTTCTAAAATAATATGACTCAAACGCACCATATATTCCATTTCGATGAGCTATCCAAACATAAGTGGAAATGTAGTTTTCAATTGATGCTAACCTGCTATTTCTTTCAAAAGAAATTCAAGATAAAATGACAATTAATTTGGGCTCATTTGATCTACCATGCCCAACACGTTTGCACCATGTCACACATATGAATAAAACAAGAAGTCCATAATAAATCAACGACTTATTGGTACAAAATCCTCCTATCCTTTGAACACGTTGCGAAATATTCCACATTTTCAAATTGGTTGAAACCATCCTATATGACATTTGAGGTGTGAACCACCCCATGTCGTCCAATTCCGAAAGTTAAAATGTTAAAAACAATAAAAAGGGTCAAAGTTAATAAGGAGAAATTATAACTGCAATCCTGAATTTTTTATTGTGTAAAAAGGATAAAATATGCAAACAAAATTCAAGGCGTGGACAAAATTTTTAGATGTGCTAAAGATTAGGAACAAATTCTGAAATTTTCCTAAAGAAAATTAGAAAAAGAATGATGTTGAAACTTGAACTACTGACTGATGTGATCATTATGGAGCCTCGAGCACGAAGACTTCCAGGCCTCCCCATTCTCAATGATGTGACTTGAGTCCTTGGGACTTGATATATGCTCGGGTATATCTCGAGGAGTGTTCCTATCAAAAACGCCACAGTTACAAGTGTTGTCCTCGAGATGAGTGGTCGGGCATTTGCCATAACCAACTTCGCAAAGAACTGTACGATCGAATAATGGTAGTCCTCACCCCGTTAGGACTTCAACCCTATCCAATTACCATTATTCAAGGAGTCCTAGGACCGTAAGTGGTCTATCTTGAAACATGTTAAAGGAAAGGTAAGGTGAAACTTCTAGTTTAAATCCAATACTAACTCCTACCATAAGTCATTCCTAAAAATAAGGTGACAAGTCCTACTAGGAGTTCTCTACAACCTAGGTCTATAAATATAGGACCATTGATCATTATTCAGGTACATTTTTACATATATTCACAACATATATTTTCTCTTAAATACTCTTTTTGACTAAAGTATCGGAAGGGCGACGAGGACACACATCAACGTCTTTGTTTCAAATACCAAAAGATTTCATTCGTGCTCATTATAAATTGTCAAGCTCGGGAAATTAGCAGGTGCAATTTTTGGTAGCATCATTAGCACCATCTGTGGGAATCGCTACCAAAAGTCATGGTGAATACGCGTTCAGGACTTCCTCTTCCAAGCGTATCCACTCCAAACTAACCATCCGTTACGGATCCTCCAGTTCATCAAGGAGACTCACCAAGAATGCTTAACTATGTATCGTCATTCTCTAACCTTGCTGATAAGTTCTCCGTCTTCTTTGCAAGTAGTAAACGCGTCAAAAAGACAGCAGCCACCCTCATATAGCTCCGCCAGGGGCCTAATGAGACCTTACGTAACTTCAGGATGAGATTCAACAAAGAAAGGTTACAGATACCCGACCTTCACATCACATCAGTAGTTTTGGCTCTAACATATGCAGTAAAGTGTGAAGCCTTTAGAATATCTTTATCTAAGATACCCCAAAGTCAGTGACAGAGCTCTTAACCCGAGGTGAAAAATACATCAATATGGATGAGGCAATGAAGGCTACCCCGAGCTCTGAGAAATCCCAGCTTAAGAGGTCACACAAGCCCCGGCTTGCAACATGATCATGCTCGGGGTAAGCAGAGGCAGGAAGGACCACTTAGGCCATTTACTCGTCTAAACACTTATAAGTCCAACATACTGATGGAGATCAGAGACATGAAGGAGCTTAAATGGCCTCTTAGGTTGTGATCTCCCTCGAAGACTAGAGACCAGAACAAATACGTTGACTTTCACAGGATCATGGGCACAATATGGAAGAATGTATAATGTTGCAGTGAAAGATTAAGGCATTGATTAAAAGGGGATTTTTGAAGACATACATCGGGAACAACAAGCGTCCAAGGAACGATCACAACAAGGGTAGGACATCGGGCTCATGAGGAGGTAACAAACCTACCATTAGTACAATCAATATTATAGTTGGAAGAATAGCGTCAGGAGGAGACTCAAACAGTGGAAGAAAACAATATGCTCGGCAGTATGAATCGGCCCAAGAGACCACTATTTCTAACACGGAAGACATTACCTTCAGGACAAAGGATTTAGAAGGTATAACTTTTCCTCATGATGATGCCTTGGTCATATCCGCCATAATAGCCAACTTCGAGGTCAGGAGGATAATGGTAGACAATGGGAGTGCAGCCAATGTATTTTCCCATGACGCCTATGAGAAGAAGGGGATTTTCGCTAACCAACTCAAGATGGTCAAGACCTCACTCCAGGGATTCGAGGGTGGAACAATCATTCCGGAATGAATTGTTGACCTTCCACTAACTTTGGGCTTAAACCAAAAGCAGGTGACAAAGATTACGTCTTTCCATGTGGTCCAGACCTCTGTAGCATACAACGTCATTCTGGGAAGACCGCTAATTAATAGCTTTTATCATGTAATCTAAGCAAATAATCCTCTTCTCGATGCAATTACGGCTCACAAATCAATGGATCAGTAGCCAATTGATTCAAAACATTAAAATAAAAATAATTCATAGCATCAATTGAAGATTTAAAGCTTTTAATTAAAATTAAAGTTCATAACTAGGTTACAAAAGCTAGCTATATTACTCAATCATATATCATGGGAGAAGAAAAACACAAGAAAAAAAATTAAAGTATAAGATCGGATTTCAAGAAAAAAAAAACAAGAAAAAGATGTAGATCTTGCATCAAGATTTCGTATTTTTCAAGTCAAAACCTTGAAACCTTTGTTTCTTGAATCTTTCCTCCTTTTGGACTCTTTTTTCTTGTGATTGATATGACTTTTTTGTTCCAAGAGGCCTTTTTGGCCTGTATAACATGTGTGTGTGTGTGTTATCCTCACGTCTCGATTTGATTATATGGGTATAATGAAACCATACAAGTCTCTCTTAATTATTGGACTAAGGCATGTTTTTATATAGCAAGATTTTCAGGTAGAACCATTGTTCAACTTGGTTTTCATAAGAGTTTGAGAAGGAAAAAGAGACAATTCCTTGAACTCTTTTTCTTATGAACTTTAGTCCTTCATCTTCTAATATTTACAATTAAGTCGTCATCATTTCAAAATTATTAATAATTAATTCGAAGCAAGTTTTGAAAGTTTCCAATTTAGTCCTCAAACTTTTAAAATGCCAAATTTAACTCTCGAAACTTAGGAGTTTTTACGAAATGCTCCATTTTAATACTTTCAATTGTCACATACCATCCGATTAATCTTCAATTGCTCCAAATCAACTTCAATTAAGTTCCAAATAACCTTTTTTTTTTTAAAACCAATTGTATCCAAGTTGGGATTTCTCATATTAATTAACTTCATTTACACAAATTAAATATATTATCCCTCAATTTATATATAATTAAATAAGAATAGAATCTCAAATAAACGATAAAATGTACTTATCAATTGTCTGTCCATTCTCCTTCGGTTTGATAATTTACCAGTGTTTCTTGACTTTTGCGATGTCGAAATAGAAATGTAATTGGAAAAAAAGGGGAAAGGATCCAAAAGATCTTTTTCCAAAAATTTCCTTTGTCCACTTGCTATCATACCTTCCCTCAATGGCCTCAATACGTTGACTCCTCAATCCTCAATTAAATCTTCTTTTTTGATGGTTGAATATATTTCTATAGTCCCATATCACTTAATGCCCGAACTCTTTCTTAAATATCAAGGATCATCAAAATAAGCAAGAATACTATGACTCCAACCAATTTAGTATTGGAAAATTGTTTGAATAAAATTACTTCCTACCATATTGTTTAAGGTGGGACCACACAACTACGTGTTTTTCTTCACAGGTAAATAATTGCAGTACACATTGTAACTTGGAGAAGAGAGTAAGTGAGCGAATATTTAGAAACATACAAAAACTTTCAAGATTCAAGATTCGAAATTGAAGAATTAAGCAAGAAGATTGGGATTTCTTGGATAATCAACTAAAGGGATTCAAAGACCAACATTTAGCACCTCTCACCCATTGTCAAAAAGATCATCGGCAGCCAATCTGGCTACTTGTTATGTCAAAGCATCAAACTGTGGGCAAATATGTATTAGTTCATTTCTACAATCCCCAACATCAACCTTGGCACCCGTCTCCTCTAAGTTTCTTGATTAAAAAAAAAAAAAATCGAAAGAAATGTCCTGATCTCGATATTTTTGGCTAGTTATCACTTTGCCATTCCACAAAACTATTACCATTTAAACATCGAATACCTGCTTAACTCACATAGAGCATCAAATTCAAGAAATTAAATAAAAGCATCCTTAATTTCCTATAATCAATAAGGCCAATATAGGTCCACAAGAAAGAAGCAACTGTGGTATTTCAATGGTGAAATACCATCATTAAACCACTTCCAAAGTACAACCAAAATCCATCTTATTTCCACAACAAGGTACGACTTCCAAATATATAGAAAAAACGATAGAACTCTTTGGTATTCCTTGCATCTATACTTACCTCATTTCCCACTTTGATAGCTTCAAACATTACTCCCCCTCGTATTTCACCACTACCTGTTTGTGAAGTTCCAAACATCACCATAAAAATATTAAGCATCCAATTGAAAATTTTGTAAATGGTTTATAAATTATAAATATGAATAGTAAGAGAGAAATGTGTGAATAATAATAAGTACCAATTTTTAATGTATTATCTACAACTTTTATCCCATCCTTTATTTTTTCACACCCTTGGTGCTAATGACAATCGCTATGTCACTTGTTTTACTTTTACTATCTAATATTTGACTCAACAAAAGCAGGGGAACCTCATCGAGACCGCAGCTGAAAATTACTTCATTGAAGAGAGTGTGAGGAAAGACACAAACCTGAAATTCTTCATTCGCACAGTCCTTTTGCACTTCCTGTATGGACTTTGCTGAAGCCACAACGGAAGAGCAACATTCACACAACTCGATTGCTTGAAAAGTTGGAATGTTTTCAAATCCAGAAGGGATCTCCAACAGGTTGTAGCAGTACCTAAGATATAAGCGCTCCAGGATTGGGAAGTGTGTTTCATCGGCATTCCATTGCTCCAGATCAGTCTCCTCTAGAAGTAAAAATTTCAATTGGCTAAATTCCCCTTCAATTGGTTCCCACACAGGGCCTTCGAAGGCATGATCTTTCAGTTTGAGAACTTCAAGTTTGGGAAGCGTACCAATAATTGTCATACTTTCCCAAGATATTCTGCAGCCACTCAAAGTTAACTTCTTTAGTTGTGGTGGGAAAGCGAAGTTCACCGGCAGAGGATCCTGATATTTTAAATAAGATTTGGGAAAGAAGAAGCATTTTAAAATTTCAAGTTGATGCAGATAGACAAAATTGTCAAAACAGTAGGACGACCACTCAGTTCGTCCATCATGCTCGTACGAAATGACCAATTTCTTGAGGTTGGGCAGCATTTGAAGGACCTCCTTTGTCCATCTGAAATTTATCACGTTGCTAAGTGTTTGTAGGTTTTCCAAGGGAACAAAATTTCCCTCGTTTAATACATCAGTAGGATAAGGAAAGAAAGCTCGGACGAACAACAGATGCCTTAATCTTGGCATTTTCCAAATTTCCAGAGGTAAGAATGATGTATTAAAGACTTCTTTAAATTTCCCTGGATTAACAACTAGGGTCTCAAGATTGAAAAGTTCGGATATTGAAGCAGGAAAACTATGCTTTATCCAGTAGGTCAAAGCAATATACCTCAAATTGAATAGTTCTACTATTTCAACGGGGAACTCATCAAACCTTATAGTGAGTGCGTCCAATACCTTTAGCAGCCGAAAACTTGTGATGAAGTGTAATGACAGATGGTTTGGGTTATTTCGACGAAAGAATATAACAGAACGGACGGGTGACTCACGATCTTGAGCGAGGGAAAATCTGGTGCTTTCATACTTGACATCTGATTGAATACTTACATGACGCAGATTATCTGTGACTTCTGGAAAATGATCATTATCCGACTTCAAAACTCGTAGAAACTTCTCCTCCTTAGCTTTGATCACGCAGAGTTCTCTCATGAGGTCATGGATACTGCAGCTCTTGATTTCACGATTATAACTCCACTCACGAACCATAATCAGATTTCTATCAATAAGATCCTTTAGATACTCTTCTGCCAACTCTTCCAAGCTTTTTGATTTATCTGGCTTTATAAATCCATTCGCAACCCATAAATTGGTGAGTTTGGATTTACGAATCACATAATCTTCAGGGAGAACGCCCATATAGAGAAAACATGCTCTCGAATAATGGGGCAAGTGGTTATAACTCAAAGATAATATCTCCAAATATTCGTGATGAGAAGCTTTACTTACTGCAGAGTATAAATTTTCTGAAACATACTTCCAGTAATCTTCTGTTCTCTCGGCTTTGTAGAGGAGACCACCAATCACAACAAGAGAAAGTGGGAGCCCCTTGCAGTTCTTTGCAATCTCGATTCCAATTTTCTCGAGTTGAGGAGGACAATTTTCTTTGCCAAAAGCCTTCTCACGCAGTAGAATCCAACTTTTTTGGACATCTAGACCTTTCAGATGTTGAATATGGCCAGAGGAGTTGGCTTGACTAGCCACAAGTGATTGCCGGGTAGTGAAAATTATTCGGCTTCCATTATGGTCATCTGGAAATACTTTTTGGACTTCCTCCCAGGCCTTTATATCCCACACATCATCCATTACAATTAGATATCTGTTTCCCTTCAAACTTTTGTGCAGGAGTTCCTTTAATTTCCCAATGTCCTCTTGATATAATTCATGAGTGAGATGCTTTGTGGGATTCAGAAGGCCTGTGATCATTTCTTGCACGTGATATCCTTGAGATACTGTTATCCAGGCACGAGTGTCAAAGTAATCAACAATACTCAAGTCATCATAAACGTTTCTTGCTAGTGTGGTCTTGCCAACGCCTCCCATCCCAACAATTGGGATGATTTCTCGTTTAGAAGATGGCTTAATCAACCATTCCTTAATTTCCTTCAAGTAGTCATCAAATCCCACCATAGAACTCTTGTTACCAGAACCATCTTGTGAAGAACCAGCAGGCAAAGAGTTCCTAGGTGGTAGATCTTTTATCTCGGTCCTGTCCTTCATCTTCATCATCTCTTCTGAAACAGAATGGAGTTCTTCTAGTACCTTCTGCAAGCCTTCATGTTTCTGTTCCCATTCCAATAAGATCTGATTCGACATATGGGATTCAGTTATAACTTCCTGACTTCCAGATTCTAAGAGAATCTGATTCAATACGTGGGATTCAATTATAACTTCTGCTTCATATGTCACATCTCTAATTCTCTCTTCCAAACTTCTAATTGTTTCACTATTTTTGTGTGAAGAATCTTCCAGAAATGATAGCAAAAGGCTAAACTTTTCATGGAGAGATCTTATGGTCTGTTGATCTGTTTGATGAAGAGATAGAGATTGATCATGAGGATGCAGGATCTGCTCAAGTGTTTGAGTAAGTGAAAGTAGAGATGCATAAGCCATTTCAATGGAAAAAGAAGGTTAGGCAATGTCAAAAGGATTCAGGCAAACTTCAAGGGAAAAAGGATTTTAGGCAATTAAACGAGCAAGACTTTAGAGGCAAGAAGATAACTTCATATAAATAATTAATTAAACAAGTTCCTGTCAGGGAAGATTACAATATTATAGTCAAGTTGTTTATAACTTCGATAATTTTTAGACATTAGCTGTAAATGAATAATTTCTTTAACCTTTCAAGCATGAAATTTGTTTGCCATGTTCGTGTCAGGTTGTATGTGTGAATAGATTATAATTCAAAGTTATTCAATGACGAGCAGGATTGACTATTTCTCGTGTTATTGGGTAAATTATATGTGAAGATAATTTGTACTTGAACGAAGAAAAATAAATCGGAAGATCACACGAAAGCATCATCATAAACATTGAAAAAAGAGAACTTAATTTTTTAACGTTCGAATGACTTTCAAAGTGCAGAATTATGGGTCATGTTCAATGTTATGGTTATTTCCTCATTTGTCATCCATTTGGTTTACTGTTCATCTGACATGTATTTGATTATACTTAACAACGACCACTAGAAGTCCACTTCATTTAATTGTTATTAAAAGAGAAAATAGACTTGGGGTGCAATTTGGATTAAAGTCACTTTAGGTTTTATTTATAGCATTATGGAACTGTCTTTTAGATTAATTCGCTCAATGTCGTATTAGAATCAACGAAGATGTTGGATTTAAATTTTATCGTTATTCATTTCATAAAATCATGCACGTAAAATACTTTAATAAAAAGAAAATAAATCTTTCATAAACTGAAGAGACATGTTGAAGACACATGAATTCTTATTTTTTATTAGTTACATCTCCATCTTTTTAATTGAAGGTAAAAAGTGAAGAAGAAATAGAAAAAATGATTGATGCTAATGAGATTTTGTTAGTGTCATTCATTACTTTTAGATCAGAATAACTGGTTTTAATTGGAATATTACATTGTTATTTTAAATGGCTATGTTGAGATCAATACATCTTACCATACCAATTAAAATTAGGAAAAATTTCAGTCACGGTACTAAATATTTTTATTTAGTAGCAGACTTTGCTCAAACATTTTATTTGTGTCATCTATGGTACTAAATCTTTCAAAATGGAGCAGCTGAAACCATCAATTTGACCGTTAGTTGACCGAAATAGTAAATATTGACCAAATCTAATAAGTGCAAAATAGTAAGTTTACAATTTTAATATATAATAATTAGAAAAAAAAAAAAAAAAAAAAAAAAAAAAAGAAGAAGATTCTTCATCTTCCTCACCCCAATATCAATAACAATCTCATGTTTGCAGCAAGCAGACTTCATTGTAAAGTTCCATATATGTAAAATGGAAAATAAAAAATCGGCATTATCAATTCTAAAAATTAAGGGTGTGTTTGATAGATATTATTGAAAAAATAATATATTTTTGATAATAATATGATGGAAAATATGTAGTTAAAAAGTAAAGAGAAGTTATTGATTTGATGGAAATTTTTATTTTATTGAAGATGAGTTTTGAAAAAAATGTATTTTTAAAGATTTGTACCAAATATGGTATTAGTTGAAATTTTTTACATACAACCAACCTTTGCATAGTAACAATTCCAGATTTACTCGTTCTCTCGTTGAACCATATACCCTTTGGAATCACGGAATCTTCCACCCCTCCAAACATTAAAAGGCATCTAAAACCTGGAAACTAGGAATCATATAATAAGAGTAACAAGCTAGTAATCTAAGAAATGTGAAAATAGCACTAACGTTCTCTCTTCCTCCAACAAAGAAAATAGCAGAAAAAGAGGAATTTGGATTTGGATCTGGGAGGTGAGGTGAGGTGAGGTGAGGTGGGGTGGGGGTATGGGGGATCTGGGGAAGAAGAAGAATCTTCCTTTTTTTTTCTTTCTTTTTTTCTAATTATTTTACATTAAAATTGTAAACTTATCATTTTGTCATTATTATATTTTATCAATTTTTACTATTCCGGTCAACTAATGCTTAAATGGATCTCCGGCTGCTACATTTTGAAAGGTTTTGGTACTGTGAGCAGCACTTGAAATGTTTGGACAAAGTCTGCTACTAAATGAAATGTTTGATATCTTAGCTTTAATTTTCCCTTCAAATTATCTATAGAATATGTTATTTCAACATTACAAGTCTGACAAATTTATTTTTTATTTTCAAATAAATTAAATTTTATAATTGAAGTTGTAGTTATGTAAACAAAGTTATGGTAGATGTGGATCGCGGCATGTAAAAAATCTAAGTTCGTTCCGGAAAAGCAAATATGGAACAACACTCCGATTTCTTTTAGTAGGTACACCATACACCAACTAATACTTGTTATTGTTTTTAACGTCGGTACGTTTCAATACAATTGTGCAAAACGTCTTCACCTTGTATTTTTTTTAACATTTTCAACTCTATTTATACATATCATTACAAAAAACATTATTCCGTCCATTTGCGGTCAACTCTTCCATTAATTGAACACATATACTCAATTTTCTTTTCAAACGTGAAGGGTAAAATCGTTTAAAACACTTTTTGGCCATTTTTCCACCTAAACCAACCTACGGTACCAAACATTTCATTTAGTTGTAGATTTTACTCAAACCTTTCATTTATACCACCCACGGTGCCAAACATTTAAACAACTCGCACTCGGATTTCAAATCGACAAAAAACCATTAGTTGATCAAAAATTTTAAAAGGGCAAATGGGTAACTTTATATTTTTTATATAAAAAATTAAAATAAAAGAATTAAAAAAAAAACCCCAATCATTTTCTCCTCCATCCACCCCCGCAATACCCACCCCTACTAGGCTACTACCATCTCTTCCCCAAGAAAATGCCATCACCGAACCTCCTCTCTACCTACAAATATTCTCTAAGAGACACCCGCTAACAGTCATAATCATGTCTGCATAGCCTCCACCATCTCTTTCTTTGTCGTCGAAGCCACTGCTCCTCTGTCGCCATCACTCCTAGAGCTCGACCCTTTTTAGGTGTCCTGGTGTTTCAGCCGGCGTGTACGGCGGAGACCAAATTCTCCGACTTTCGATGCTAGGGAAAGGAAGCCCTGAATATGATGGCTTGCAAGGTAACCCTCATAAGGGTGCCAAGTGTGGTGCTTCTTGTTACACCTCACCTCTTTCATAGTCAAAGTCAATGTCAAATTAGAATTAAATTGAATAAAATATTTCTTGCGGGGTCTAATTGGTAATTACTAAAATTTGAAGGACTAGAGATAATATATGTAGAAAACTAGGAAGTTGGTTTACCTCATTATTAAATGAAAGGAATAAAAATGATTGGGTATGAAAATTGGGACTTGACTTTGCAATTTCCTTTATAATTATCCAATTCCTTTGACTTTATCTTTCCCATTTCCTTTTCTTTTGGACGGGAGAGACAGAGAAGAAACCGGGCAAGAGAGAAAAAAAAAAAAAAAGAGAGAAAGGAAAGGGAAAAAAGAGGGAAAAAGAGAGAGAAAAAAAAAGGAAGAAATTAGGCTATCACCTCCAAATCCTTTATCAATTCTTGAAGGAGGTAGCGCAGAGATCGAGACAGCCTACCAACCAAACAAATCGTCCAACAAATAGTTTGTGAGTGGAAAAACTAAAGTATTTTCCAAGTATTGCTAATTAATTATATTATTATTCATTTGTGCAAGTGAAATAATTGTACAATTACATGATTGATTTGGAAATATTCCTTCATTATGGTTTGTATGGATTTTAAAGATTGTGTATGGATTATTTGTGACTTGAAACGTGACACGTGATATTGAGATCAACCAGAAAAGTACCCATGATTGTCTATTTATTCTAGTTCACGGAGTAGCCTTGGCCGTGTTCTATACTACACTGAGGGGTATTGACCGTGGATGAAGGGGTCTGATTGTGTATCTATAGTTCATTGAGTGGCCTTGTGCGTGTTCTAGTATTGATTATAAGAGGTCTTTGAGACCCACTTTCGATCACGGAGGGGCCTACGGGTCGTGACGAAAGTAATTAGCCCGACGGGCGGATTATTGATTTCAGTCAGAGGGTACATTTTTGGTTGATTACATGTGATGAGATGATATGATGATATGGATTTGAGTTGATAATTATATCATGATTATGAGATGACATTTTTCAGCGTTATGAGATATCTCACCTTTTTGTTATTATTATTATTATATGTTGTTATGTTGTGAATTGTTAAATTATATAAGCTTGAGGTTGATAAAAATGTATAAATGGAAATGTATAATTATTTTTGAACTTCTCCACTCACTGAGCTATTAGCTCATATATTTTTCTACCATTTTCCTTACCGGTAGTATTGGTTCTTAATAGATTGAGGAGCCTGATGATTTCAGAGTTATAGCCACACGACATGATGCATTTCTGGGAGAGCATAAAATATTTATTTTGGGCCCATTACGCTATTTTTCATAAACATGTGATATTTGATATTTTGTAGCAACTCATAGTCAGCCTTGGTGGTGGATCTGACATCTAGTCAGCATCTACCATCGGCGCACGTCATGTTTCGGGTCCACTAGGGTGATTCGCGACGGGACGGGTCGTGTCACTTCTGTCATGGAAAAATGAATCTGTAGACTACAATTTTGATTTCCCATATTTGCAGGGGTGAGGTGGGGAAGAAGAAGGTGGAAATGGGGAAGCAGAATCTTTCGCTCGCCTTTTTGTTTTCTTTAGAGAGATTGCAGAGAAGTTGGGCACAAAAATTGTGTTTCGATTGCAAATGTCTGCAGCTTTTCTGGACTCGAGTGGTTATGCACAAGTGGTTCAACCTCACTGCCAACAATTTCGATTACTCCATTGACACAAACTCCAATTCCAACTCAGAGTTTCCATTTTTGGTTTGGGTGTTGGTGGACGGGCGTGGGAAGAAGATGAAAGGTATTTTCATTCACTTATTTAATTCTTTTATTCTAATTTTTATCATATGAAAATATAAAGTTACATTTTTACCCTTCCAAAATTTGTCAACATTTGGTGAGATTTTTTATTTTTGGTCAACTAATGGTCAAACTAACAGTTTATATCAATTTGGATTTGAATTGCAACAGTTTAAAAGGTTTGGTACCGCTACTGCAATTTTTCCTTCAATAAATTAAATCAGCAATCATCAAGATTAATCAAACAATTTGACTCTCTCCACCGCCACCGCCACCGCCACCTTGAGCTCCTCCGCCAACAATTGTGTATTCAAGATTTGGTCGACAATTCTTATCACGAGCACAATTTGGTTGTCAATCAACAAAGACTCCCACATGGATCTAAAACCAGATTGACCCAAAAATACCCTAATGAGAGGTGGTCGAGAAGGAAATATCACTTTAAACAATCATATAAATGGTCGTAGAATATACATTATTAGTTGTTGATCGCATTCAACGACCAAAATTAGTTAGTTGCTTGTTGGTTGGAGGTTGGAGGTAATGTATTCAACGACAAAACTATGTTTGGTCGTTAAATGTATTATTTTAACAACTAAATAATTGGTCGTAAAAGCTAGTTTGTATTGACAATCGATTAATTTTATTTCAACTACTACTTGATTTATCGTTGTATTAGTTATTTTTGTTAGTAAAATATCATTTACTATGAAAAATCTGGCTTCAGAGACAAAACATTTCATCACTAATGGCTTGAATTTCGTTGGTCATAACTTTTAGCAATGGAACTAGGCCATCAGTAAATCGAACAGCGAAAACCTCGCCGCTAATTATGTTAATAAAATTTTACTGTGAATTAAAACTATTAAAATATTTAAAAATACATAAATAAAACAAACAAATACGAAATTGTAAACATTTTCATCCCATGAATTTACAGTTCAAAGTTACAAAATTATATTAATTTCACTTTCATTTCAAAAATCAATACTAACTCATATCAACCTCTTTGCAAAGTGTCGCGCTGTGCTTCTACTTCGGAAGGAACCTGAACAAATTAACAAGGAAATTTTTCATTAACAAGAAACTTTCTTATTTCTGAAGGTAAAAACGTACTGAATGGCTATGAAGCACGGGCACATACACGTGTATCTGATACGATATGTGTTTGATGCGCCGATAGGCAATTTTTTTTAAAAAAAGTAAAGACAATACATGTCATCGGTTGATTAAATTCTTAAAAATTCTCTATTTATATAGTATAAATTTAGTTTTATATTTATTATTAGTTTTTCTTGTTGAAATCTTTTAAACATGAGTGCTTATGTTTTACTTGCTAATAATTTTGAATTAACAATATATAATATTTCTAATATAAAAAAAAATGATTACGGTAGAGTGTCGGTATCGACTCGTTTCCAACACGTGTCGGATATGGACACGCTACCCTAGTCATTTGATAAGTGTATTTCATACACTTATTCGGGGTCCTAAAATATCGACATTTGATAGTTCTTTAGACAAAACATATCCTGAATTGTTGTATTTTATGTTATATAGGTAAAACTCAATGGTTGAAAGAAGAATCGAAAGAAAGATTTGAAAAATGGTGAAAATGACAAAATTCAAAGTCGGAGGACCAAATTGAAATATCCAATAGTTGATTCGGACCAAAAGATGATACTTGAAAGATTTTTAGGAGACAATTGGATGGAAATAGAACTCAAAAAGGAATGGAATATAATCACAATCAATATCCAAACGTACAAGTTATATTCCAGATTTTTAGTTGAAGATTGAAACTGATTTTTAGCATAGTAAACATCCTAACTATAGTCATTTGAGTTAGCTTTTCAACACACTTTGAATCGCATCAATCGGATATCGGGAGAGGAAGTTACGGCCAAAATACTGACTGTTGTGATAAGACAAAAATTCGTGCGCAAATGGAACTTTTCTTATTTGATTCAAACTCTTTTGGAAGTCAATTTTGACGTACTTTTCAACCAATTTTCGACTCCTACAAATACATTAACAATATAATACATATTGGGGACCTCTCATATACATCTTATACTCCAATATTCATAAATAATTATCATCAATGGAGGGAAATTCATAAGTTTTGTAAGAGAATTGAAAGGGATTTGCAAACCAAATTTTTGGGTAAAGAATAGAAGACGCAAGTGAAGATTCATCAAGAAACCATTGAAAATATTCAAGATTTCAAGTTTTATCTTCATCTTCTCAATTTATCAAAAATCCGAGTTATATATTTTCACTTAAACATGATTTCTGTAATTTCAATATGTTAGACTAATTTTATACATTGTTAGGATGAGATGAACCCATGTTATGATATTTTTAGTTCTTAATTAATTATTTTGACTTTAACTTGATTTGATTTATGAATGTTTATTATCGTTTTATCATTCTTTTCAATTGTTTGATCACCAATTGAATTGTTAGTAGTTTTTATTGTTATCGAGAGAGACATGAGAATTTAAGCACAATATAATAAATATTGTAAGGTTCGATATATATATATATATATATATATATATATACATCGAGAGATAGAAATGTCATATGAGGGGAATAGATTTTATCGCTATTGAAAAAGGCTTTCAATTAAATTATGAACATTAACTAATATAAATGTTTTCAAATTGTCAATTTAATTGTTACACTAAAATGGAATAATAAGGTGATTCGACATTTTAGCAATGCATTTCACATATTTGAAAAAATACATTTACTTGCGTTCATTAATTTAGTTGATAATTTAGGGATTCGTAAAAAAATCACAAAAGTTGTTTGGTATTCGATTAAAGTTGTAATGAGTTTTAACTCAATCAAACACATAGTATTCGTGGGTTCGACACTCTATTCACTATTATATTACTTGATAACGATCTCGTTCACTTGCGGAAAATCAAACGATCAAGTTTATGGCGCCTCTGCTGGGGACTATTGTATTTAATTAGTTTTAATTAATTTTAGCTTTAATTTGAATTATTATTGCTTATTCATTTTTAATTTGATTACTTCTTTAATTAATTTTAGTTTTAACAATTTTATTTTTTAATTTACTTTTCTTTGTTTTCCTTTCTATATCGTTTAATTGACCTCCTACAATTTTAATATATCTTATGTTGGTAATGTCTCTTTGTAATTTTCAGATATTTATGTATAATTCTGACATTGGTAAAGTAACAAAATTGTTGCAATGACAAATCTCTATATGAATTGTCAAGATATGTTTTGAGGATAAATTGTTACGTGGTGCATTGTATTGGGAAATGTTTGTTCTCTTAAACTAGTTTACACATCGAAATTTTTTGAGATTTCGAAAATATTTGATGGGTAGAAAACAAGCAATTGAAAAATCCGATGAAGAGTACATACTCGTAAGAGATTTTGTATCTGACGATTGGGATGAGGACATCAAACTTGTGGGAGATGATCTTCCCCTATTGAACAAGAAGGTAGACGTTTGGAGACTAAATGAAAAAGGATCAAAGCTAAACGAAGAAAAAGGCATCCAAAGTCTTCTTTATGTGTCTGTGATTCAATTGTCAAAGTCGAGTTAAAGACTATAAAAAAACATTTGTTGGGATGCGACCCGATTTTCTAAATTTTTTATTTATTTTGCTTTATGTACCGCATTGCATATAGATCTATTTTGATTATTAGTTTGCATCAAACTTAAACACATCTCAATTTATAGGGTGTCACCATCCTATAATGTTTCCCATAGGGCCCTTGAAATTATTGTTGGTTATTTCGATTGTTTGGGATAAGTAACACATGTTCTATATTATTTGATCTTTATTGTTTGATTTGATTGTTATGTACAGGAACATGACCTCGCAGAATACTTAAACCAACACAATATAAAGGGGAAGCATGATGAAGACGATTGTCTAGCGGCACACATAGTGCCTCATATTTTCAACAGAAAAATTCAGGGAGTACCTACTTCATTTTCTTCCTCGTCCCCTTATATTCTTATTTATGTTTTATGACATTGAGGACAATGTCGATTTTAAGTTTGGGGTAGAAAAAAATTGAGTTTTTACTTTTCGTAGGATTTTGAGTATTTGTTTATTTATTTTTCGTTATTGCTTTAGTATATAATAGAAAAAATAAACAATAAATTGAAAATTTTCAACACCAAATATATATATATATATATTTAATATACTATATATATATAGATATATACTATATATATACTATATAATTTATATTTAGTATATATTGTACTTTATATATATATATATATACGTGCATTAGAATTAAGTTAGACATTGTGATGCTATGAGTTGATTCATATAATTGATGATATAGTTGGACATAGATGATTTACTCAAATCATACTAAATTACTTATCCTTAGACCAAATTTAGTATTGTTTGGGGGTGATTTTGCTGTTGTGGGAAGATACAAACGTGAACAAAGATTCCATGTGTGAAAACTTTTGTATGGATTGTCTTACATTAACGGGATTTAATTGGGTGAAAGTCTTAAGCTAAAAGTCGATTTGATTAGATAGGTTTTTAACAAGGGATATTGCATTGATCAAGGCATAATTTTTTTTGATGTGAAATTCTATTTGAAGCCTTTTTTTACGTAGGTTATTAAACATGTAAGGGTGTTTAGAACTCGGTACCCTAAAGTCATCTGATTTGAAAATTATCGACCTAAAACCTGTTACATGGGTCATTTAGAAAATTTTAAGGGATAGAATACAAAAAAAAATACATTTGAAAATTAGGGAAAAAAAGTGCATAAAAAAAAGCAATAAATGCATTGGTTAAGCTCCTAACACTTGTTTCGGGGAATTTGACTTTTGGTGAGAGATTATTAGCCTAGTATAGTCCTAGAGGTCAAAGTATGCAAAGAATTAGAGAATCTTTGTTTATTGGTGTATTGACTTGCAATTAGTAGAGTCCACCTGAATTATAGAGTGTGATGATAGTAATGAAAAATTCAACCTCAAATTACACATTAGAAAAAGAGTAAAAAAAAAACAAGTTTTGGGGTGTGTAAATCATACGAGATGTGAAATGATATATTTGACCACAGAGGGTCGAGAATTGAAGCAACTTGTAAATTTATGATTGTTTACTTAATTCTTCACGCACACACTTCAATTTTGCATTGAAGAGTGGATATTAGTTTGGATTGTGATCTTGAAACAGTTTGTAGATTTCATACTGTAATTTCAAATAACTAAGATAAAAAAACTAGATTGTCTAACTAAATATTTTTGCAAGCTTGTGTGTTTGTTGTTATTTAGGTTATAATTTTGTGTTGAGGACAAACGAATGTTTAAGTTTGGGAGTATTTGATAAGTGTGTTTTAAACACTTATTTGTGGTTCTAAAATATCGACATTTGATAGTTCTTTTGACAAATATATCCTAAATTATTGTATTTTATGTTATATAGGTAAAACTCAATGGTTGAAAGAAGAATCGAAAGAAAGAAGTGAAAAATGGTGAAAATAGCAAAATCCAAAGTTTAAGGACCAAAATGCAAATATTCAATAGTTGATTCAGACCTGAAGATGATACTTGAAAGATTTTAGGAGATAATTGGATGAAATTAGAACTCAAAAAGGAATGGAATATAATCTCAATCAATTTTCAATCGTACATGTTATATTCTAGATTTTTAGTCGAAAATTGAAATCGATTTTTGACATAGTAAACGTCCGAATAGGAAAATTCTATTTCTTGAAAAGTTGTATCCCTTTGAGTTAGCTTTCAAAATAATTTTGAATCGTATCAATCAAATATTGGAAAAGAAAGTTATGACTAAAACAATTGACTGCCGTGCAGAGACAAAAAATATACACGGGAATGGAACTTTCCTTATTCAATTGGAAGTCAAACTAAACGTGACTTTCAACCAATTCTCGACTCCTAAAAATACATAGCAGCAGAGTACATATTGGAGACCTCTTATATACATATTATACTTCAATATTCATCAATTGTTATCATCAAAAAGAGGAAAATTAATAATTTTTGTGAGAGAATTGAAAGGGATTTTCAAGAATTCAATCAAGTGAATATCAAACCTGATTCTTGGGCAAAGAAGAGATGGCGCAAGTGGAGATTCATCAAGAAATCATTGAAGAGATTCAAGATTTCAAGTTTCATCTTCATCTTCTCAATTTATAAAAAAATCGGGTTATATTTTTTTCTTTTAAATATGATTTCTTGTAATTTCGATATGTTAGACTAATTTTATACATTGCTAAGAGGAAATGAACCATTGTTATGATATTTTGAGTTTTTAATTAAATATTTTGAATTTAATTTGATTTGATTAATGGATTTTTATTATCGTTTTATCATTATTTTCAATTGTTTGATCATCAATTGAATTGTTAGTAAATTTTATTGTTATCGAGAGAGAAAACAAGATTTAAGCACAATATAATAAATATTGTAAGGTTTGATAGAGGATGGAGATATACATCTACACTTTATATGGTTTCAATTTGTATTCTAGAACTTGTTAATACATTTTTCATATTTTCATCTTTCATCGAGAGATAGAAGGGTCACATAAAGGGAATAGATTTGACCGCTATCGAGAGAGAGTTTTAATTAAATTACGAACATTGACTAACATGAATGATTTCAAATTGTCAATTTAATTGTTACACTAAAAATAGAATAATAAGAGGAATTTGACATCTTAGCAATGTATCTCACATATTTGAAAAAAAATACATTTACTTACTTTCATTAGTTTAGTTGATAATTTGGATATTAGTATAGAAAAATCATAAACATTTGTTTGTTAACTCGATTAAATACGTAATCATAGTAGGTTCGACACTCTATTCGTCACTTTATTACTTGTTCACGATCTCGTGCACTTGCAGAAAATCAAACGACCAAGTTTATACATCCATAAACAAACAAATACGAAATTGTAAACATTTACATTCCATGAATTTACAGTTCAAAGTTACAAAATTATATTAATTTCACTTTCATTTCAAAAATCAATACTAACTCATATCAACCTCTTTGCAAAGTGTGGCACTGTGCTTCTGCTTCGGAAGGAACATGAACAAATTAACAAGGAAAATTTGTCATTAACGAGAAACTTTCTCATTTCTGAAGGCAAAAACGTACTGAATGGATCTTCCAAAAAAAAAAAAAACCTAGAAAGTGTTTGACCAAAGGCAAATTACAGAAATGAGAAATGTGCTTAAATCACCTCAATTACAGGATATAATGCACTCATACGGATACGTATGTCCGATACGATACATGTCTGATGCGCCGACAAGCGATTTGTTTCAAAAAAGTAAAGATACGACACGTCATCAACACGTTGATTAAATTCTTAAAAATTCTCCATTTATATAGTATAGATTTAATTTTATACTTATTATTAATTTTTCTTGTTGAAATCTTTTAAACATGAGTACTTATTTGTTACTTGCTAATAACTTTGAATTAACAATATATAATATTTTTAATATAAAAAGAAAAATGATTACGTTAGAGTGTCCGAGAAATGTCGGTATCAACTCATGTCTGACACGAACACGTTACCCTAATTGAAGTGTTTGTAGCGCTACAGAGATTACATGTATTCCCACAAGTCCAAGAAGTTTTTTAGAGTCATCATCGTGTTCTTTGTCACCTGCATAACCAGAACCAAAAAGGAGGAAAAGGCAAAGCAATTAAATATGCAGGGATCTTAAAAGAAAAACACATTAACTTGAACACAGTCCTTATTATCTTGCGTTGTCCGTCCACTTCATGAAAATTTCAGATACCTTTAGATTTTGGTCCAATATAAGATAAAGAGATATTAGAAAGTATTCCTTAGGAATATGTACAAGGCCTTTCAATGAACAATTCATGATCCATCTTTACTTTTACAGGTCAAAATAGGTTCCACATCCTTGTGTGGAACAAAAATCCAGTTGATTGAGAAGATTTCTTCAATCAAAGCTTTAATTGAAAATCGGTTCCACATCCTTATAGTCCTCGAATGTCCAAAACTATTTTAGTGCCAAATTAGAGTTGTCAACGAGATTGTCATAAACTTTCAACGGCTAAAAATAATCGGTCGTTGAATGTCACACTTGACGACTATGTAGTATAGTCGTTGAATGTTGAAAACAATTTTGGCGCAAATTAGAATTGGTAACCTGTTTGTCATAAATTTTCAACAACTTAAAATAATCGATCGTTGAATGTCACATTTAACAACTACTAAAGATAGTCATTGAATGCCGAATTTTCATTTTATTTTCAATGAGATAAAATTAGATGTTGTTTTACTATATTAATGACCAAATATTATGGCCGTTGAATATTTAATATATTATTTGTGTTTCTAACAACCAATTATGTTTTTGAACATGAACGGATATTTTGGCAGGATTATTTTTTTGGGACTCACAACAACCAATTTTACTTTGGTAGGAGAAAATATACAATTAACGACTATTTTTTTTTTTTTTTTGTCTTTATAAAACATTTTCAGCTAATTTAAAATTTGTTTGGTCATCAGCCATTTTCTACGGCATAACTTAGAATTTAGTCATTGATAATAGGTTTTAACGACCATGTTGATTTGATCGTTGTAACATTAGTTGTAAAATATCATTTTTCTTGTAGTATCTGTTAGGTTTTAGTTGATGTTGTAATTGGAAAATTCTGTGAAAAAATGACTTAATTTGATAGATTGTAATAGTTCAAGAAGTAATGTGCAAATTGGTTAAAAGTTAGTTAAATACGTCTAGAGTTTCGAGTTTGAAACAAGGAGGAAAACGGCACGGACTTTCGTTGGACTGTAGCCAAAAGTTGGCTAGAGCTACAAAAGCAGAAATATTGTTGCTAGACCGTTGCCTCTTTTTCGCTCTAGCAACACCCTGTCACTCGATTGTCACGGCTCTTTGCTCGAGCGACAACTTTATACGAAAAAATTTTATTTCGCGTTTTAAAGGCCTTTTCCTTGGCCCATTGTTTTTTTTACCTATCTATACATACCAGAACACGTACTGAACGATTTTCTTAAGGTTGTTAATTGAGAAAACTTCTTCATTAAGAGATCTATTCATTCCATCACTCAACCTTCATCTTGTGTGAGTATTTTGGTCGGAAAAACATCAAATTCAATATCCAAATAACAAAGATCAAACTTCCTACATATTTGTCAGAGGTGCTGAAGATCAAAAAAGACAACTGGAGTTTCAGTCTGTGAAAAATGAGTTGTTCTTCGTGATCCACATGAGATAGACAATTCTACCAAATTAGGGGCTGCTGCAGGATTGCGAAGTTCTAGGAGAGTGTTGGTTATTGTAGCTAGAATTGATGTAGGGGAGTACAGAATTCAGGAGAACTGTCAGAATTGCAGTCAGAAGATCAGATAGATTGTGTCGTCGTCTAATCTGGTAGACCGTAAGTACATAATCATTTATAGTGGATTGACTGACAAAGTGTCTGGAATTTTTCCCAGTTGAGTTTCTTCGTGAAAAATTCTTGTGTTGTTTACTGCTTTATTATTTATTGTTTATGATATGCAAATTGCGATAATTCAACATAGGATAATTTGACTTGCATGATTAACCATCTAGATAAGAATTAAAAGTGACTTGTTGGTGTTTAATTCGTAATTATTTTTAATTCCGCATAAAATACCTATTCACCTCCCCTCTAGGTATTGTTATGGTCGAACTTGCGTTTTTTAGTATCCATTGCACCCAGCCACCATAAAACCCTCTTCCTTTAATCCTCTCTTCAAAACCCTCAAGTAGTGCTTCTTCTACAGAATTTGCACCCGCTAGTTTTGAAAGGGCTATGAAAAATTGTAGCACTGCCATTTCAAAACCTAATACAAGTTCTTGAAATTAGTTCTTTTGGAGGATCAATGGGCTCAAATTGGATTAGCCATTTGTCCCACTTTTCTTCTAGTTGTCCTTTGGGCGTCTCTGGCAAACCTGGCCCTGCTAGAATTACAGGCTCAGTAAGAATTATAGAGTAATTGAAATGATATTTTACTATTATGTAAATGTTACATTTCGTTCACCTTTTATATACACAAAACCTATACTTACTGATATATACAAAAGAGGAATATTCCTATTTCTAACTAACACATGCAATCTGTTGCATAACAGAAATATGGCTACTGGTCAGCTGCATTCTCCTTCCACTCACATACGGTTGTGCAGTTTTTCAGTATCACGTTGGCTGTATTATTTCAACTCTCCCTCTCAAGATGGAGTGTGTTTCAATCACTCCAAGCTTGTCCCTTAGAAACAAAAATCTGGAGTGTGCAAGAGGTTTTGTTAGTAGGTCTGCTGTCTGATCAGATGATGGTATATAATTAATCTGCAATTCTCCTTTCAGCACTTTGTCTCGAACAAAATGAACATCCAATTCAATATGTTTAGTGCGTGCATGGTAAACTGGGTTAGACGCTAGAGCACTTGCACTTATGTTGTCACACCAGATTCTAGGGACTGTCTTTTGTGATACTTTCAGTTCCAGCATTAGCGATTGAATACACGTAATTTCTGATGCACTGTGAGCTAGTGCACGGTATTCAGCCTCCGTTCTTGATCTTGCAACAACTTGCTGTTTCTTGGAGCACCAAGATACTAAATTATCACCCAAGTATACACAATACCCTGCTGTGGACCTTCTGTCATCTGGGCAAGATGCCCAATCTGAGTCTGCAAATGTGTTTATGTCGAGACTGTCACTTTTGTAGATAGCAAGACCATGATTCAGAGTTCCTTTCAGATATCTGAATATCCTTTTTAATGCCTTCCAATGAGCGTCTGTAGGCGTTTGAAGGAATTGACTCGTCCTGTTGACAGAGTAGGTGATATTAGGTCTGGTGTGGGTCAAGTATTGAAGGCCACCAATTGCACTTCTGTACAGAGTTGGATTCTCCATGATTTGTCCATCATTCTTTGAGATTAGCTTACCAGCTACCATAGGAGTGAAATTTGGTTTAAGGTGTTCATAGCCAAACTTTCTGAGTAGGTCTTTGGTGTATTTTGTTTGAGTTAAATAAAGTCCACCTGTGTCTCTGCGAACTTCCATTCCCAAGAATTTGCTGAGATTTCCTAGATCCTTGAGAGCAAAACATGCATTTAACTTGTCAATGATTTCTTGAAGTCTTCGACTGTTATTTCCTGTTAAAATTATATCATCCACATATATGAGCATATAAACCATATCTTCACCATCAGCTAAGTAGAAGAGTGAGTTGTCAGCTTTAGACTGATTGAAGTTCCATGTTAAAATAGTGCTTTTCAGCTTCTCATGCCACACCCTTGGAGCCTGCTTCAGGCCATATAGAGCCTTTTCTAACTTGCATATGAAACTCGGAGTTTTCTTATCCACGAAACCTTGTGGCTGATGCATAAAAACTGTCTCATTCAACTTTCCATTTAGGAAAGCATTGTTGATATCTACTTGTCTGATATTCCAGTCTCTAGAAACAGCAAGGGTCAGGATGATTTTTAAGGTAGATGCTTTGAGGACTGGACTAAAAGTTTCACCGTAATCCACTCCAGGAGTTTGAAGAAATCCCTTAGCTACCAATCTTGCTTTATGTCTCAATACTTTGCCTTCAGAGTCATGCTTCAGTTTGAACACCCATTTACTGTCTATTACTTTCATTTTAGCTTCAGGAGCCATTAGTGTCCATGTTCTGTTTTCCATTAAGGCATTGTATTCATCTTGCATTGCCTTCTTCCAATTACTATTCTGCAGTGCATCATCAACACTAGATGGTTCAGTTTCACCTGCTTTAACTTCTGTTTGGCTTGTGTAGATCTTTGGTTTGAAAATCCTAGCTTTACTCCTAGTGACCATGTGATGTCCGCTACCTTTGTTGCATCTTGACTCTGAGAATTTAGCTCATTTTCCATATCTCCTGTTTCAGATTCACCAAGATTTGTGACAGTAGCAAGTTGATCAATTTGTTCACTTGAGTGTATTCTGTCATCATTCATACCTTCTTCAAGCTCATATTCCTCAACAGGATTTGTTTCTGAGTCAGGAAGATCTGCTGTAGGTGGTGCTTCAGGATTAAATATATTCTGAGATATTATTTTGTGGCTAGGCTCAAGGTTAAAAGGTAAGGGACTTAAAAACTTTCAAAGGTTTTAGGCTGAGATGACTTATTTAGGAAACCTGATTTGAATGGAAACATTAGTTCATCGAAAATGACATGTCTGGAGACATAGATTCTGCCACTGGAACTTATGCACTTATATCCCTTTTGTGAGTCACCATAGCCAAGGAAGACACATCGTTGTGTATGGAAGCTGAACTTATGTTTTTGGTAAGGTCTAAGACATGGGTAGCAGGCGCAACCGAAGGTTTTAAGTAGTTTGCAGTCAAAATCTCTTGCATACAGCACTTGAAAATGTGACTTATGTTTAAGGACAGGAGTAGGTAGTCTATTGATTAGATAGGTAGCGGAGTTGAAAGATTCCCACCAATAATGCAAAGGCATTTGTGCTTGAGCTAAGAGAGTTAGCCCTGTTTCTGTAATGTGTCTATGTTTTGTCTCTACTCTACCGTTTTGTACTAAAGTGTAAGGGCAGGAGTGTCTAAGTTCGATTCCAGAATCTGATGCAATTTTATTGAAATTTCTAAACTCCCCTCCCCAGTCAGACTGCAATGCCTTAATCCTTTTTTCAAACTTGTTTTCTACCAGTGTTTTGAATTGGGTGAAGATGTTTAGTGCCTCCGATTTATGTTTCATAGGATAGATCCAAGTAAACCTACTATGATCATCAAGAAAGATGATATAATACCTAAATCCAGAGGTAGAAATCACAGGTGCTGGTCCCCAGACATCTGTATGAACTAAGTCTAGAAGATTTGATGCATAAGAAGTAGATGAATTGAAAGGTAGTGCACGAGATTTACCAAACTGGCAAGATTCACAGAAAACTGGAATTTCATTAACTTGGTTAGATTCATTACAAGACTTTAGTACTTGACTCAATACATGATTTGAAGGGTGGCCTAGTCTTCTATGCCACTGATTAATTTCAGACTCTAACAATTTTTTGGTTGACTCAGCACACCTGGACACGACTGTGAGACAATTGGGATTATTTATTTGGTGTGACTTTTTGGTTGTGAATTCAAACTTGGGGCTTGGTGATCTCAGTTGATATAGTCCATCCTTGAGCACTCCCTCAAGCAGCATCCTCTTGGTTTGCAAATCCTTAACAACACAGCAGTCAGAGTAAAATTCCATGAATACATTGTTATCATTTGTAAGCTGCGAAACGCTGATTAAATTTTTCTTTATTACAGGTACATGTAGTAATTTATTCAATGTAAGAGATTTATCACTTAACGAAAGAATATTTCCCCTGCCAATATGTGAAATCTGTAACGGATTTCCATCACCAATTAACAGTTTCTCCTTACCATCATACTTTTTAGCAATAGTCAGCTTACCTTTGTCTACTGTCACATGGTTGCTGGCACCTGAGTCTGCAAACCAGGTTTGATCATCTAGAGTTCTGGGTGAAGCCACAAATGCAGTAGGATTTGAACCACTACTCTGATGACTTTGATTGAATGGTCTACTGCCCATATATCTATCGTCATATCTGTTGAAACACCAACTTGCACTATGATTATTCAGTCCACAGATCTGACAGGGTCCCTTGTTTTCAGGTTGCCTTCCTGTTCTTCCTCTTCCTCTTGTTCTTCCTCTGAAATTCATTTACCTGCCACTGTTGGTTCCTCTAATAAATCTGCTATTTCCTGGTCCTGCTCTTTGAGCGAGATGCACACTTGATTGACTGATATTAAGTGATGTAAAGTTGTTTCTAACTTGATTCAGATAATCAAGTATGCTTTCGAAGGTCATTAACATTGAGGATAGTTCATACCATGATATGTTTTCTCTCCCATTTATCTGCACCACAATGGATGTATACTCTTCGTCCAAGCCTGATAGGACTTGAGTTACAAGATCACTGTGATCTATTGTTTTTCCAGCTACTTGAAGATTATCAGCTAGCTGTTTGATGGTGATCAGATATTGATCCATGGACATAGTGTCTTTTCTCGTTCTCTGGAGCTCTCCAGTAAGAAACACTACTCTGGATTTGCTTAGTATGCCATAGCATTCTTCCACTGCAGTCCATAGCGCATTAGAGCTGGTGCATTCCATTACTCTCATTGCCACTTCTGGAGTCATGGAGGAGTATAACCAGCCCAATAACAGTTGATCAGCCGAGTTCCACTTACTGTACTCAGTATTCTGAACCATATCAACTGCTTCTCCCTCATTGGTTGTGGTTTGTGTGGCTAGGAACTCTGGTGGACAGATTTTTGTACCGGACAGGTAGCCTTCGAGATTATGCCCTTTGATTATAGGCATAATCATGTTTTTCCAGAGTAGATAGTTGTTCATGTTTCGTTTAATGGGTGGAGTTTGATTAAGGCTTATCCCAAATTGTGAGGATTGATTCATGCTCACATGGTTGGAGGTAGTGTTGCTTGGAGCGGATTGATTGCTTGTGTCGGCGTTAGCCATTTTTTGCTCTGATACCAAGTAAGAATTATAGAGTAATTGAAATGATATTTTGCTATTATGTAAATGTTACATTTCGTTCACCTTTTATATACACAAAACCTATACTTACTGATATATACAAAAGAGGAATATTCCTATTTCTAACTAACACATGCAATCTGTTGCATAACAGAAATATGGCTACTGGTCAGCTGCATTCTCCTTCCACTCACATACGGTTGTGCAGTTTTTCAGCATCACGTTGGCTGTATTATTTCAACTGGCTCACATACTGGCTTGATAAATAATCACACATTGGCCCTTCCACTTGGCAAGTCCATATAGAGATTGCATCACAACCCTTCATTGCAGCCATGATATGCACATCAAAAGTGGTTGCGCCATAATCCATAGCTACGAATGATAAGGTATGTGCTTCCTGCCCACAGAGCATCATTGTGGAAGAAGGGTACCCTTTGGGTGGCTCCGTCAGTTCCTCCACCATCGTAGGCCTGTCTTTGGGAATTTTCCTCGCCTAAACAATCCCAATTGCAAAACAGAAGCACAACATTATAACAAATAGTCTTGGGTTTATTTTTTTTTTATTATGGAATAACCTGGTTATGGTGGAAAGAAAGGGCCATAAAATGTATTATACGATTTTAACCTTCGTGTTTGAAAAGAAAAATGAGTACACGTATTCAATTAACGGAGGAGTTGACGGCAAATGGACAGAATGATGGTTTTTACAATGAAAGATGTAAATAAGAGTGAAAATGCCAAAATTGCAAGATGAGGATGTTTTGCACAATTATATTGAAACATAGAAACGTTTTGTGCTAATTACCCATTAATTAACAATAATAACCATAATATGTTTTCGACCCTAGAATAAGTTAAGAAATCCTAATATTCACCAAAAAAATTCCTAAATGTCTCAAAAAATCTGCGATATTAAAAACTTTGCAAGTGCTCTATGTAATTAAGAAATGAATGTCCATAAAAGAGTTTATAATGATTTTCTTATTTGCGACAAACACTCTTAAAGACAAAAAGGAAGAAGCAAAATGAAATCAAAATTTGTGAGTAGGAGTACTAAAATATAATCACGAGAATTATCACCCAAATTAATTGAGTCAATGATGTTTTGAAATTCATGAACAAAACTAGAGAGAAAAGAAAAGAAATTAGTGAGTCAATAAAATTGTGTATATTATATTGAGAACCAAAGTTCCATATTTATAGGGAATAACTATGAATACAATAGTAATAAAAACTAGGGCTTAAGGGGTATAATTGTCATTTACTACTAGTTATATTATTTGCAACACTCCATCTTGAATAACACATTACAAAATATCTGCCGCGTTAAAACTTTGTGAAATAAATGTAGTGGGACAAAACGTGATCGAAGGAAAATGTAGTGGGACAAAATATCTGCATTATTAATGGGACTATCTTTGTTAATTGCTCCATTTTTCATTTGAAATATTTGGCCTTAGAATCGATTGTATTCACGTTTTAGGCGTGCCATAGATATATCAGATACAATGTTAACGAATTGTCTTCATAAGACGTCAATTTGAGTTGGAGCATTTAAAGCTGGTGTGAGATGTATTGTTGATCTCTTTAATCAGCAAATATATCTAAATAGATTATCTTTCAAACTTTTGATTTGAATTGTCTTGCAAGAGGATCTAGATAATATAATGACGCATTTCTATTTTTCTAGCTTCTTAATTCCTTCCCCTTCTATTGAAAAAACAATTCAATCAAATTGACAGCCAAGAAGCCAAAAATTGTGACAAACATAACAAAACAAATTTGTGAACCTGCTCTCGAGAAAGGATGAGAACATACCCAAAATAATGATACGTAATTTTCCAATGAATTGACAGGAGAATTGCTTGTATAGCCTAGCAGCCTACTTACTTATGTCTAGGTTTACCTTACAAATTAAGCCACCCAATGTCCTATTTGTAAAAAGAACCAGGGGGCTTAGCTGCAATTATTGTTATCCCTTATTAAATTTTCTAAGTTACATTTTCTACTACAATAATTATATTTTCCACCTTACAAGTTATTAAAATTTCCTAATTGATACGGGAAAATATCGATAGACCCGAGCTCGACCTACCTGACCCGAACTCTAGGCTCGATCTTGGCCCACTCCAACTGGGCTGATTCTAGGGTCGGGTCCATTATGAGGTCGGGCCTAGGAATACTAGTCCTACTTAAGTACAAATCCCAAATTCATTATAAATTTTATTCTAACACAAATTGTGCACTTCTAACAAAATACAAGCACCTAAAATAACTAGAATTACAGGAGAATTGCTTGTATAGCCTAGCAGCCTACTTACTTATGTCTAGGTTTACCTTACAAATTAAGCCACCCAATGTCCTATTTGTAAAAAGAACCAGGGGGCTTAGCTGCAATTATTGTTATCCCTTATTAAATTTTCTAAGTTACATTTTCTACTACGATAATTATATTTTCCACCTTACAAGTTATTAAAATTTCCTAATTGATACGGGAAAATATCGATAGACCCGAGCTCGACCTACCTGACCCGAACTCTAGGCTCGATCTTGGCCCACTCCAACTGGGTTGATTCTAGGGTCGGGTTCATTATGAGGTCGGTCCTAGGAATATTAGTCCTACTTAAGTACAAACCCCAAATTCATTATAAATTTTACTCTAACACAAATTGTGCACTTCTAACACAATACAAGCACCTAAAATAACTAGAATTACAAGAAGTTCAGTCCTTCCAGGACTCCCCCTCCAACATCTATAAATACATAACCTAACCTCATGATTAAGGTATGTTTTTTTTTTTTTTTTACATAACATTCCAATATACAATTTTTCACATAATTCTCTCTCTGACATAAGCATCGGAGGGGCGACATGACACACCTCAACGCCTTTGTTTTAGGTACCAGAAGGTTTCGTTCGTGCTCTTTCTCAGTCGTCAGGCTCGGGCTCAACATGTACGATTTTTTGCATCATCACTAATTATAATAAGAAATTCCTTTAAGAAATATTCTAGGATATTAAAACTTTGCGAGGCTCTTTGTAATTAAGAAATAAAAGTCCCTTAGTGAGTTTATAAATATATTCTAATTTGTGACATACATTTTTAAACTCAAATTAGTTGTGAGGCAATGATGTTAGGACCATGCTACTTGCGCAGGGAATTTCTCGATGTACAAGTGCCGGGGAGACGCACCTGGCATTGGCAAGGACAGAAGTCTCCAGTTGGTTCAAGTGCTTGAAGATACAGAGAAAAATGTTGCATGAATAAAGTTTTGACCCTGATAACCTGAAAGCAATTTTTCATAACCAATATATTATTGTGTTTGATTTTCTGTTTCAGTGACGGATCTGGTTTTGGAACCAACACACGGAGCATCCCAACAATTATTGTTGGGTTATCATTATATGCCCAACAAATATATGCCCTAATTCTTGCTCTAATCATTATATATGGGCTGCCCCCTTCTTGAATAAAAACCGTGACTTTTAGTGTGCAATTTGAGAGAATTGAATGCAGCGCTCTTTTTTTTTTTTTTTTTTTTTCTCTGTGAAAACGTGAGTTGTTGAATTGTGCATTTCTTCGCTGTCATTCATTGTGACCGTCACCTTCCTTTGTGGAATAATCTTTTATTAATTTGAGTTCTTTTGGGATAGGAAATATGAGGCAAGACAAGTGATTCGAGTTTGAACTTTAATTGTTGGAGTAACCTAGTGGTTGATCGAATTGAACACGTTTTGTCCTTGACTAAAGATCAATTATGTCAATCACACTGGTGAAATAATCGCATCAAATAATACCTTATGAATAACGCATAAAAAATATATATAACATGAAACCACAAATTAGATAACATATCTGACTTAGAGTGTTTAATTCCACAATATGTAAAAAAAAAAAAAAAAAAAAAAAGGACTCGTTATTTACAATAAAAATAACAAATAATGAACGCGTCAATAAGGTACAACAACAAAAATAACCACAACAATGATAGAGTCTCAATGAAACACTTGAAATAACATTGCAACTTCGTCTTCTTTTTCCCTTCGTCAGCTAGAAATATCAGTATCCTCTTCTTTCACCACAACCTATTCGGGAAGCTCCAAACATTGACAATATTAGCATAAAGATGTACGAGTGATTAATGTCAAGAAGATATGTGGTCAATTTGGTATCATAATATTCAACCCCCACTCTCAACCCAAATTATACAACACCCCAAATTTGAAGAAATTATACTCTCTTTAGTCTTGTAATTTCAAGAATGTCTTTATTTTCTCCCAATTTTGACTACAAACTCTAAATTTTAACCAGAAAATTACACAAATTGAAAATCTAGTTTATTGAAAATTTCTGTTTCACTTATTTTTATTTTCTATTGATGATTTTGCCAAGTTCATATTTGGTAAATGCAAAGCAAAGGAGCCTCTGCAAGGCTGCAGCAATAACTATATGAAGTAGATTTCCAGTTAATGCGTAAAGGCCAAGAAGGAAGAGAAGAACCTGAAATCCACTATTTCCCAAGCATGTTTTTCCTTCTTCTATGACCTTTGCTGAAGTGACAACAGATGTGCTACATTCGCACAACTCGATTTTTTGAAGAGATGGAATTTTCCCAATTCCAGAGGGGATCTCCTCCAGATTGTAGCAATACTCAAGACTAAGGCGTTCAAGCCTTGGGAAGTGCGTTTCATCAACTTTCCAGTGCGCCAGATCAGTCATGTGAATGAGGAGCAATTTTAATCGACGGAACTCCCCATCGTTTGATTCCCAAACAGGGCCTTCAAAGGCATGGTATTTGAGTTTCAGCACTTCAAGATAGGATAAGGAACCAACAATAGTCATATTTTTCCAAGATATTCTGCAGCCACTCAAAGTTAACCTTTTGAGTTTTCGTGGGAAAGTAAAGTTCACTGGTAGAGGATCCTGATATTTTATATAAGACTTCGCAAAAAAGAAGCACTTCAAAACTTCAAGTTGAAGAAGATGAACAAAATTGTCAAAACAATAGGATGACCACTCAGTTCGCCCATCATGCTCGTACGAAATTACCAATTTCTTTAGGTTCGGCATCATTTGAATGACCTCCTCTGTCCATCTGAAGTTCATTACATTGGTAAGCGTTTGTAGGTTTTCCAAGGGCAAAATAGTTCCCCCATCTAGTGCATCAGTAGGATGAGGCAAGAAACTTCTCACGAACAAGATATGCCTCAATCGTGACATCTTCCAGATTTCTGGTGGTAGGAATGATGTATTGAAGATGGATCTCAGTTTCCCTGGATTAACAATTAACGTCTCAAGATTGCAAAGTTTGGATATTGACGAAGGAATCCTATGCTTTGCCCAGTAGGTCAAAGCAATAAACCTCAAAGTCTCCAGTTCTACAATTTCAACAGGAAACTCGTCCAACCATATTGTGAGTGCATCCAATATCCTCAGCAGCCGAAAACTCTTGACAAAATGTATATCATACTGGCTATTGCGAAAAAAATATGTAACAGAGCGGACACGTAAATCACGATTGTGTACAAGATCAAATTTGGGTATTTGATTCTTCAGTTCTGTGAGAATACTAACGTGACGAAGATTGTCATGGACATCTGGAAGATTCTCAACGTCCAAATTGAAATTTTCCTTAGTTTTCATCAGGCAGAAGTCCCTCAAGACATCATGCATGCAGCAGGTTTTGCAAGTTTTCGTCAGGCAGAAGTGCCTCAAGATATCATGGATGCAGCAGGTTTTGATTTCACCCCTATAGGTCAACTCACGAACCGTAATCAGATTTCTATCAATAAGATCTTTTAGATACTCCTCTGCCACCTCTTCCAAGCTTTTCAATCTATCTGGCTTTATAAATCTATTGGCAATCCATAACTTGATGAGTTTGGATCTACGGATCTCATAATCTTCAGGTAAAACACCCAAATAAAGAAAACATGCTCTCAAATGATGGGGCAATTGGTTGTAAAAGAAAGACACCAATTTCGGTAGTATGTCAAAATATTCATACCTAATATTAATATGTTGTGCAAAATACATCCAGTAATCTCGTGTCCTCTCGGCTTTGTACAGGACACCAGCGATCAAGATAAGTGCAAGTGGAAGTCCTCTGCTGTTCTTGGCAATCTCCATACCTAATTCCATCAATTCAAGAGGACACATTTCTTTATCAAACACCAAATGTTGCAGCAGATTCCAGCATTCTTCCATAGTTTGAAATCTCATACGATGAACGTAGCAATTAGGATCAGCATACCTAGCCACATCAGGTGATCGAGTTGTCAACAAAATCCGGCTTCCATTACTGTCATGTGGAAACAAACTTTTAACTTTTGACACGATCTCTCTATCCCACACATCGTCCAGGACAATGAGGTACCTCTTCTCCTTCAAACTTTTATATAGTTTCTCAGCTAATTTTTCTACGCTTTCTTGGCTTGATTCATGATTGAGGTCTCTTACGGAATGCAGAAGGCGACTGAGTACTTCTTGTTCATTATATCTTTCTGATACCGTTACCCATGCACAAGCGTCGAAGTGAGATGCAATATTCAGGTCATGATAAATTTGTCTTGCTAGTGTAGTCTTGCCAAGGCCTCCCATCCCAACAACTGAGATGATATCATATTCCGAGGTCGAATCAATCAGCTGATCCTTAATACTGCAAATCTCGTCTTCAATTCCCACAGTAGCAATCTTGTTAGTCGAACGAGCAGAAGGAAAAGTGTTCCTTGGTTTTAAAATTTCTATTTGGTTCCTTTTCTTCATCTTCACCAAATCTTCTGAAATGGAAGCGAGTTCTTCTATTAACTTCTGCAAACCAACGAATTTCTGTTCCCACTCTGAGACAATCTTCTTCGACATATTGGATTCAATGATATCTTCCGCTTCATACGCTGCATCTCTGATTCTTCCTTCCAAACCACTAATTTTCTCACTACTTTTTGGTGAAATTACATCCAGAAAATCCACCAAGAAGTTAACCTTTTCATGGAGAGATCTCATGAACTGTTGCTCTGTATGATGAAGATTTAGAGATTGATCATGAGGATGCAGGATCTGCTCTAGTGTTTGAGCAAGTGAAAGTAGAGATGCATAAGCCATCTCAATCTCAAAAAGGATTCAAGGCAACTTTGAGATCTCAATGGAATATAACTAATACGATTATTATAAATTTTAAATGTTGAAAATAATAATTAATATATTAATTAAAATAAGAATTAAAAAATTTAAAATATAACTAACACGATTATTTATAGTTACGAAATTTATTACAATAACCACAAAATGTATTACAATAACCACTTCCCTACATTAATCTAAATTTTTTTAAAAAAAAAAAAAAATACATATGCATTAATCAATCATTTATTGGAAGAATATATGAATTTCCAGAATTAAATTGCAATGATATTTCGAATTCATATGCAATAATTTCATATGTTTTAATTGTACTATGTTTTAATAATATATTGATTAATGAATTTAATATTTTCCTTAATTTAACGTAATTATTTATTTAGTAGTTTATATATCTTTAAAATAAATAATATTCCGAATAAATAAATTACTAAGAATAAAAATAGAGAAGAAATTGAGTAAACACTGTTCACTTGGTGCAAAATTTGGTGGTTGGAGATGAATTTTAGTATCACGGGCTGGTTGCTTAGAGATGAGAGAATTTCTCGGGAGAATAATAAACTTAATATAATATAAGCAACTTGAGATTTCGTAATTAATTAACTTAAACCACTGTAAGCAAGTTTATATTTGTTAATTGAAACAACTGTAAGCAAGTTTATATTTGTTATAAACTTAATATAAGAAACTTTAATTAATTAATTAATATAATTCCTTATAAGCAAATTTACAATTGTTAATCGAAAGCTAGTGGAAGTTCGTTTACACCATTCAAAGCCAAATTGTCCAAAATTTTCCAGCGTCCATATTACAATCTTTTGTCAATCACTAGTGAGAGAACGTGCGCGGCACATTAATTGCTTAGTGTTAATAACTATAAGCAAATTTTTGAAAAAATCGTTTGTAAATGATAGTATTACAGGAAAATGTCTAATCTCCTACAAGAAGAACAGATAAACAAAGAATTTAAATCTCAATTTTAACATAATTATAGATGTAATTTCATTATTCACTCACCCTTTGAAGCACAAATTAAGTAGATGAAAATATTCACAAAGCTCCTCTTAAAAAAAAAAAAAATACGAAGTACTCTATTAAAGATAAAGAAGACTATAACAATTCCATTCTTTTAATTCGATAAGGATCCAGCTAACACAAATCGAAAAATTTCACGAGCACATCAAAAAATTGCATGAATAAATTTATTTTATTTCTATCTTGTTATAACTAAAAAAAACATTAAAAAAATGTAGAAATTCTTTTTTCACGAAAACAATAAAGGATAAAATTAATCAAATATGATAAAATACTGAGTTTAGCAATAGTGATTTCTGAAAAATTGGTGGAATAAATTTAAGTGTGAAGACACTTTTTATAAAATTTGTAATTGAACGAAGAAGAAAAAATAAAGAATGGGGTTGCATCCCCAGTTTATGTGGATGTAAATGATAGGTTAAATGATATGTAAAACTAAATGATTTATTTAATTTCATATATTATTTAATGTCACATTAACGCCACATAGACCGATGATGCAACCTAATGGAGATGAATAGTATTACTCAAAAATAAATGGGGAAGATGATACAGATTCTACGTGGCCACAATGTCCAATGGAATTTGAATGCATTTTTATTCATTAATAATGTGGAGCCACTTGTTGATCAATTACCGTCATCATGTGCATCGATAATTCTGGTTGTTCTAACAGGAAGTCAATCGAGTGACACGTAGGATCAAGATTTCAATAATTTTCCACTATTTATTGTACACGTATGATTACTTTTTAAAATCATTACGGCAATAAATTTGCTTGCCATTTTGCGTAACATGAGTGAAATTTATTATATGGTGGATGAATTTTGTTTTTATTTTTTTTTTCATTAACGCTTATTTTTATATTGTTTAACAAATGATATATTAGGCTCCATTTGATAGTAAACAATTTTCACATTTTCCAAGTTTTGCACCGTTTGACAGCAAAATGTTTTTCTCACCTTTCAACATTTTCCAGTTTTTGGAAAAAAAAAAATTCTTGTTGTTTTGTTTGGTTTTGATTTTTCAGGTTCTTTTTTTTTAGCAATTGGAAAAAATTATATCAACAATGGTATAAATAATTATCACTTTCTTGGACATTTTTCATAAAAAACAAAGTCAAATGGACACCAAACTTTCAAAACAATTTCGAATGAAAAATTATATCAATCAAACATAATTAATTACAATTCTCAGTAAAATAACTTCTAGGCAATTCAATTCCCTGAAATTCATTTTATTTCTACCAATTTTTCACATTTATAATCAAATGGACCCTTAGAGTTTTTACCTGTCGGAAAATAAACTTCATTTGATATAGGCAACTTGAGATTTCATAATTTATTAATATAAACAGCTAGTGAAGGGGTGGACCGAGCACTCAGCGAGTTGGTGTGGCCGCCCGCGCTGGATCTGTTAGAAAAAAATGGCTTATAAAAAATTATTATTATTATTATTATTATTATTAACTAAAATTCAAATTGCAATGACTTAATAATTGAACCGTTGAATCAATGTTCTGTACAATCAACAATTGGGTTGGTTATAATAACAATGCTTAATATATATTTTTATTGTTAAGTTTTGTCAATTTATTTTGTAAAATTTAAATTTAGGCAATCTAACTACTATTCTTTATTTTTTAAGAGTTCAAAACACACATTTTTTGGGTTAAAAAGAGTTCTAAAAATTACTGTTTTAAAAACTTTACATAAGGTTTGCTTAAGTTACCTTATGCCTAAGTTTGGAATTAGTATTTATCGTTTAATTATGCTTTAGATATAAGTTTCATCTTGTCTCAATTAAATCCGTCACAACTTAAAACTTGATCATATGTGTATGATTCAAAAAATGTAATTTTTTTCTTCTTAAATTTTCATTGTATATGATTTTTATATTCATATTGAAGAATTTCTTAATATTATTTAATTAAAATAATCTCGTTATTGTGGCTTTCTTATAAGGTGGCTATATTGCCACTTAATATATTGTTAATTAATGCAAGAATTATTGATTAACAGAAGAGGCCGAAGTCGCTCGATGGCAACATCTAATGAGAGAGCGATAAATAACTGAAATATTTTAGTTGGCAAGTTGAGATTTCATATTGAAATATGTTGTAAAAGAATGAGATGATTATTTAGTATTATCATGATGCATGGATAAGTCTTATCTAGTTCAGAAAGTGTATTTTATTCCAACTGTAACTCTCCTTTTAGACCCTATAAATATATGGCTTTAGTTCTCATAATAATACATAAAAAAGTCTATTGGCTTTTGTTCTCTCTTTTCTTTCTCTCTTTTATAACACGTTGTCAGCACGATTCTCTCAAAATCAAAGTAAATTAATTAGAAGGTAATAATTTTTATGCATAATCATCTATCGCGTGTATCAAAATTAATTTGGTAACCTGTGATTTTTTTGCATATATATGCATCCAAAAGACGCTGCTCTTATTCTTCTCCTCTTTTCATCTGTTCACTTTAATTAGTATTTTTTTTATTTGGTCAACCTATGCATTTAATACATGCAATGATTATGTCTTCCTTGTACTTTGTGTAAATTTTATACTACATGTTTTTGTAAATTTTGTGCATGGGTACATGTCTATTAATCAACTTCAATACTTTTATCTGTTTCAATAAAAGCACAGTATTATTGTATACAACTTAAATATCTTTATATAAATATTTTCACGTGCCACGGTGCAAGTGTATGTTATTGACACGATCTTATGGATATTTAACTCAATTTTACTTGTACGTAATTCACGGTTGTATTTAATTTTAGTTGAATGATAATGCTTCATTCACAGCAGTAACTATTCAATTAATATAAATTTCAATTCTAATTGTTATATATAGGATATATGTATATTATATTATTTATACTTGATAACTACTTTACTGTGAATTGCAATTTCATAAATATTTTCTAAGAATATTTTGTTATTACTCCGGAAGTAGCACAGCATTATAATTAATATTCCAAAAGAATATTACTTGCTCTTGAAGAGCATAAAATATATTTTTTAATATTTCAGAAGAATATTGACATATTGCTCTTGAAGAAGCAATATTAAAATACAATGTGCTCTCGAAGTGGCACATGTTTCGAAGAACATACTATTTTGAATTAGTGTTTATCCATGAAGGTAAACACGTAACTTGTGTCATATTGATATTGACTATTGATGTTTAAATCATATTCTTCGAAACTAATTGTGTTTTCTTTTACTTTATTGTGTAGTTAATCAAATGACAAACATTACAAAACTTGAATTTGCTGCACTTGACACATCTGGCAAAAATTATTTGTCGTGGGTACTCGATGCCGATATTCATCTGGTCTCAAAAGGTTTGGGAGAGACAATTAAAGAAGGAAACAAAAAATCCCTGCAGAATTGTCAAGATACTTGTTTGATTGATAGTGCAACTACACATACTATTATTCAAGACAAAATATTTTTTGGATTTAACATTAGCTGAAAATAATGTTAATACGATATCAAGTGCATCGAATATTGTTGAAGGCTCTAGAAGAGCTTGTATTATTTTACCAAATAATACAAAATTATATATTGACGATGTACTTTATTCAAGCAAATTCAGAAGAAATTTGCTTAGTTTTAAAGATATCCGTTGCAATGGATATCACATTGAGACGATGCAAGAAAATAATGTTGAATATCTTTGCATAACTTCTTTTGTATCTAACTAGAAGCAGATAAAAGAAAAACTTTATGCACTCCCATCCGGCATGTATTATACATTTATAAAAATGGTTGAATCAAATATTATCACGAACCAGAAGTTCGTTGATCCAAAAAAATTTTATACTTTGGCATGATCGACTTGGACATCCAGTAGCTATAATGATGCATCGAATAATAAATAACTCACATGGACATCCTTTAATGAACCAGAAGATTCTTTTACCTAATGATTCTCCATGTGTGGCTTGTTCGCAAGGCGAGTTAGTCATTAGACCTTCGGCTACAAAGGTCAATATTGAATCTCCAACTTTCTTGGAAAGGATTCAAGGAGATATATGTGGGCCAATACACCCACCATGTGGATCATTTCGTTATTTTATGGTATTAATTGATTCTTGTACTAGATGGTCACATGTTTGTCTACTTTCTACTAGGAATGTAGCTTTTGCTAGACTACTTGCTCAAATCATAAAATTACGTGCGCAATTTCCCGATTACTCAATCAAGACTATTCGTCAATTGGTGAATTTAGATCACTAGCATTCGATGATTATTACATGTCAATTGGGATTGTTGTTGAACATTCGGTTACGCATGTCCATACACAAAATGGTTTGGCGGAATAATTTATTAAACGTCTACAACTTATTGCTAGATCATCACTTATGAAAAAAAAACTCCCAACTTCTGTTTGGGGTCATGTCATATTGCATGTCGCGTTATTGGTTCGTATCAGACCAACTGCATATTATCAACATTTAAGTCCCTATTTCACCCCCACAATGGACTAAAATGGGTCCCAAACAAAGACTTGGGATTTATGTGGGTTTTGATTCACCATCTATTATTAGGTATCTTGAACCTTTAACAAATGATTTATTTACTGCACATTTTGCAGATTGTCATTTTGATGAAATGACTTTTCCAACTTTGGAAGGGGAAAAACTATATCCTGATAAACAAGGTAAAACTTCTTGGAATGAAATAACTCTATCTCATTTTGATTCTCGCAGCAATCAATGTGAGTAAGAGGTTGAAAAAATCATTCATTTGCAAAATGTTGCAAATCAATTACCGAATGCATTTGTTGACACGAGAAAAGTGACAAAATCATATATACCAGCAGAAAATATTCTAGCAAAAATTGATGTCCCTGCAGGAAAATTTGCTGTAGCAAATGAATCTCAAATACACTATAAGCGTGGTCGACCAGTTGGTTCAAAAGACTCTGTACCTCAAAAAAGAAAAGTACAAGAGAAAAACCAACCAAAAATTTCGGAAAAAGTAACATTGGAAAAAATTGATCAATCAAATATTGAAATTATGGTTCCTGAAGAATCACAAGTGTCCAAAAATAATGAGATTTCAATAAATTATATGTTATTTCATAAATTTTGGGAGCAAATAATGTTGTTATAGACAATATTTTTGCCTTTAACGTGACTCTTGATATTATGCAAAATGATGATCCTGGACCACTGTCTGTTAAAGATTATCAAAATAGAAATGATTGACCAAAGTGGAAAGAAGCCATACAGGCGGAATTAAATTCCTTAGAGAAACGGAAAGTGTTTGGACCTGTAGTTCGAACACCTGAAAATGTAATCTCTATTGGATACAAATGGGTTTTTGTGCGAAAGAGAAATGAAAACAATGAAATTACAAGATACAAGGCCCGACTCGTAGCTCAAGGTTTCTCGCAAAGACCATGAATTGATTATGAGGAAACATATTCTCCCGTAATGGACACCATCACTTTTAGATTCTTAATTAGTTTGACTGTGTCACAAAAGCTCGATATGCGCCTTATGGATGTAGTGACTGCCTATTTGTAAGGTTCACTTGATAGTGACATATATATGAAAGTCCCTGAAAGACTCAAAGTGCGTGAAACAAATGATACATGCTCGAGAACCATGTTTTCAATTAAACTGCAAAGATCATTGTATGGATTAAAACAATCCGAACGCATGTGGTATAATCGCCTTAGCGAATATTTGTTGAAGGAAGGCTATAAAAATGATGATGTCTGTCCATGTGTTTTTATAAAGAAAACAAATATTGGATTTGCAATTGTGGCGGTTTATGTTGATGACTTAAATTTGATTGGAACTCCTAAAGAGCTCAACAAAACTGTAGATTATTTGAAAAATGAATTTGAGATGAAAGATTTGTGAAAAACAAAATTATGTCTCGGGTTGCAAATTAAACATTTATTTGAAGGATTATTTGTTCATCAGTCTACATATACAGAAAAAGTCTTAAAACGATTTTATATGGATAATGCACATCCATTGGCATCACCTATGGTTGTTCGATCACTTGATGTAAAAAATGATCATTTTCGTCCACCTGAAAATGGAAAAAAGATTCTTAGTCCTGAAGTACCATATCTTAGTGCAATTGGAGCATTAACTTATCTTACAAATTGTACTCGACCCGACATCGTTTTTTCTGTAAATCTCCTTGCAAGATATAGCTCTACACCAACACAAAGACATTGGAATGGTGTTAAACATATTTTCCGTTACCTAAAGGGTACTATTGATTTGGGATTATTTTATTCTCGAAAGTCGGGATCAGCTTTAGTGGGATATGCAGATGCAGGTTATCTCTCTGACCTATATAAAGCTAAATCACAAACAGAATATGTGTTTACACGTGGAGGAACAGCTATATCATGGAGATCTGTAAAGCAATCATTGACAGCAACATCCTCAAATCATTCTGAAATCATTGCAATCCATGAAGCGGGCCGAGAATGTGTATGGTTGAGGAACATGACTCATCATATCCAAGAGTCATGCGGATTAGTTTCAACAAAAGAAAGTCCAACAATTTTGTATGAAGATAATGCTGCTTGTATTACACAACTCAAAGGAGGCTATATCAAAGGTGGCCGAACGAAACATATTTCTCCAGAATTCTTTCAACACACGAGCTTCAGAAAAATGGCTACATCAATATTCAACAAATTCGTTCAATTGATAATGTGGCCGATTTATTTACAAAAGCTCTGTCAACATCTAAATTCAAGAAATTGGTTCACGAGATTGGAATGGGTCGACTCAAATATTTTTAGTGATCAACATCAGGGGGAGTAGCTGTACTCTTTTTCCTTCGCTTAGGTTTTATCCCGCTGGGTTTTCCTAGCAAGATTTTAATGAGGCAGCATTTACATTTTTATACTCCAAAATAACTGTACTTTTTTTCCTTCGTTTGATTTTTTTTTTTGTCCCATTGGGTTTTTATCAGACAAGGTTTTAACGAGGTAGTTATTGTACGAATAATCATCAAAGGGGAAGTGTTGTAAAAGAATGAGATGATTATTTAGTATTATCATGATACATGGATAAGTCTTATCTAGTTCAGAAATTGTATTTCATTCCAACTGTAACTTTCCTTTTAGACCCTATAAATATAGGGTTTTAGTTCTCATAATAATACATAGAAAAGTCTATTGGCTTTTGTTCTCTCTTTTATAACAAAATAAACAATTATAAGTAAGTTACTATTTATTTATTTATTTCGATCCAATGGAAATTGAACACGACTTGTCTCGTAGAGTTGTTTTACTTTAGTTGTAAATGAATCCTTTCCTTAACCAATTAGGATGTAATCTGTTTTCCATGTTAGTGTCAGTTTGTGTCAACGAATATGTCCAAACCTTCAAAGTGTATAAAATAGTCATGTTAGCTGTAAATGAACCCTTTCTTGGACCTTTCAAGCCTCAAATTTGTTTGCCATGTTAGTGTCACATACTTCTAGCACCTCCCAAATTTAATTATGATATAAAAGAAAGCGACATCCTTTATATATCCTATCATTTCAAATTGATTGCAAATTCCCCTATTCGATTTTTGAGGTGCGAACCACCCTTGCCGAGCAAGATCTTTAGTAGAGACGTTAAATTTAGTCAGAACTAAAAATGGATAATTGCAGTTCAATTCTAAATATTTTTTTTTTTTTTGTAAATTATACTCAAATCTTTCAAACAAAGAATTAATACCCAAAATTAATTTTTCATCTTCGTCCTCCCCAAAGCTCCCACCGCCACCGAACCCGACCCAAATCATCTTGTTCTAATTGGAGTCCCTGTGGTTCAAATCTTAATTCATTGAAAACATTAAGGAGCACTATTTTTCAACTTAATTATGTTAATTGGTTAGTTAACTTAGGTACATGAGCAAAGGGCTTGTATTTGTTTGGCATGGTTCAGACAGCCCCACCAGAATAGGAGGAGGAACCCATTGAATGCAAGGTCCTCACAGAATAGGAGGACGAACCCCTGATTGTAATATTAATATCCCAGAATTCCCCAAAATCCCACCCGCCATGCCTGTCAAATTTTGCGTTGGAAGTGCTGGTATTAGAGGTTGAGTTCTTTCCCTATCGCCACCACTGCTCGAAGATTATGATGAGCCTTTGCTCCGCTTGTTCTTCCTGCGGCCATCGCCAACAGGGACGAAGAAATAATGCGGTTAAGAGAGGCTGTAATTGTTGAAGTAGCAGAATTTGGTGTACAAAATTTTCATTCATTTTATCTCTCAAAGTAGATTTTATGACATGTGACACTGTCATGAATGAATTACATAAAAGTAAATTACTACAGCAAAAACCCATTGTAAGAATGTCTACTAAAATTCACAATTACTATCTACGATTGCAAACCGTCGTATATAATAATTTTTAGAACTTTTCTTGTTAATGAAAGTGGGGAAATGATGTGAAATGGAGATTAAAATTCAAGATATGTATGTTTGGTAATCCATGGAAACCAAATTATATATTTCGTGCTTCTGGGAATTTCGAATGGTGGATGCAACATCAAATTTGTTAAAAGAAAGCTGGTTAGATGTTGCACTGCATTCTATTCTTGTTAGTCGAAATTAGTGCTTTGATACTATGTAGATCTTAGAATAAATGCAATGTTATGAGGAAAATTAAACGCGCTTCTATTTATTTGGTACTTGATATATAGAGTTTGCAGGAGTTTTACATTAGAGTGAAAGTACTGATAAAGATAATTATGGCTAGATATAAAGATAAATTAATTATTCAATATTATCTTAGCTAATATTTGTTATTCTCTCTAACAGTCACAAGTAGAGGAATCTTTTTAGAGACAGTCTCTCCAGGGGATTCTGTCATGTCCAGATCTTTTTCTGTTGCTCCATGTGGCAAGGCAAACTTAAAATTAAGCATCAATTTTGCTAATGCAAGCTCGTCGACAGCTATGGCAAATGTAATTCCAGGACAGCTTCTCCTACCGGCACCAAATGGAATGTACTCAAAATTAAGCCCTCTATAGTCCATTCCCGTGTCTAAAAATCTTTCTGGACAAAAATCTTCAGGATTTTCCCACGACAATGGGTCTCTTGCGATTGCCCAGGAATTGATTATCACTCGGGTTCCAACTGCAATGTCATAGCCTAATATTTCGCTATCTTGTGTAGATTCTCGAGGGAGTAACAATGGAGCTGGAGGATGTAGTCGTAGACTCTCTTTCAACACTGCCTTTAAATAGAGCATTTTATCTAAATCATCCTCTGTTACATCTAATTTACTTCCAGCTACTTGTCTCACCTCATTCTGCAATTTCTCCATGGACTTTGGGTGCTTTAATAGCTCTGCCATTGTCCACACCAAAGCAGTAGATGATGTATCGGTCCCGGCCACGAACATATCCTGCCATAAACGAGGTATGCATGTAAGATCCAACTATGCTTTAATGGTCTATCAACAGATCAATGAACCTTCTTCACTTTCTGTTAAAACTATTCCTTTTGCTGTTAGTGAGTGAAATAAATCTGCGGTAAAATGGGGGAAAGTATCTGTACATCTTATCTCTTTCAAATGCCTTGATTGATTGAGGTGATCAAGACGAACTATAGTAGTATTCTCTACAAGAAAAAGACTGGATTTTTACCAAATTGTATTCAAGTTTAGAGAAAATTTAAAATGGTTAAAAAAATGTCCAACAAAGTATGATATTCACTGCTAATTCAGACACTTAAGACACATTCAAATAGAGAGAGAGAGAGAGAGAGAGAGAGAGAGATTCTTACAAAGATGACAGCTTTGATTGTATCATTTTCTACAGGGGAACCAGCCATGTTTTCTCTCTGAATTTCGAGCAATATGTCCACAAGATCTGCTTCATTGCTGCTGTCTTTCAGGTTTGTCTCTCCTTTCTTTCGGTTTCTGTGCTCTTCAACTACACCTTCCAAAAAATCATCAAACCACATAGCCAATTTCTCTACATTTGCATCGAAACCATTAACGCGAGTAATCCAGTCAAGCCATGGAATGTAATCTCCTAGATTAAAAAAACCTGCTAAGTCTTGAAATTCCTTTAACTTCGACATAATTTTTGTGCTTTCTTGTGCATCAGTATATTTCCTCCCCAGGGCCACTCGACATATGATATCATTAGTAAGCGACACCAATATATTGCTTAAGTTTATTGAAGACGAAGAAGAATGTCTAATTTTCTCAATCATAAGGGACATTTCTTCTTCTCGTATACGACGAAAGGATTGAACCCTCTTATTACTCAAAAGATGAAGCACACATATACTTCTCACCTGCCTCCAGTACTCACCATATGGAGCAAAAGCTATGTCCCTGGAGCCAAAAATAATTTTGTCGATAACTCTCAATTTCGGCCTGTTTGAGAAAACCACGTCCTGATTTTTCATGATCTCGCGAGCACCATCAGCAGACGAGACAATAAGTAGTGGTAATCTGCCCATATGAAGCAGCATGAGTGGACCATAGCGTTTGGATAGTGCTTGCAGTGAGCGATGGGGGAGTAGGCCGAGTTGGTGAAGATTTCCAATTACGGGAAGCTTTGGCGGAGATGGTGGCAATCTTTTCCGGGCTGTTGAAGAAGGATTACCATACCATTTGAAGAGGAAAACGATGAACAAAATTAAGGAAACAAGAGGAACTATCAATTGTGAAAAAGAAATCATTTTCTCTTATACGCAGATGAATTCAGCAAGATTTATTTGGCAGACTTACAGCTGAAATTATAATTTTGAAATTTTCATATTCATCTCTATTTGAGTGGTCCATTGATATTGAACACCCATATTAAATTGATTGTGCCCACAAAATATAGAGATTGGGATACATATCAAAAAATTTCGTGGTGTAAAAAGAAAGGGGTTTAAAACTTTGATGGTCACCAAACTTCCAAAATGTGTTATTTTAGTCATCAAACCACTTTTTCAACGTCAATGGTCACACAGCTTATGAGATTTTCTGAACTAGATCACTCGTCACGTATTCGTTAATATGTTCAATGGTTTCTTGAGGTGTCTAACAATATTGTTGCTTATGTGATTGTGTCAATTGTAGCAAATGTCATTTTTTTAACTTTGAATTTCATTGGTATGTGATAATAATTGTTCATTGCTATTTTCTTCTATTAATTGTGATCTAGCCCTAAATGTTCTTCTATTTTCTGACATGTTTGCATTGCTCAAGGAGATGGGATGCGATTTGAGTCTTTATATTCCCAGAAATAGAAATTTCATGGCACACTATCTTGCCTTCTATGCTATTTTGTCCACTCAAACAAATGAGGCTCTCTCCCCACTTAATTAACACCCCAAATTGGCAAATTCAAACAAAGAGGAAAAACAGATAAGGTTAGATGACCAAACACGTTTTTACCCTAAAATCAGTATTGCAGAAGTTGCAGGGACTCATTCACACCATTATTGCTGCAGTTCATTGATTTTTATGGGGTTGTCCTTTTGTGGTAAGTGGTTCATTAATCCCAGTTAAATATCTGCACGAGGCTATATTTAAATATTTTTTGGTCTCTGTCAAATATTAATAATTTTGTTTGACACATATACTTCTTTATTTCAAATCAATCGCATAACATAGGGGTCTGTTTGATATTGTTAATTTTTCTTTGAACTATTTTCCAAAGGAAAAATCTAAATGTACCAAAAGTTTTATCAAATTTTTTACCAAATTGACAAGTGGCTCCCCCTATTAGAGGGACGCCTGGATTTGGTGAAACTTTTGGTAAAATTTTATGTTGTTGTAGCATAATCCTTTTTATTTTATTTTTTTTATAAAGTCATATTTTGTATCCGATTGAAATATAAATTTTAATCTAAATTAAAGTTAACAATTAATTTTAATAATATATTTCCTGCAATTCATAACTATTTAATTTTTATCAAAATTTACTAAAAACTTGATTTTAATCTCTACCAAACATAGGCAAAATCAAAATAAATTTGAATTTGATAACATGTTAATTTTAAAAAATTTCCGACGATCATACGCTAATCGAATATACAAATTACTCATGTCATTTCAAAACTTATTTCAAGAACTATATTATGGGCATATCGAATAGTCCAAATAGATATCGAAAATAGTTAAAAATACGTTAAACGTAAGTCTTAAAAAAATACGTCTAACTCGCATTTTTTAAAAAAATCAATTATTTTATTCACAGTTATTATTTTTGCGATACAAATTTCTCAATATAATTTTCATCATTTCATTAGAAAGTTTTATATGGAATATGATATCAAATTTTTTTGAAATTTTACATCCTAAAAAGTCATATATCATGTAAATTTTCGGATGCAAAATTACATGGGGTATTTTTTTTCGGATGTAAATGTTTTTATTGTAAAATATCTCCTAACTTCTTTACAAGTTTGATTATGCCCCATAACTTAAAAATTTTGCGTTCGCCCCTGGTTTGATAATCAATTGTTTCCATGAAATTCATTTTTCCCCCAACCCCCACTTGACTTGGCCATCTTTCCTTCTTTTCAATGAATATGTTTTCCCACCATTTTAGTGGAAAATGGTTTCCACTTCCAACCCATTTTTTTTTTTTTTTTTTATCAATTGAAGAAAATTCTATAAACAATGGTAAAAACATCTTCCCTTTAATGGACAATTTACATGCAAAACAAAGTCAAACGAATGGTATTCGGTACGATAAATTTTTTTTCGCAATTGAAACAAATTCTAGACCCAATAGTAGAAAAATTATCACTTTCATTGACAATTTTCATAAAAAAAAAATAAAATCAAATAGACACCAAACTTTTCAACATTTTTCAAGTGGAAAATTATATCAATCAAACACAATTAATTACAATTTTCAGTAAACCAATTTCTAAATAATTCAATTCCCTTTAAATCATTTTCTTTCCACCCATTTTCCACATTCGCAATCAAACGGACCCTTATATATTTTCTTATTCTATGCTTTAAAAAAAATTAATATATCTAGTTGTACATAATTTTCTGTATATAAGGGTATCCACCCACTCACATGGAGGTGAGACCCATGTGAATAAAAAATATTTTCTTTAAGTGGACTTCATCCCTATCTGAGGGGGTGAATACCTTTATGTACACCAAATTATGTACCACTAGCAATTCCCAAAAAAAATCTTTGAATAGGAAGCTTGACTACACAAGCACAACAAAGATAGGCCAAATCAGGGCACGAGAAAATGCAAGGCCTTTAACTCGTCTAAGTTTATACTCTTACTCCGTTGTTTAATTTTTTTATTATCGTCTCATCTAATTACCAAGATATAATAAGGCGGGATTGAACTAAAATTTTGGGCAAACTTAAAAATTATATTTATGCTAAATGTACAGAAAATGTTTGACAAAATACTTATAGAAGAATACTTGACAAATTTTCATTGGCTTCGAAACAACAATGTGTTGTATGATTTCTATGAAAAATTCCCTAACTAAAAATTATACTAGTCTACAATAATTGAGATTTAATTATAAAAAATAAATAAATAAAGCATCCATGACAATCAATCGATCTTCTCATCTACCATCTTTAATGAAAAACTTTCGGTCTTATTATATTTTTAAACAACTAATCAAATTAAAACATAACACGAATTTAAGTCCTCCTTTTAAAACAATAAGAAATGAATGTTATTACTTTTATAATATGAGTCATTAAATGTCACATCAAACAAGACGTTACTTTTACTTAGTATGCTCATCTTTGGTACACATTAAAATTTTTATTCTAATTCTTTTATTCATTTTCAATCACACATTTTTCAATAAAATAATATTTTTCATCACATCAATAACTTTTTATTATTTTTCAACCACACATTCTCCATCAATATACTATTTCAGAATACATTCTTCTAAAATACTATGACTCAAACACACCCTATATTCCATTTCGATGAGCTATCCAAATATAAGCGGAAAATGTAGTTTTCAATTGATGCTAACCTGGTATTTCTTTCAAAAGAAATTCAAGATAAAATGACAATTAATTTGGGTTCATTTGATCTACCACATCCAACACGTTTGGACCATGTCACACATATGAATAAAACAAGAAATCCACAATTAATCTACGGCTTATTGGTACAAAATCCTCCTATCCTTTGAACATGTTGCGAAATATTCCACCTTTTCAAATTGGCTGAAACCCTCCTGTATGACATTTGAGGTGCGAACCACCCCGTGTCATTCAATTCCGAAAGTTTGAATGTTAAAAACAATAAAAAGGGTCAAAATTAATAAGGAGAAATTATAACTGCTATCCTGAATTTTTTATTGTATAAAAAGGATAAAATATGCAAACAAAACTCAAGGTGTGGACAAAATTTTTAGATGTGCTAAAGATTAGGAACTAATTCTGAAATTTCCCTAAAGAAAACTAAAAAAAGAATGATGTTGAAACTTGAACTATTGATTGATGTGATCATTATGGAGCCTCGAGTACGAAGACTTCCAGGCCTCCCCATTCTCAATGATGAGACTTGTGTCCTTGGGACCTGATATATGCTCGGGTATATCTCGAGGATTGTTCCTATCAAAACCTCCACAATTACATGCGTTGTCCTCGAGATGAGTGGTCGGGCATTTGCCATAACCAACTTCGCAAAGAACTCTACGATTGAATAATGATAGTCCTCACCCCGTTAGGACTTCAACCCTACCCAATTACCATTATTCAAGGAGTCCTAGGACTGTAAGTGGTCTATCTTGAAACATGTTAAAGGAAAGGTAAGGTGAGACTTCTAGTTTAAATCGAATACTAACTCCTACCACAAGTCATTCCTAAAAATAAGGTCACAAGTCCTACTAGGAGTCCACTACAGTCTAGCTCTATAAATATAGGCCCCTAGATCATTATTCAGGTACATTTTTACAGATATTCACAACATATATTTTCTTTTAAATACTTTTTTTGACTTAAGTATCGGAGGAGCAACGATGACATACATCAACGTCTTTGTTTCAAGTACCGAAAGATTTTATTCATGTTCATTCTTAATTGTCAAGCTCAGGAAATCAGCAGGTGCAATTTTTGGTAGCATCATTAGCGCCGTCTGTGGGAATCGCTACCAAAAGTCATGGTGAATACGCATTCAGGACTTCCTCTTCCAAGCTTATCCGCTCCAAACCAACCATCCATTATGGATCCTCCAGTTCATCAAGGAGACTTACCAGGAATGCCGATTCCTCCACTATCAGTGGTTATCGCTGGTACATTCGAAGAGCTTCGTCAACAAGTTACGACCCTGACTTAGCTACTCAACCAAGGAAACATTCCCCAAGCTCCAGCACCAGCACAAGCTAATGCACCGGCATCGGAAGGAGGTCTCATGGCTGATGCTTGAGCTCGGGAATCTCGTGATGCCTATGAATGGTGGATCTGGGGCATCAGAGCTTCGGCCTTGAGATTGGTAACTATGGACTCAGGAGAACTCGCTCGAATAATCCAAGATGGGATCGCAATAGGTCTACAATAGAATACTAAATGAGTGACGGGGTTTACCCCTAACAATCCGTTTACACCAGAAGTTCTTTCATATCCCCTCCAGGACAAGTTCAAGTTCTCTCGCATGAAGGAGTATGATGGGACCACCGACCCCATCAACCATCTTAATGTTTACATAGATGTTGAATATATTTCTATAGTCCCATTCACTTAATGCCCGAACTCTTTCTTAAATATCGAGGATCATCAAAATAAGCAAGAATACTATGACTCCAACCAATTTAGTATTGGAAAATTGTTTGAATAAAATTACTTCTTACCATATTGTTTAAGGTGGGACCACACAAATACGTGTTTTTCTTCACAGGTAAATAATTGCAGTACACATTGTAACTTGGAAAAGAGAGCGAGTTAGAGAATTTTTAGAAACATACAAAAACTTTCAAGATTCAAAATTTCGAAATTGAAGAATTAAGCAAGAAGATTGGGATTTCTTGGATAATCAACTAAAGGGATTCAAAGACCAACATTTAGCACCTCTCACCCATTGTCAAAAAGATCACCTGCCTTTTGTCCTTGATCGGCAGCCAATATGGCTACTTGTTATGTCAAAGCATCAAACTGTGGGCAAATATGTATTAGTTCATTTCTACAATCCCCAACATCAACCTTGGCACCCGTCTCCTTGCCATCCGTTCTCTTCAAATTTTTCTCTCCCTCCTCTAAGTTTCTTGATAAAAAAAAAAGTAAATTAAAAAAATGTCCGGATCTCGATATTTTTGGCTAGTTATCGCTTTGCCATTCCACAAAACTATTACCATTTAAACATCGAATATCTGCTTAACTCACATAGAGCATCAAATTCAAGAAATTAAATAAAAGCTTCCTTAATTTCCTATAATCAATAAGGCCAATATAGGTCCACAACAAAGAAGCAACTGTGGTTTTTCAATGGTGAAATACCATCATTAAACCACTTCCAAAGTACAACCAAAATCCATCGTATTTCCACAACAAGGTACGACTTCCAAATATATAGAAAAAACGATAGAACTCTTTGGTATTCCTTGCATCTATACTTACCTCATTTCCCACTTTGATAGCTTCAAACAGTACTCCCCCTCGTATTTCACCACTACCTGTTTGGGAAGTTCCAAACATCACCATAAAAATATTAAGCATCCAATTGAAAAATTTGTAAATGGTTTATAAATTATAAATATGAATAGTAAGAGAGAAATGTGTGAATAATAATAAGTACCAATTTTGAATGTATTATCTACAACTTTTACCACATTTTGAACTATTATCCCATCCTTTATTTTTTCACACCCTTGGTTCTAATGACAATCGCTATGTCACTTGTTTTACTTTTACTATCTAATATTTGACTCAACAAACGCAGGGGAACCTCATCGAGACCGCAGCTGAAAATTACTACATTGAAGAGAGTGTGAGGAAAGACACAAACCTGAAAATTATCGTTTCCGCAGTCCTTTTGCTCTTCTTGTATGGACTTTGCTGAAGCCACAACGGAAGAGCAACATTCACACAACTTGATTGCTTGAAAAGTTGGAATTTTTTCAAATCCAGAAGGGATCTCCAACAGGTTGTAGCAGTACCTAAGATATAAGTGCTCCAGGATTGGGAAGTGGGTTTCATTGGCATTCCATTGCTCCAGATCAGTCTCCTATAGAAGTAAAAATTTCATATTAAGGAAAAGAGAGATATTGAGAGAGGAATGTTATTCAACTTAATCAAGGAATAAAAGAAAGTTCAACACTTATAAATACAGACATGGAAGCTAAAAGGCGGGAAATGAAAAAGAGGCGGGAAAATTAGTTACAACTAAAATTAACAAACAAAACCATTAAGACTTCAAAATCAGCTCAACAACATGATTCCTTAACAGCTAGGTCCAGCTAGATGATCCACTGGTTTTGATACTCCCCTTCAAGATGGACTATGAAGATTAATTATAGCCATCTTGGACATCAAGTGAATCAGCATAGATACAAGCAGAGGTTTTGTGAAAATGTCTGCTAACTGGTGACTGGTCCTAACTGGTTGCAACTTGATTGTTCCTTCATTGATTTTGTCTCGTACAAAATGACAATCTATTTTAATGTGTTTAGTACGCTCGTGGAAAATGGGATTAGTAGCTATATGGACTGCAGCCTAGTTGTCACAGAAGATCAAAGCAGGTCCTTCAATGTTCACATGAAAGTCATGAAGTAATTGCTGTATCCAAACTAGTTCACTGGCAGTAGATGCTAAAGCTCGGTACTCAACTTCTGCAGATGACCTTGATATGGTGGTTTGCTTCTTTGCCTTCCAAGATGCCATCGAATCCCCAAGGAAAACACAAAATCTAGTAACAGATTTCTTTGAGTCCAAACACGAACCCCAATCAGCATCGGCATAGGCACGCAACTGAAAAGACACACCAGCTGAGAATAGGAGACCATGTCCTGGTGTGGCTTTAATGTATTGCAGTAGATGATGGACTGCATTTAAGTGAGGCTTTCGAGGTTGTGATACAAATTGACTCAGTTTATGAACCGCGAAAGTAATGTCTGGCCTAGAAACTGTTAAGTACAATAGACGCCCAATCAATCTTCTATACATAGAGCCATCTTCTAATAACTCCCCCTCAAGGAGTTTAGGCGAACTTTGGGATCCATTGGCACCACAGCAGGTTTACAGCCTGTGAATCCAATGTCTTCTAATAGTTGAAGAGCATAATGTCGTTGGGACATTACAATGCCATTTCGTGATCGCGCAATTTCTAACCCAAGAAAAAACTTGAGATTTCCAAGATCTTTAAGTTTAAATTGACTGTGAAGGAATCCCTTTAAGTCTTCAATAATGGTTGAATATGATCCTGTGATGACTATGTCATCAACGTACACTAGTAAAGCTACGAATTTGTCTCCAGCCCCTTTTGTGAAAAGAGAATAGTCGGACCCTTGACTGATGAAAACCGTGGAGTATAAGGGCCTGGGAAAACTTTGAAAACCATTGTCTTGAGGCCTGCTTTAAACCATAAATGGACTTATGCAGCTTACATACCAATCGCTCCCCCTGTCTGCTAGGCAAATTTGAAGGTTTATAACCTAGAGGCAAGTCCATGTAGATCTCCTCAAAGAGATCACCATGAAGAAAAGCGTTATTCACATCCAATTGAATGAGATGCCAGTTATTCATGGCAGCAATAGCTAGTAGAAGTTTCACTGTCACCATCTTAGCTACTGGAGAGAATGTTTCCAAGAAGTGTAACCCTTCTTGCTGAGTAAAACCTTTTACAACTAAGCGTGCTTTGTGCCGTTCAACGCTCCCATCGGATCTTTATTTGGTTTTATAAACCCATTTGCACCCTATAGTATGCTTTCCTTCAGGTAGTGCTGTAATAGACCAAATTTTGTTGGAAACCATAGCATCAAGTTCAGCAGCCATGGCATCTCTCCAATGAGCCTCTTGCATTGCTTGATGATAAAATTGGGGTTCAAGATTTGATGATATGTTCAAGATAAGATTTCTATGTGAAGGGGAAAATTTTGAGTAAGAAAGATAGTGGCTTAAAGGATAATGGTGAGATGAGTGAGCAATGGAAGGTGTTGAATTAGAGAGGAGATTACAATGAAACTCCTGCAAGTAGGATGGGGTTTTGCTAATCCTTAGTGACCTTCTAAGAGCATGAACCGAAGGAACATTCAGTGCATTATTGCTGTTAAGATTTGAATGATCAGTATGAGTAGAATGATTAAAAGCATCATCATGACAGGTATGGCTTGAAGTATCTGCATAATCAATATTCTGTGATGGTATATCACCATGAATAGAGGTGCTATTATCATCAGTAGGCATAATAGCAATAGGATTAGGCAATACAAGGTTAGGAAAAGAGTCAATTACTTCAGGTGACTTTGAGATGGAATGAAATGGAAAGATATGATCATGGAAAATCACATTTCAAGAAATGAAAATAGTTTTGGAAATGATATCATATAACCTGTACCCTTTTATACCAAGATGATATCCAATGAAGACACATGATTTTGCTCTGGGATGGAATTTTAAACGATGGGAGGTAATGGTAGAAGCAAAACATAGACATCCAAAAACCTTAAGGAAATTGTAATTCACTGGTGCATGATAAAGCAGGGTAAATGGAGTTTTGTTCTGAAGAATAGGTGAAGGAGAGCGATTTATCAAGTAAGTGGCTGTGAGGACACAATCTCCCCAGAATGAGACGGGAACTTGCGATTGAAAGAATAAAGCTCTTGCTACATTTAGTAAATGTTGGTGTTTTCTTTCAACAACTGAATTCTGTTCAGGGTATTCAGGGCAAGAAAATTGGTGTAACACCCCTTTTTCACTGAAAAACTCCTTGAAATGTAATTTGGGTGCATTATCAGATCTGAAAGATTTAATGGTTTTGCCAAATTGTGTTTCAATAAGGCTGAAAAGCTTGGGGATGATGTCTAGCACATCAGATTTCTACTTCATCAGATAAACCCAAGTGAATCCAGTGCAGTCATCCACAATTGTTAGGAAAAATTTATGGCCATCACGAGTGGAAGAGCTATAGGGACCCCATCATCGCAATGGATGAGATCAAAAGGCTCTGCTGATAAATGATTGTTAGAACTAAATGACAGACTCCTTTGTTTAGCAAGCGGACAGATGTAACAAGGAGTAAAACCATTTTTGTTACTTTTGAATTGTAAATGATCCTTTAACTTTTCCAATCTCTTAAAAGATAAATGTCTCAATCTATGGTGCCAAACATCAGTGGTCACCTTATTTACTACAAAACAAGCACGATCACTAATAGACTTAGGAGTGTTACAACCAACCGAATTACAAACATTCTTCAATACATCAATTTCAGCATTAATGATGTAAAGTCCATTGACCATATCAGCCCTGCCAATCATTCTCCAATTGCACAAATCCTGAATATCACAATAGTCAGTGAAAAATCTAATACTTATATCTGAATCCTTGGTCAAGGCACTAATAGATAACAGATTAAATTTGAATTGAGGCACAAACAACACATCCTGAAGGATCAGTTCAAAATTTATTTCAACAGTACCAATAAACTGAACAGATATTCTGGTTTGATTTGGCAATGTGATATAGGCACCTTGTATTGCTCTTAATGTATTGAATGATTCACGATTGAAGCAGACGTGGCTAGTTGCCCCAGAGTCTATAACCCAATATTTATTAGAATTCAGTATCTTATTTCTCGAAATGGACAAGCATATACCTGATACATTTTCTGATTTTGTAGTCTCATCTCCTACTTTTGCAGCAACAAGATGTGTGCTCAACATATTCATCAGGTGTTTGTACTGATCAGAATTCAAGGTTTGTACAAAGTTTTCAATATTTCCAGCGGATTGGCCTGTAAGTGAATCAGAAATTTGGTTAATCACAGCGTTTGACCTATAACCAAATTGATTACTTGAACTTGTCCTTTGCTTAGTTTTGTATCCAGGTGGATAACCATGGAATTTATAACACTTGTCAACTCCGTGACCTCCATACCCACAATAGGTGCAAATAGGTCTCTCTCTCCTTTGATTCCTGTTATAGGATTGCCCCAATGTTGGCTTTCTATCATCAGTTTTAGCATAGAAAGCCAATGAATCAGTGGTTCCAGTATTCAGATTTACGCCCCTTTGTTGTTCTTCTTGAGAAATGAGAGAGAACACCTTATTGATTGGGGTATGGGATCCATAAGCAGTATCTGTCCCCTTACTTGAGCATAGGAATCATTCAATCCCATTAGGAATGATATAACATATTCCATGTGGTAGTGCTCCATCAGCTTCTTATTTCCTTCACAAGTACACTTTCCACACGAGCAAGAAGGTCTATAATTGCTAAGCTCTTCCCATATGATTTTCAGTTTTGTGAAATAAACGCTAACTGACATCTGTCCCTGTGTATGATTCATTAGATCTCGCCTTAGCTAAAAAATTCGAGGACTATTCCTCTGTTGGAATCGTTCCTTCAAATCAGTCCAGATATCATGAGCAGATTCAGAATATATTATGCTCGCAGAAATAACCTTTGATACAGAATTGAGGATCCATGAGATAACCATATTGTTGTTCCAGATCCAGGAATTGAGAAGTTCAACATTATTTTCAGGTCGAGTGATAGAACCATCTATAAAACCAATCTTGTTCTTCACTGATAAGGCCATGAACATAGCGCGACTCCAAGAAATGTAATTCTCACCGATCAATTGCTACGAAACAAGCGTAAGTCCAGGGTTGTCTGAATGATGAAGGAAATATGGATTGGAACCATCTTCAGCTGCGGAATTGCTCACCGAAGAGTTTGAAATTTGAATTGGATCAGTTGCCATGATTTATCAGCGGAAATCAATTGTGAAGTGCAATATGCTCTGATACCATATTACGGAAAAGAGAGATATTGAGAGAGGAATGTTATTCAACTTAATCAAGGAATAAAAGAAAGTTCAACACTTATAAATACAGACATGGAAGCTAAAAGGCGGGAAAATTAGTTACAACTAAAATTAACAAACAAAACCATTAAGACTTCAAAATCAGCTCAACAACATGATTCCTTGACAGCTAGGTCCAGCTAGATGATCCACTGGTTTTGATATTTCAATTGGCTAAATTCCCCTTCAATTGGTTCCCACACAGGGCCTTCGAAGGCACGATCTTTCAATTTGAGAACTTCAAGGTTGCGTAGCGAACCTATAATTGTCGTACTTTCCCAAGATATTCTGCAGCCACTCAAAGTTAACCTTTTGAGTCCCGGTGGGAAAACGAAGTTCACCGGTAGAGGATCCTGATATTTCAAATATGATTTGGGAAAGAAGAAGCATTTTAAAATCTCAAGTCGATGCAGAGACAAAATTGTCAAAACTGTAGGATGACCACTCAGTTCGTCCATCATGCTCGTACGAAATGACCAATTTCTTGAGGTTGGGCAGCATTTGAAGGACCTCCTTTGTCCATCTGAAATTTATCACGTTGCTAAGTGTTTCTAGCTTTTCCAAGGGAACAAAATTTCCCCCGTTTAATACATCAGTAGGATAAGGAAAGAAAGCTCGGACGAACAACAGATGCCTTAATCTTGGCATTTTCCAAATTTCCAGTGGTAAGAACGATGTATTAAAGACTTCTCTAAATTTCCCTGGATTAACAATTAGGGTCTCAAGATTGAAAAGTTTGGATATTGAAGCAGGAAAACTATGCTTTATCCAGTAGGTCAAAGCAATATACCTCAAATTGAATAGTTCTACTATTTCAATGGGGAACTCATCAAACCTTATAGTGAGTGCGTCCAATACCTTTAGCAGCCGAAAACTTGTGATGAAGTGTAATGATAGATGGTTTTGGTTATTTCGACGAAAGAATATAACAGAACGGACAGGTGACTCACGATCTTGAGCAAGGGAAAGTCTGGTGCTTTCATACTTGAGGTCTGATTGAATACTTACATGACGCAGATTATCAGTGACTTCTGGAAAATGATCATTATCCGACTTCAAAACTTGTAGAAACTTCTCCTCCTTAGCTTTGATCACGCAGAGTTCTCTCATGAGGTCATGGATACTGCAACTCTTGATTTCACGATTATAACTCCACTCTCGAACCATAATCAGATTTCTATCAATAAGATCCTTTAGATACTCCTCTGCCAACTCTTCCAAGCTTTTTGATTTATCTGTCTTTATAAATCCATTCGCAACCCATAAATTGGTGAGTTTGGATTTACGAATCACGTAATCTTCAGGGATAACGCCCATATAAAGAAAACATGCTCTCAAATAATGGGGCAAGTGGTTATAACTCAAAGATAATATCTCCAAATACTCCTGCTGAGAAGCTTTACTTACTGCAGAGTATAAATTTTCTGAAACATACTTCCAGTAATCTTCTGCTCTCTCGGTTTTGTAGAGGAGACCACCTATCACGACAAGAGAAAGTGGGAGTCCCTTGCAGTTCTGTGCAATCTCGATTCCAATTTTCTCGAGTTGAGGAGGACAATTTTCTTTGCCAAAAGCCTTCTCACGCAGTAGAATCCAACTTTTTTGGACATCTAGACCTTTCAGATGTTGAATATGGCCAGAGGAGTTGGCTTGAGCAGCTACAAGTGATTGCCGGGTAGTGAAAATTATTCTGCTTCCATTATGGTCATCTGGAAATACTTTTTGGACTTCCTCCCAGGCCTTTATATCCCACACATCATCCATTACAATTAGATATCTCTTGCCCTTCAAACTTTTGTGCAGGAGTTCGAATAATTTTCCAATGTCCTCTTGATATAATTCATGAGTGAGATGCTTTGTGGAATTTAGAAGGCCTGTGATCATTTCTTGCACGTGATATCCTTGAGATACTGTTATCCAGGCACGAGTGTCGAAGTAATCGACAATACTCAAGTCATCATAAACGTTTCTTGCTAGTGTGGTCTTGCCAATGCCTCCCATCCCAACAATTGGGATGATTTCTCGTTTAGAAGATGGCTTAATCAACCATTCCTTAATTTCCTTCAAGTAGTCGTTAAATCCCACCATAGAACTCTTGTTACCGGAACCATCTTGTGAAGAACCAGCAGGCAAAGAGATCCTAGGTTGCAGATCTTTTATGTTGTTCCTGTCCTTCGTCTTCATCTTCTCTTCTGAAACAGAATGGAGTTCTTCTAGTACCTTCTGCAAGCCTTCATGTTTCTGCTCCCATTCCAATATGATCTGATTCGACATATGGGATTCAGTTATAACTTCCTGACTTCCAGATTCTAAGAGAATCTGATTCAATATGTGGGATTCAATTATAACTTCAGCTTCATATGTCACATCTCTAATCCTCTCTTCCAAACTTCTAATTATTTCACTATTTTTGTGTGAAGAATCTTCCAGAAATGATAGCAAAGGGCTAAACTTTTCATGGAGAGATCTTATGGTCTGTTGATCTGTTTGATGAAGAGATAGAGATTGATCACTAGGATGCAGGATCTGCTCAAGTGTTTGAGCAAGTGAAAGTAGAGATGCATAAGCCATTTCAATGGAAAAAGAAGGTTAGGCAATGTCAAAGGATTCAAGGGAAATTTCAAGGGAAAAAGGATTTTAGGCAATAAAACGAGCAAGACTTTAGAGGCAAGAAGATAACTTCATATAAGAAAGCAATTTTATAATTAATTAAACAAACTGCCAATCATGTGCAGTTCTAGCCTATATGGTGTGTTTTTCTTCTTATATATTGAGCCTTTTGCCATTTGAGGAGAAGAATTTCTTCCTGTTCTTCACTCTTATCCCTTAGGTCAATTTCTTTAGGTGGCGAGTTTGAACATTGACGCTTCTCCTATCCCATTTATGAATTCTTTTGGGAGGGGAGTTGATCTTTAAGTGAGTGTTCCTTTGTTAACTCCAAATCGGCCCCATGTTTCCAGTTTCCAAAGAGAAAGTAGAGAGAGGAGAGGTAAAAAGCGATGAAGAAATAGAAAAAAAATGATGGATGCTATTGAGATTTTGTGAGCGTCATTGTTTATATCTGCATAACTAGTTAAAATAATATTGAATAGTGTTAGAATTAGAGTGTGACCCGAATTCTATTCGAAGGATAATTAAGAATTCTAATTAAAGCCGGCTCAAGAAAAACTCTATTTGAAATACTATTTTCAAATCCTATTTGAAGTTTATTTGGCAAATTCTACTTGAAGTTCTATTTGAAAGCACAATTGAGAGTTTGAAATTTATGTTGGACTTAAAGAGGTCAACATATATACGGACTAGGGAGAAATTTATGGCGATTTCCGCTAGTCTACCACTCGAGCAACGTTGAAATTTTGTGCAGAGAACTGGCTCCAACCTAGTGCTCGAGCGGTGCCAAAGCTGCCCGCTTGGCACCATCCTGGCGCTCGAGCCACGACTCGTTTGGCCATGTCTGTTTTCGTGTTTTGAGCACTCATTTTCATTTATAACTCTACTTTTAGAGCTCGAAACATCCCCCCATATATATTTAGCTCTTCATTGTACTTTAGATAAAGTTAGATAAATTATAAATACGAAATCATTGTACTCTTTCTCCATATTTTAGTGAATTCTCATTTCTTCTGCAAATTATTTTGCTCTTGTGTTTGTGATCAATTACTTCATATTGTGTCATATTTTCTTTTCTCACCTATTATTATAACAAATTAGTATATGAGCAATCCAGCATCTTCTATGTTGTTCATAACAAATAGAAAGGGTATTTGTTTGCTACTGTAATTTTAAAAATGAACATTTAAATACCTCTCAAAAGTAAGTAAATTGATATGTTTGTGCCGATCTAATAAAAATGAAATAGACTCTCCATTGACACGATATGCTATTTTTACCATTCATTCCCTTTCATTTTATAATTAAAGTTGTTGTAGCTACGTAAACAAAACAGAACTGGTAAAAGTTATGGTGGATGTGGACCACGGCATGTGAAAAATTTAAGAATGTTTCGAAAAAGCAAATATGGGACAACGGCACTCCAGTTTATTTGTATCTTTCATACACAAACAAATACTCGGTATTGTCAATTAATGTAAGTAATGTGAAGTATAAGCAAGTTGCTATTTGTTAATTGAATAAATTGTATGGAAACATAACACTGTTTGTCACCAAACTATTCGTCAGTTTCATTGCATCTTTAGTAGGTACTAATCGATACACTGTATTTGTATACGATATTGAGGTGATAATGTGTGACATCAACTGATGTGGTCATATATATCGGTGTGTTGCGAACTTGAGATGAACTAAGTCATGTCTGAAATCCGTCGCTATGAAATACGAGTCAAAGAAATCATTTTTTTCATCTAGCAATTAGACTTATTAAAAACTTACGTTAAAAAATGTTGCTTAAAAAAATAAAATAAAATAAAACCTTATTTCAAAAAATGTTACTTAGAAAAATAAAATTAAAAAAAAACTTATTTTAAAAAAAGTTTTAAAAATAAAATAAAAACTTATTTTTTTAAAAAAAGAATTACTTAGAAAAATAAAATAAAATGTAATTAAAAAACGTTTTTTAAAAATGAAATAAAATAAAAAATCATTTAAAAACGTTTTTAAAATTTTAAAAACTATTATTTTTATTTTTTAAAAAATATTTAGCAGTGTTTTAAAAAACTCGTATAACTTGCATCTAGGCTCAAAGCTCAAGAAAAATGCCTAATTTCGCCTCCAAAAGCTCTTTTTTTTTTTTGGCAATTCTTAAACGATTGAGTTTTTCACCGTCGATAAAACTTTCCAGTGACCAATAATGTGTTGTCACTAAATATAAACTTTTCAACGACCAATAATTGGTCGCTAATAGGTGCAAACCATGGTAGCCGATGAAGGTTAAAAATTGGCCATCCAGCGACCAATTATTGGTAGGACCTCCAGCAACCAATAATTGGTCACTAAAAGGTTCAACCGCGATGGCTTTACACTCATTTGCAACCAATATTTGGTCGATGAACATTAATATCAACATTTTAATAGTCAATATTATTTGTTCATGTTAATATTTTGTTTATTATTTCAATTTCCAACCACAACGACAGTTGAAAGTAGCACTTTCGAAAATCTGAAAAAATTAAAATTAACAAAAAAAAAATCATCGTACAGAAATATGATTGTATTGCACATATAAAAAATACTAATAGTCTATACATAACCCAAAATGTCTAATATTTTACCACAAAAAAATAAATTGTAACCTCAACCTAGATTGAGTTGTCGACCTATTTACATCAGATTGAATAGCAAGTGTTGAAACATGAATGTGTAATTGATTGGAGTGTTGTACTTGTTTGAAGCTTTAAATATACCACATCGTGACTCTTGCTTGAGCTGTTGCTTAGTCTGTCGTGTAGAAAGTAATAGAAAATGCCTGCAGAAATAGAATGAAAATTAATTTAGAGGTTGGTTACTTATTTTCTATTCTGAACATGGTTAGTTGTATCAGAACATTATGAAAACCTTTAACAAGATGGGCGAGAAGAATTGAGCCAAAACCTAGAGAATACTAAGTAATCAATTGAAATAAAGGAAACCTTTGTGAGATAATGCAAATTAGACATCTTACTTCCAACAACGTGCAGTCACATTCATAGAAAAGATCTTAAAACTTCTTCACTTGTTCAATTGAAGCATTTCTGTCAGCCACCTTGGTTGCTGGAGGTCTTAGGTTGTAGCGACCTTGTTCAATTGAAAAGTTGGTTCCATAATGTGAAAAATTTACTTCAAAAAAAAATACTTCATTACAGTCCAACTACAGCTGCTTCTGAGCAGAAACATCTCTCCTATCATTCTTGTAACTTTCTGACTGAAGCTATAAGGTTTATATTCACTAACAAGATGAACTAATAGCATCACTGGATAAATGAATCCTATAGCTGTTTATCACACAAGCATGTCAGCCCACCCACAAAACAAAACTTTGCCTTAATTACCTTCAACCAATTTTTTGTTTTTAACTTTGCCATTACCTGTTCGTAAAATTCCAAGTTAGGATGCTGAAAGAGCATTTTACCTGAATCAAATTGAGGGAGCTGGACTCTTCTCCGTAATAGTCATTTTTGTCCATGTGTAAAACCTGCTCAAATAATCTAACAATTGAAACTTAATATAATCTAAAGAAATTGGTTTATCAACAACATAGTGGCAGACATCAAACATTAATTTAGTGCAATTCTAAACAGTCTCTGCCCTGATGGTTTGCCTGCGTGGTTGGGGAGGTGCAACTACCCTCTGCATTCCTTGTGAAAGCCATCTTACTAATGGTGCAAGAACTCTAGTTTGATAACTGCATTACCCAACAAAAAAAAATCGATTTGTGTGATATAAAAATACAGATAAAGAGGAACGGGGCATACTCAAAGAACTTATACTGGGCACTTGGTGTAGTGGGGGTGAATGGGATGGCAGAAAATAAGAAATTATGATCGAGTTCTTACAAATATAGTCTTAAAGTTTTGAGGATCAACTCAAATAATCGTGAGAAGTAATTTCAGATTACACACATAGCATATAATAGACGCAATCAAAGGAATTTATTGTATATAATTCTTGAACAATCTCCAGTCCATTGAAATCCATTACAGCCTCATAAGCCAAATGCTTATCCTGTGTTTCATTCCATCACAATTAGTAGGATTAATAAGTTTCAAAAGTTATATTTAGTGCCCTGCATTTTGCTTGTATGTAACAATTATTCTTTTTCCCATATGGCTTAAGTTAGGAAAACATGGAAAGCATTAACAAAAATTAAGAAACGCGTAGGCAATAAAATTTGGGCAAACTGATCCATCCATCATTCTCAAACCCATTTTCCAGTTATTTACATTTTTCCCTCGTAAAACATATCAATAAAACAAACAACAATTAAAAGAAAGATAAAACTTTATTAGATATATTTTGAGCAAACCATAGAGCACAGACAAACCAAAATGAGCAAAAGGGCAACCAATGGATTAATACATAATGGAAATAAAGCAATCTAACAACAAAAAATAAGTAATCTAGGGTTTTACCATTTTGTTACTGAAACTTGACAAACCTTGTAAGTTTTCCTCCTCCGTAGTTGCTTCTCAGTTGCATCTGGGTAATATATTCAAAAAGGCATCGTCAATCGTACTGAGAAATCCTCAATTCAAGAACATAACCCAAAAGAGAGAAACTAATGGAGATCGATCTTTTCCTCAATTCAACAAGGCAGCGTCTTTGTCGTCGGTCTTCTCTCTTCAAATGGCTCGATGAGAGAAACTCATGGAGATTGTGAATTTGGAGGAGAATGGCTCGTAGACAGAGGGGAGAGAGAGGGCAAAAATGCATTTCGAGAGGAAATGAAATATTTTGAGTGGGAAATAAAAAATTTAGAGGCAAGCCAAATTCTTAGCGGGAACTGATTTTTTTTAGTGTGGAAAATGAAATGTAGTCCAAAATTATTAGTTAAAATTCGTGTATTGTTATTTTTTATTTTACATTTTATTATCATTACTAAATATGTATTTTACTAATTGGTAAATAACTTAATTTATAATTACTTTTAGTGATTTATTATTTTAAAAGCAATTCAGATTTACTATTTTTGATGTCCCGTAACAATGCAAACTTTTGGGCATTTTACAACTATTAGATCTATATAGTTAGTCATATTCTTAAGATTTTGTTTTTCGATTGAAATGATAGAAACACTATTTTTCGGTAGAAATGATATAAAGTATTAAATTGTGTTTGCATCATGTACTGAGTAAATAATAAAATCAATATCAAGAGTACTTCAATTATAGCGTACTGATCCCTAATTTTGTACGTGTAGGCACGAGCATTCAACAATGTTATAGTTTCTTCGTTTTCTCAATGAATCAAAATTAATTGATTTGAGTTGCTTATTTATTATGACTGAGTCTAAGATTTGGAGTTTAATGGGATCTGATACCATGTTAAAATTTGAAATTTCATCTTAAAAGATCAACCTTATTAAAGGGAGTGAACCAAACTCTTATAAATTAGTCTATATTTTTATCTTTATTCGATGTGGGATTCTATCTTTTAACATTCATGTTGTGGTCTTTCTTGAAGTGATCAATCAATAAATGCTTCATACCGTGTTGCTCTAAAAGGATCTCAACAAGCAGCCCCCGTGCAATAGTGACATGATGAACTGTCTTTGTACCTGATCCATGTGCTAACTGAGTACCATATGTTTGTGTCTTCAATGGTGGAGAAGTGATTTGTGTCAGCTCAGGGGGTGCCTTAGTAGTAGAGGTGGGAATAGGAGCTATGGCGGTGATAATAGAAGAAGTGGGTATCTCGATAGAAGCCTCAGGAAGTGACTGAATAAATGGTAGTACCTTCGGATCAACTGTCCATGTATTGATTGGTAAGGTGGATCCATCCTTATTTGGCTATTATTTGATAAATTATTTATAATTGATTCAACAATTATTACTTACAAATATTCGCTAACTAATTTGGAAAAAGGGAAAAAAGAAGCGAGAGAAATGGTGCCAAGTATTCCAGCGACCAACACGGTTTGGTCGCTGGAGATCACCTACCATCTATTATTGGAAAACTACGGAAGAAAGCGTAAGTTTAAGGATTTCAAATGAATACAAGAGCAAAACGGTCTTTATAGCTCTATTCTAATTATTGGATCTCTAGGGTTTCTAGTAGCATTATTTGCAATACACAGGTCCCTTGCGTTGGTTTTTTCATGAGCCTAAAGCCATAGAAACAAGACACACACCAAAGTGTGTATTGTGTGTTTTGCACCCGTAGACCTAGTTTAAGCAGATAATGTGAGGGTTGTACCCATCGGCATAGTTGCACTTGAAGAACACGGGGAAAAATTGATCGGTTGGAAGCAGGGGCGGAGCTAGACCTCAAAAGTAGTGGGGGCCTAGAGGTAGAGGTGAAGGGGTGGGGCCCATGAGGGTTTGGGGGCTGGGCCCCGAAATTTTTTTTTTAGATATTAACAAAAAAAATCAATAAACGTATAAAAGAAAGTATCATTCTTTAATTTAACAAAATCATACTTTGATAACGTTGTATAACTACATAATCATCAATCATGTCAGTGAAACTGGGGCAAAAAGTTACTGCATTGGTCGCTCGAGCGAGCCTCTAACGAAAGTCGAGCGAGGGTTGAGCAGTCGTCAATATTTTCATCATAACTTTCTTTATCGATGTCCGATTGCAATGAATCAAATTTCGTTGGAAAGCTAACTCGAAGGGCTACAATTCTTCTAGAAATAGACATATCCAAATTTCAATATTTTCTATGTGAAAAATGCGTTGAAAGTGGTAATTACAAAAAAAAAAAAAATTTAAAATTTTTTTTTTTTTTTTTGTCAAAAATGGTGTGGGGGCCTGGCAGCTCCGCCCCTGGTTGGAAGCTGTGTATTTGATCCAAGGATTGAGTCTTTCTAATTTATTGATGTTTCTTGTTCAATTTCTTAGAGAATCAAAGAAAAAGAATGCGTTGAGATGTAAACCTATTTACTAATTTAATTAGATCCTCAAAATGCTTCATGTAAAAATTGACTCGTGTTTTTTATTGATTATTTGAACTTTTTAAAACCAATACTTGCTGCATTTGGATTTTCTGTTTCAATGACGGATTTGTTTTTTGGACCAACGGGCAGAGCGTACAATAATGATGTCCAACACACTTACTGTAACCATGCAATAACATCACCTCAAATAAACCTTGATGAATAACACGTAGAAGATTATATAAGATGGATAGTTACCATAACAAATAATGCTACACTTGCAACATTTAAACCACAATTTCGGATAATGTACTTTGACTTTGAGCATTCAATTTCAAAAGAAACAAAGTGTATGGATCCACAACAAAGAAGTAATTGCTGCTGATTGCAGTCAAAATACTACAGAATCTCAATAAAACACTTATTACATTGCAACTTAGTCTTCTTTTCCACTTTGTTAGCTAGAAACATCAGTATCCTCGTTTTTCAGCACTACCTGTCGGTGAAGCTCCAAACAATGAAAGTATTAGCTTAAAGATGTATGAGCAATTAAAGTCAAGAAAAATGTATGGCTAATTGGTATCATAATATTCAACTCATTTCAAGAACTTATATTCTCTTTAGTCTTGTAATTTCAAGAATCTGTCTTTATATTCTCCCAATTTCGAATAGGAACTCGAAATTTTAACCAGAAAATTATACACACTTGTTAAAAATCTAGTTTATTAAAAATTTCTGTTTCACTTGTTTTAATTTCCTCTAAAAGATTTTGCCAACTTCATATTTGGTAAACTCAACTATTAATAGAGATATGCAAAGTAAAGGAGCCTCTGTAAGGCTGCAGCCAAAACTTTATTAAGTAGATTTCCGGTTATGTTATTATACTACCTCAGTTACAACATTGACTGTAAAGTCTTAGACATAGAAGGAAGAGAAGAACCTGAAATTCATCGTTTCCGAAGTCCTTTTGTTCTTCTTCTATGACCTGTGCTGAAGTCACAACAGATGTGCTACATTCACACAACTCGATTTTTTGAAGAGTTGGAATTTTCCCAATTCCAGACGGGATCTCCTCCAGATTGTAGCAGTACTCAAGACCAAGGCGTTCAAGCCTTGGGAAGTGCGTTTCATCAACTTTCCAGTGCTCCAGATCAGTCATGTGTATGAGCAGCAATTTTAATCGACGAAATTCCCCGTCTTGATTCCCAAACAGGGCCTTCAAAGGCATGGTATTTGAGTTTCAGCACTTCAAGATAGGGTAAGGAACCAACAATAGTCATATTTTTCCAAGATATTCTGCAGCCACTCAAAGTTAACCTTTTGAGTTTTGGTGGGAAAGTAAAGTTCACTGGTAGAGGATCCTGATATTTTACGTAAGACTTCGCAAAAAAGAAGCACTTCAAAACTTCAAGTTGAAGAAGATGAACAAAATTGTCAAAACAATAGGATGACCACTCAGTTCGCCCATCATGCTCATACGAAATTACCAATTTCTTTAGGTTCGGCATCATTTGAATGACCTCCTTTGTCCCTCTGAAGTTCATAACATTGGTAAGTGTTTGTAGGTTTTCCAAGGGCAATAGTGCATCAATAGGATAAGGCAAGAAATTTCTCACGAACAAGATATGCCTCAATCGTGACATCTTCCAGATTTCCAGGGGTAGGAATGATGTCTGAGTTTACCTGGATTAATAATTAATGTCTCAAGATTGCAAAGTTTGGATATTGACGAAGGAATCCTATGCTTTGCCCAGTAGGTCAAAGCAATAAACCTCAAAGTCTCCAGTTCTACAATTTCAACGGGAAACTCGTCAAACCATATTGTGAGTGCATCCAATATCCTCAGCAGCCGAAAACTCTTGACAAAATGTATATCATACAGGCTATTGCGAAAAAAATATGTAATAGAGCGGACACGCAAATCACGATTGTGTACAAGATCAAATTTGGGTATTTGATTCTTCAATTCTGTGAGAATACTAACGTGACGAAGATTGTCATGGACTTCTGGAAGATTCTCAACGTCCGAATTGAAATTTTCCATAGTTTTCATCAGGCAGAAGTCCCTCAAGACATCATGGATGCAGCAGGTTTTGATTTCACCACTATAGGTCAACTCACGAACCGTGCCTAATGAACTGTAGTACGAGAAGCAACGAACTGACTAACAACATGAACAGCATATGCAATATCTGGACGAGAAATAGTGAGATATACCAAACTCTCAACAATAGTACGATATAAAGTAGGATCCGACAAAGGTAAACCATCAGAAGAAGAATACTTTGCATTAACCTCAATGGGAGTATCAACAGTTTTATTATCAGTAAGTCTAGCCCGCTCAAGAATATCTGCAACATATTTTGACTGAGAAAGAAGATAACCTCTATGTGAGCAGGCTACCTCAATACCCAAGAAATATCATAGAGAACCCAAATCTTTCATTTCAAACTGTCTAGCTAACTCTGTTTTCAAAACTGAAATACCATCAATATCATCAGCAGTAATAATCATGTCATCAACATATAAAGATAGAATGATACGACCTGCATCAGTGCACTTTACAAAAAGAGCAGAATCTGACTACTAGAAGTAAATCCAAGGGAAGAGATCACAACAGAAAATTTTTCAAACCAAGCACGAGGTGCTTGTTTGAGACCATATAATGCTTTCTTTAACTTGCAAACATACCCAGAATCATGTGAAACACCAGGAGGGGGTGCCATATAAAATTCTTCTTGAAGATCTCCATTCAAGAAAGCATTTTTAACATCAAGTTGAGAGATACGCCACTGACAAACGAAAGCTACTGCAATAAGAGTACGAATAGTAGTCATTTTTGCAACAGGAGCAAATGTTTCCTCATAATCCATACCATACTGTTGAGAGTACCCTTTTGCAACCAACCGAGCTTTGTATTGCTCTATTGATCCATCAGAATTAGTCTTGATCTTATACACCCAACGACAACCCACAACACTTTTACCAGGAGGTAGAGGAACAAAATCCCAAGTACCAGTCATATGCAAAGCAGAAAGTTCCTTATCCATAGCTTGCTGCCAAAGAAGATCAAGAATTGTCTCTTTATAGGAAGAGGGCTCAGAGAGACAATGAATAGAAGCTAAAAATAAAGTAAAAGATGAAGAATAACAAGAATAAGCAAAATCTGGTAACTTTGTAGACTTACGAATGCGTGTGCATTGACGTAGAGGTGGATCTACAAACTCAGACGGAGCTTGAGGGACCTCCAGGTGTACCGGAGAGTAAAGTGACGGTAGTTGTAGAATGATAAATACGAGTTGATTGTAAAGATAACGGGGTAAGAACATGAGAAGAGGTATTTGAGGTACTGGGAACCTGGATGACAAACTATCAGAATCGTCAGAAAATGGATCTATACGAATAAGATCAGATCTAGTCAATTTATGAGTAGTGGATGGAATAGAAAAGAAAAGTATATGCTCAAGAAAAACAACATGACGAGACACATAAAGTTTCTGAGTTGTTGGATCAAAACAACGATATCCCTTTTTACCTTCTCCATAACCAAGAAAGACATAAATAGCAGATCGAGATGACAACTTACTACGTTCTACATGAGGACGAGAACACCAAAAACTCTAAAGAAAGAATAATTAGGGGCATACCCATACAACTTTTCGAAAGGAGAAAGACCTGAAATATGAGAAGATGGAATTGTATTAATCAGACCTACAGCAGTAAGAACAGCTTCACCCCAAAACATACTAGGAACAGAAGAAGACAACAAGAGAGAGCGAGCAGTTTCAACAATGTGCCTATATTTTCTTTCAGCAACACCATTTTGCTCAGGAGTATCAGTACACGAAGTTTGGTGAATGGTTCTATTTAAGGCAAGAAGCTCACAAAATCTATTAGAAGTGTATTCCCCACCCAAATCACACCTAAAACATTTGATAACAGCATAATGTTGAGTTTTGACAAGAGAACGAAATGCTGAGTATATATTTAAGAATTCAGAACGATGTTTCATTAAATAAATCCAACAATAGCGAGTATGATCATCAATAAAAGAAAAACATAATATCGAGACCCTCTTTTTGTGGTAACAGGAGAAGGCCCCCATACATCAGAATGAATCAAATCAAAATGAGAAGAAGAAACAAAAATAATTCGATTAAAAGGTAAAGCTGAAAATTTTGCCAGTTACATCTACTACAATCAGAAATATCACAAGGTTGCAAATTTCCTAACGCTCCAGTGGAAGACAAAAATCTTAAACGAGAAGACGAAACATGACCTAAACGAGAATGCCATAAATAAAAACTAGAAGAAGAAGGACTCAAACGAAAAGAAGACAAATCAACACTAGTACTAGAAGCAGCAACTGACACTTTTAGCTCATCCAAAATATAGAGTCCACCCTTTCTACGGCCTGTCCCAATCAGCTTCTGAGATTGCAGGTCCTGCACATAACAAGAAGAAGAGAAAAATGTGACTAAATTACCAGAATCACATAACTGACCAACAGAAGCAAGATTTAATATGAGTTTCGGTATATGATAAACATTAGGGAGAGACAAATGATGTGTGACAATAGAACCAACACCTACTAAAGGCATATGAGTGCCATTAGCAGTCATGACAGGAATAGAAGACGAATGAGACACAGAAGCAAAAGATGAAGAATCTGGAAACATATGATGTGAAGCACCATAATCCAAGACCCATACAGAATGTGACATACCTGAAGAACCATGAAGCAACTGACCTACGGAAGGGGAGGAAGCAGACATAGCTTGTGGCTGTAAGGATAGAAACTTTGAAATTGCTCAGCCAGAGTATAGGATCGGTGAAGAGACCTGATGAAGCTGCTGCTGCAGTATTAGACTGTGGTGGTCTATAGCCATGAGGTGGTCTATGAGCATTCGATTATGAATGGTTGCCAGGCTTCCAAGCTTGAAATTGTTGCTGCGATTGATTCTGCTGTCTCAACTTAGAACACTAAGCCCTCCAATGACCTTTATGCTTATAGAAACTGCACGCATCGGAGGCAACTCTTCCGTAAAACTTATTCTGATTATGAGAGAGTGACTTAGAAGACACTGCTAACACGGAAGGATTAGAAGCAGAAAGGATTTTCTTTTCAGAATAAGACTTGAGACGTATTTCTTCCGCCTATAGCTCACTAACAACTGAGTCAATAGAAGGAAGTGGAGAACGATACAAAATTGAACCTCTAAGTCCCTCAAAATTTTGTGAAGTGCAGTTAAAAATTGTACCAACCGTTGCTACTCTCTACGAGCAATATAGGGTGCACATGTCTTTAATTCGTCCGATTCTGTTAGAGCCAATTGATCCCAAAGATCTATCATAGCAGAATAAAACTCATGAATACTCATATTTTTCTGCTGAAGAGCTCGTATGTCATTCTCCGATTGATACTGCTTTGCAAAATTTAACTGAGTGAATAACCTTTGCAGATGATCTCAAACCTCCTTTGCTGTCTCATATTTTGCCAACTCTCTGCCTATGGAATACTCAACAGAATTGTTAATCCAAGTAATAATTTTCGAATTATTTGATTCCCAGGTATCTACCAAACCAGTACAATCCTCATCGGTATTCTTAGGTTTCACAAAAGTTCCACTAACGTATCCCCACATCTTTTTGCCCTTAAGAAAATTTCTCATCACATAACTCCAATACAAATAATTCTTTCCATCCAACCTTACACTTATAGACTAAAGAGAATTGTCTCTTTCAGTAGCCATAATCAAAGAATAAGGAAAAACAGATCTCAAAAGAAAAGAAAACGAAATACCAGATTGCAAAACGGAAAAAAAATTCTATCGAACTTGTCTCGAAATCACCCAAAAAAAACTTTGTGATTAAAGCTGTGTTTGAGATTAAACTTTGTTCCATGAAATTTGACTCTGATACCATGTTAAACAATTCAAAGAAAGGAAAGGAAAAAGGGAGGGTAGGGTTTCATTAATAATGCATAATGAAAAAGTGAATACAAAACCTAAGTATAGAGAGACTATATATAGTCTAAAATAAGGAAAACTAAAAAGACTATTCTACCCTTAATAAACAATAAAATAAAATAATACTATATTTTTTAACAGAAAGAATCTCCCCATGATAGGAAAAAGCAAGGTACCTCAAATTAACTAGTTTTACTATTTCAATTGGAAACGTAAAAAGTAAAACTTCAATCATATGCAAGACTCTGCGCAGTCTAAATCTTAAGAAGATGTGTGATGGGATAAATTGCCTACCAATCTATAGGAGTGTCTGAGCAAGTATACTGATCTTGTTGACTGATAAGAATTTGGAAGGCTATGGAAGAAGGGATCAAAACGTGGCATTTTTAAACAAAGACTTAGTCGGCGTTGCATGAAGGTATTGTTATCGTCGTCCGGGTGATGAAGGATATGCAGAAACTTCTCCTTTTTAGATTCTCTCACACACAAGTCTGGCAAGAGATCATGAATGCTAATTGTTTTGATTTTGCCATCGACGCGCCTCCGAAGAACCTGAACAAGATTTCTGCTAACAAGATCCTCAAGGTACTCCTTTCCCACCTCTTCCATGCTTCTAGGTCTGGTTTGTTTTGGAAATCCCTCGGCTACCCATAGTTTGATGAGCTTAGAGACATGGATCTCGTAATCTTTTGGAAAAATTCCCATGTAGAAAAAGCAAGCTTTCAAATGTTTTAGCAAGTGATTATAAGCAAAGTATCTCCTAACACCGATTAGCAGCAGTAGATGTAATCGAATGTATATTCTCTGCAACATTCTCCCATACATCATATGTCCAGTCGAGCTTGGAGAGGATCTCGCCAATCACGAGAATTGCTAGTGGAAGTCCCCTGCATTTCTCAGCAATTTCCTGTCCAGTTTCTTCCAATTCGTGAGGGCAACAATATTCATTTCCAAATACCTCTGCAGAAAGTAGCTCCCAACCTTCATCATCATCTAGAAAACGCATTTGATGGAGACAGATAATGGAACCATCATATAAAGCCACATTCATTAGCTGAGTAGTCAATACAATTCGACTTCCGTTTTTGCTATTCGGAAACAACCTTCTAAAATCATCCCAGGCTTCAGTGTTCCACACATCATCCATTACAATTAAATACTTTTTAGGCAGTAAAATTTTGTAGATATGCTCTGCGAATTTGACATCACTCTGATGATGCATTTTATCTGTAAGATTTCTTAGGGAATCTAAAAGGCCTAGCAGAATGTCTCACCGATATCGTTACCCAAGCACGAATATGGAAATGATATACCGTAGGCGGATCATCATAGACATTTCTGGACATAGTAGTCTTCCCTGTGCCTCCCATGCCTACAATCGAGATAACTTCGAGTTTTGAAGGCTGTCCAGTGAGTCGATCCTTTATTTGTATCAAATCATCGTGAAACCCCACCATACTAGTATTCTTCCGAAAGGAAGCAAGTTTTGACGTGATTAAGAGAGGCTGTAATTGTTGAAGTAGCAGAATTTGGTGTACAAAATTTTCATTCATTTTATCTCTCAAAGTAGATTTTATGACATGTGACACTGTCATGAATGAATTACATAAAAGTAAATTACTACAGCAAAAACCCATTGTAAGAATGTCTACTAAAATTCACAATTACTATCTACGATTGCAAACCGTCGTATATAATAATTTTTAGAACTTTTCTTGTTAATGAAAGTGGGGAAATGATGTGAAATGGAGATTAAAATTCAAGATATGTATGTTTGGTAATCCATGGAAACCAAATTATATATTTCGTGCTTCTGGGAATTTCGAATGGTGGATGCAACATCAAATTTTGTTAAAAGAAAGCTGGTTAGATGTTGCACTGCATTCTATTCTTGTTAGTCGAAATTAGTGCTTTGATACTATGTAGATCTTAGAATAAACGCAATGTTATGAGGAAAATTAAACACACTTCTATTTATTTGGTACTTGATATATAGAGTTTGCAGGAGTTTTGAAAGTATGATAAAGATAATTATGGCTAGATATAAAGATAAATTAATTATTCAATATTATCTTAGCTAATATTTGTTATTCTCTCTAACAGTCACAAATAGATGAATCTTTTTAGAGACAGTCTCTCCAGGGGATTCTGTCATGTCCAGATCTTTTTCTGTTGCTCCATGTGGCAAGGTGAACTTAAAATTAAACATCAATTTTGCTAATGCAAGCTCGTCGACAGCTATGGCAAATGTAATTCCAGGACAGCCTCTCCTACCGGCACCAAATGGAATGTACTCAAAATTAAGCCCTCTATAGTCCAGTCCCGTGTCTAAAAATCTTTCTGGACAAAAATCTTCAGGATTTTCCCACGACAATGGGTCTCTTGCGATTGCCCAGGAATTGATTATCACTCGGGTTCCAACTGCAATGTCATAGCCTAATATTTCGCTATCTTGTGTAGATTCTCGAGGGAGTAACAATGGAACTGGAGGATGTAGTCGTAGACTCTCTTTCATCACTGCCTTTAAATAAAGCATTTTATCTAAATCATCCTCTATTATATCTAATTTACTCCCGGCTACTTGTCTCACCTCGTTCTGCAATTTCTTCATGGATTTTGGGTGCTTTAATAGCTCTGCCATTGTCCACACCAAAGCAGTAGATGATGTATCGGTCCCGGCCAGAAACATATCCTACCATAAACGAGGTATGCATGTAAGATCCAAATATGTTTTATTTGTCTGTCAAAAAATCAGTGAACCTTCTTCACTTTCTGTTAAGACTATTCCTTTTTCTGTTAGTGAGTGAAAGAAATCTGCGGTAAAATGGGGGAAAGTATCTGTACATCTTTTCTCTTTCTAATGCCTTGACTGATTTAGGTGATCAAGACGAACTTTAGTAGCATTCTCTACAAGAAAAAGACTAGATTTTTACCAAATTGTATTCAAGTTTAGAGAAAATTTAAAATAGTTCACAAAATGTCCAACAAAGTATGATATTCACTGCTAATTCAGACACTTAGACACATTCAAATAGAGAGAGAGAGAGAGAGAGAGAGATTCTTACAAAGATGACAGCTTTGATTGTGTCATTTTCTATAGGGGAACCAGCCATGTTTTCTCTCTGAATTTCGAGCAATATGTCCACAAGATCTGCTTCATTGCTTCTGTCTTTCAGGTTTGTGTCTCCTTTCTTTCGGTTTCTGTGCTCTTCAACTACACCTTCCAAAAAATCATCAAACCATATAGCCAATTTCTCTACATTTGCATCGAAACCATTAAGGCGAGTAATCCAGTCAAGCCATGGAATATAATCTCCTAGATTAAAAAAACCTGATAACTCATGAAATTCCTTAAACTTCGACATAATTTTTGTGTTTTCTTGTGAATCAGTATATTTCCCCCCCAGGGCCACTCGACATATGATATCATTAGTAAGCGACACCAATATATTGCTCAAGTTTATTGAAGATGAAGAAGAATGTCTAATTCTCTCGATCATAAGGGACATTTCTTCTTCTCGTACACGACGAAAGGATTGAACCCTCTTATTACTCAAAAGATGAAGCACACATATACTTCTCACCTGCCTCCAGTACTCACCATAAGGAGCAAAAGCTATGTCCTTGGAGCCATAAATAATTTTGTCGATAACTCTCAATTTCGGCCTGTTTGAGAAAACCACGTCCTGATTTTTCATGATCTCGCGAGCACCATCAGCAGACGAGACAATAAGTAGTGGTAATCTGCCCATATGAAGCAGCATGAGTGGACCATAGCGTTTGGATAGTGCTTGCAGTGAACGATGGGGGAGTAGGCCGAGTTGGTGAAGATTTCCAATTACGGGAAGCTTTGGTGGAGATGGTGGCAATCTTTTCCGGGCTGTTGAAGAAAGATTACCATACCATTTGAAGAGGAAAACGATGAACAAAATTAAGGAAACAACAGGAACTATCAAATGTGAAAAAGAAATCATTTTCTCTTATACGCAGATGAATTCAGCAAGATATTTATATTTATTAGGCAGACTTACAGCTGAAATTATAATTTCAATCATGCTACTTGTACCGAAATCGTTGACAATTTTGTTGACATAATGCCACATGGCGGCCCCCTATTGCAGGGGCGCCCCAATAGGGGGCCGTCATGTGGCATTATGTCAACAAAATTGTCAACGATTTCGGTTTGTTGGCGCTTGCGGCGCACCTGCGGCGCCGCAAGCGCGCCCCCCAATAAGGGGCCGCCATGTGACATTATGTCGAGAAAGTTGTCAATAATTTCGATACAAATAGATTAATTCTTATAATTTTGAAATTTTCATATTCATCTCTATTTGAGTGGTCCATTGATATTGTACGATTCAACCGTGAGTGGTCCATTGATATTGTACGATTAAATTGATTGTGCCCACAAAATATAGAGATTGGGATATATATCAAACAATTTCGTGGTGTAAAAAGAAAAGGGTTTAAAACTTTGATGGTCACCAAACTTCCAAAATGTGTTATTTTAGTCATCAAACCACTTTTTCAACGTCAATGGTCACAGAGCTTATGAGATTTTCTGAACTAGATCACTCGTCACATATTCGTTAATATGTTCAATGTTCAATTGATAAGACGTCATTAAAATGCAAATGAATATGTAGTAGCAAATGTCATTGTTCAATGGTATGTGATAATAATTGTTCATTGCTATTTTCTTCTATTAATTGTGATCTTTCTTCTATTTTCTGACATCTTTGCATTGCTCAAGGAGATAGGATGCGATTCGAGTCTCTATATTCCTAGAAATAGAAATTTCATGGCACACTATCTCGCCTTCTATGCTATTTTGTCCATAGTGTGGCACTTTGGATTTATTGTTTTTGGTTTTTATTTGGTTGCGTGTTCATGACGATTTAGTTAAAAAAAACAATGCGAACTTAGTTCAAACTAGGGGTTTTAAATAAGCCTTGCCAAGAGCGAATCGCTCAATCAAAGTGTGGTTCGTCTTGACCCATTAGGTCACCGTTGTCTCAACTCGCCTTTTTTTTTTTAAACTGAAATTGACATATTTCAATTGTTATGGAAATCGGCTCACACACATGCCGAGGAGCTGGCTCACTCGACTCTGGAGTCAACTCGTACGAATAGCTTGCAAGAGGAATTCGTTGCTCAACTCGCTTTAGACTCGACCCGATCTGAGCCAATAAGGCCGACTCTCCCCACTTAATTAACACCCCAAATTCAAACAAAGAGGAAAAACAGACATAAGGTTAGATGACCAAACACGTTTTTACCCTAAAATCAGTATTGCAGAAGTTGCAGGGACTCATTCACACCATCATTGCTGCAGTTCATTGATTTTTATGGGGTTGTTCTTTTGTGGTAAGTGGGATACATTAATCCCAGTTAAATATCTGCAGGAGGCTATATTTAAATATTTTTTGGTCTCTGTCAAATATTAATAATTTTGTTTGACACATATACTTCTTTATTTCAAATCAATCGCATAATGTAAGGGTTTGTTTGATATTGTTAATTTTCCCTTGAACTATTTTCCAAAGGAAAAATCTAAATACACCAAAAGTTTTACCAAATTTTTCACCAAATGGACAAGTGGCTCCCCCTATTAGTGGGGCGCGTGGATTTGGGGAAACTTTTGGTAAAATTTTATGTTGTTGTAGCATAATTTTTTTTATTTTATTTTATTTTTTTATAAAGTCATGTTTGGTATCCGATTGAAATCTAAATCAAAGTTAACAATTAATTTTAATAATATATTTCCTGCAATTCATAACAATTTAATTTTTATCAAAATTTACTAAATATTTGATTTTTAATCTCCACCAAACAGGGACAAAATTAAAATAAATTTGAATTTGATAACATGTTAAGTTCAAAAAATTTCGACGTTCATACGCTAATCGAATCTACAAATTGCTCATGTCATTTCAAAACTTATTTCGAGAACTACATTATGGGCATATCGAATAGTCCAAATAGATATCGAAAATAGTTAAAAATACGTTAAACGCGAGTCTTAAAAAATACGTCTAACTCGCATTTTTTTTAAAAAAATCAATTATTTCATTCACAGTTATTATTTTTGCAATACAAATTTTTCAATGTAATTTTCATCATTTTATTAGAAAATTTTATAGGGAATGTGACATCAAATTTTTTTTGAAATTTTACATCCTAAAAAGTCATATCTCATGTAAATTTTCGGATGCAAAATTACATGGGGCATTTTTTTTGGATGCAAATTTTTTTGTTGTAAAATTTTTCCTAACTTCTTACAAGTTTGATTGTGTCCCCTAACTTAAAAATTTTGCATTCGCACCTTGGTTTGATGGTCAATTTTTTCCATGAAATTCAATGAATATGTTTTCCCACCATTTTAGTGGAAAATAGTTTTCACTTCCAGCACATTTTTTTTTTATTTTTTGCAATTAAATTTTTTTTTATCAACAATGGTAAAAATATTTTCCCTTTTAATGGACAATTTACATGCAAAACAAAGTCAAACGATTGATATTCGGTATGATAATTTTTTTTTTGACAATTGGAACAAATTCTAGACCCAATAGTAGAAAAACAATATCACTTTCATTGACAATTTTCATAAAAAAAAAAAAAATCAAACGGACACCAAACTTTCAACATTTTTTAGGTGAAAAATTATATCAATTAAACACAATTAATTACATTTCTTAGTAAAACAATTTCTAAATAATTCAATTCCCTTTAAATCATTTTCTTTTCACGTACTTTCCACATTTGCAATCAAACGGACCCTAATATATTTTCTTATTCTATGCTTTTAAAAAATGGATATTTCTAATTGTACATAATTTGGTGTACATAAGGGTATCCACCCCCTCACATGGAGGTGGGACCCATGTGAATAAAAAATATAAGGGTATCCACCCCCTCACAACAAAGAAAGGCCAAATTAGGGCACGAGAAAATGCAAGGCCTATAACTCGTCTAAGTTTATACTCTTACTCCGTTGTTTAATTTTTTTATTGCCGTCTCATCTAATTACCAAGATATAATAAGGCGGGATTGAACTAAAATTTTGGGCAAACTTAAAAATTATATTTATGCTAAATGTACAGAAAATGTTTGACAAAATACTTACAGAAGAATACTTGACAAATCTTCATTGGTTTTTAAAACAACAATCATAGAAAATGCACCATACATGTGTTGTATGATTTCTATGAAAAATTCCCTAACTAAAAATTATACTAGTCTACAATAATTGAGATTTAATTATAAAAAATAAATAAATAAGGCATCCATGACAATCAATCGATCTTCTCATCTTCCATCTTTAATGAAAAACTTTTGGTCTTATTATATTTTTAAACAACCAATCAAATTAAAACATAACACGAATTTAAGTTTTCCTTTTAAAACAATAAGAAATGAATGTTACTACTTTTATAATATGAGTCATTAAATGTCACATCAATTAAGACGTTACTTTTACTTAATATGCTCCTGTTTGGTACACATTAAAATTTTCATTCTATTCTTTTACTCATTTTCAATCACACATTTTTCAATAAAATAATATTTTTCATCACATCAATAACTTTTTATTATTTTTCAACTACACATTCTCCATCAATATACTATTTCAGAATACATTCTTCTAAAATAATATGACTCAAACGCACCCTATATTCCATTTCGATGAGCTATCCAAACATAAGTGGAAATGTAGTTTTCAATTGATGCTAACCTGCTATTTCTTTCAAAAGAAATTCAAGATAAAATGACAATTAATTTGGGCTCATTTGATCTACCATGCCCAACACGTTTGCACCATGTCACACATATGAATAAAACAAGAAGTCCATAATAAATCAACGACTTATTGGTACAAAATCCTCCTATCCTTTGAACACGTTGCGAAATATTCCACATTTTCAAATTGGTTGAAACCATCCTATATGACATTTGAGGTGTGAACCACCCCATGTCGTCCAATTCCGAAAGTTTAAATGTTAAAAACAATAAAAAGGGTCAAAATTAATAAGGAGAAATTATAACTGCAATCCTGAATTTTTTATTGTGTAAAAAGGATAAAATATGCAAACAAAATTCAAGGCGTGGACAAAATTTTTAGATGTGCTAAAGATTAGGAACAAATTCTGAAATTTTCCTAAAAAAAATTAGAAAAAGAATGATGTTGAAACTTGAACTACTGATTGATGTGATCATTATGGAGCCTCGAGCACGAAGACTTCCCGGCCTCCCCATTCTCAATTATGTGACTTGTGTCCTTGGGACTTGATATATGCTCGGGTGTATCTCGAGGATTGTTCCTATCAAAAATGCCACAGTTACATGTGTTGTCCTCGAGATGAGTGGTCGGGCATTTGCCATAACCAACTTCGCAAAGAACTGTACGATCGAATAATGGTAGTCCTCACCCCGTTAGGACTTCAACCCTATCCAATTACCATTATTCAAGGAGTCCTAGGACCGTAAGTGGTCTATCTTGAAACATGTTAAAGGAAAGGTAAGGTGAAACTTCTAGTTTAAATCCAATACTAACTCCTACCATAAGTCATTCCTAAAAATAAGGTGACAAGTCCTACTAGGAGTCCACTACAACTTAGGTCTATAAATATAGGACCATTGATCATTATTCAGGTACATTTTTACATATATTCACAACATATATTTTCTCTTAAATACTCTTTTTGACTAAAGTATCGGAAGGGCGACGAGGACACACATCAACGTCTTTGTTTCAAGTACCAAAAGATTTCATTCGTGCTCATTATAAATTGTCAAGCTCGGGAAATTAGCAGGTGCAATTTTTGGTAGCATCATTAGCACCATCTGTGGGAATCGCTACCAAAAGTCATGGTGAATACGCGTTCAGGACTTCCTCTTCCAAGCGTATCCACTCCAAACTAACCATCCGTTACGGATCCTCCAGTTCATCAAGGAGACTCACCAAGAATGCTTAACTATGTATCGTCATTCTCTAACCTTGTTGATAAGTTCTCCGTCTTCTTTGCAAGTAGTAAGCACGTCAAGAAGACAGCAGCCACCCACATATAGCTCCGCTAGGGGCCTAATGAGACCTTACGTAACTTCATGATGAGATTCAACAAAGAAAGGTTACAGATACCCGACCTTCACATCACATCAGTAGTTTTGGCTCTAACATATGCAGTAGAGTGTGAAGCCTTTAGAATATCTTTATCTAAGATACCCCCAAAGTCAGTGACAGAGCTCTTAACCCGAGGTGAAAAATACATCAATATGGATGAGGCAATGAAGGCTACCCCGAGCTCTGAGAAATCCCAGCTTAAGAGGTCACACAAGCCCTGGCTTGCAACATGATCATGCTCGGGGTAAGCAGAGGCAGGAAGGACCACTTAGGCCATTTACTCGTCTAAACACTTATAAGTCCAACATACTGATGGAGATCAGAGACATGAAGGAGCTTAAATGGCCTCCTAGGTTGTGATCTCCCTCGAAGACTAGAGACCAGAACAAATACTTTGACTTTCACAGGATCATGGGCACAATATGGAAGAATGTATAATGTTGCAGTGAAAGATTAAGGCATTGATTAAAAGGGGATTTTTGAAAGAACCCAAAATACAGATAGAAAATTAAAAAAACATATTTTCTTCCCTCCTTATATTATATGGTCTCTAGATGTTCATTTTTAGTACATAAATATACTTTAGTATTCTCAGTATTTTGGTTTAGGGATGGCAATTATATGGATATTGCGTAATTTGGAAGAAATAGGTGAAAAAAGATCAAAATGGAAGAAAGTGAAAGTTCAGGGACTAAAGTGCAAATATTTAAAAGTTGTATCGAACCTCATGATGAAGACTTGAGAGTGTTACAGGCCAATTGGATGAAGAAATGAGTTAAATGGATGAAATATAGCCAAGACATTATGACATATCAACTTTCAAACTGAAAAGTTTTGCACCGATTTTCAGCCTCATCTTGAGACCAGTTTTTGACATTTTAGATGATCTAATTCGAAAATAGTATCTGAATCAAAGTTGTAGCCCTTTGAGTTGTCTTTTCTAACGCATCTTGAATCGCTTCAATATCGGATATCAAAAGTAAGTTATGAAAAAAAACTTGAAGCAGACGCAAAGTGGACAGATATTCTAGCGCTCAAGCGCTCTCGCTATAGCCGCTCAAGAGCGCCGCACGCGCCGCCGCCCCCCACAGATTTAGGTTTCATTGTTTGGGCCAACGAAAACTGAGAAAAAACTCCAAATTGCCAAGAACATGTAGAAGTATAAAATAGACCTAAGAGAACCTCTCCACCATATTCCTTCTCTATTTTTTCTTAGATCCATGAATTGTAACTAAACTTTTTACACTTGGTCGAAGGAGATTGAAGCCACGGAACCACTTATTGTGAGATCTAAATAGTTTTTCTTAATTTAATTCATATTTTTGAGTATTGAATATTTTTCTGCACTTATTTCTATGATTGTTATGTTTAATTTCTAGGAGGCCTACTAGTTTATTATTCGTTGCAATCTACCGCTAAGTTAAATATCAAATCCGTAATTGTTTGATCTCTTTAACTTGTGAAGCACTAGGATTTGATAATTTTCTGCGATAGATGTTATTGAATTTTAAGAAGAATGTTTAAATAGATTGAATGCAACCGCTGGTGTTTGTGTTATCTAGTTCATCAATTTCTCTATTGTGTAAAACTGTTATTAAATTGAATCTTGAGCGCTGGTCTGGGATTATTTAATAATTAGGGTTAATTAGAAAGTTGGTTTCTAACTAACTAAAATTAAGGAGAAATAGGAAAATTATTCCAACGGTGAATATTCAAAATATGAATTGAATTATCATTGCATCTATAATCAATTGTGGATTTCCGAAGGTGGATATTGACTTGGACCAAGGTTAGTCTTTTGATTATTTTCGTTAATTTAGTTTTCATAGTTATTAATTGTATTATTTACAATTGTTTGCATATAAAAAATCCCTCAATCATTGTACGGAGCATCAACTATTGAATTACACACTCTTCGTGGGATCGATCCTTACTTTCACTACTACATTAGTTTTAGAGGTTTAAGGACTATTTTTGGGTGCCTACGACAGCACACCAAATTTTGGCGCCGTTGTCGGGGAGTGGTGTTAATTTATTTTTGTACTTCTTTAGTTGTTTATTTTATTTTGAAAAAAAAAAATCAAAATTTTTAGGTTTTTAGGCAATTTATTGTTTTTAGGAATTTTAGCATAGACTTTTATTTATTTTTCTTATTCTAGTTTTTTTTTAACTTGTTTTTCATTTTTTTTTTAGTTTCCTTGATAGTTTATGCTCATAACTCGATCTTCTACTCAAGAAACTTGATTGCAAATATGTCCATCAATTCTCAACAATTTGGCACTAGATTCGACATGTCATCTACACATGTTAATGAGGTAAATGTTTCATCCATTGAACAACAACTTGCGAGTCTAACTACTCTTATTTGTCAAATGGCTGAAGGTACTATACAAATAGCAAAGACTTGTGGAATTTGTTCATTGTTAGGCCATCCAACCGATATGTGCCCAACAATTCAAGAAGAATTTGTTGTGTATGTAAATGCAGTCAGTAGCTCTCCTGGACAACCACAAAGGAATTATGATCCCTATTTAAACACGTACAACCAAATATGGATGGATCATCCAAATCTTAGTTATGGGAATCGACAAGTGAATCAACCTATGAATCAAAATTGGCAGAATTTCCAGCAATATAATCAGCCATACCCTCCTAAACATCAACATGGCCAAACTTCTAACTCTAGTATGTCTTTAGAAGATATGGTTAAATCTCTTGCCACTAACACTTTACAATTTCAACGGGAGAGAAAATTTAGCATTCAAAGTTTGGAGAATCAAATGAGTAAAATGGCTAACGCGGTCAGTAGGTTGGAGTCACAGAATGCGGGAAAATTGACATCTCAAACAGTGGTAAATCCAAAAGAAAATGTAAGTGCAATCACGTTGAGGAGTGGAGAGGAGGTTGAAGCTCCAGTGAAGGTAGCCCCTACATCATCGATGGAAGAAAATAAGAAATATATCACAGCAAAAAAGAGTGCTCCTAACGATACTGAGGTAACTGAGCGTAAGTTTTCACATCTTTCTGATTATAAACATGTACCTCATTTTCCTCAAGTTTTAGTAAGATCTAGGAAATATGAACGAGATCATGATGAGCTACACGAAATTTTTAGTAAATATGAGATAAATATTCCACTTTTAGATATGTTTAAACAAGTGTCTCGTTATCCTAAATTTTTGAAACAATTGTGCACAAGTAAAAGGAAAAAGAAATTGAAGGGGATTGAAAGGGTAAAAGTTGGAGAACAGGTATCTACAATAATTTAAAAGAAACTTCCTGCAAAGTGCTCGGATCCAGGTATGTTCACTATCCCTTGCATGATGGGTAATACTAAGTTTGAGAAGGTCATGTTAGATTCCGGAGCATCTATTAATGTCATGCCATATTCTGTATACACTTCCTTGAAACTAGGACCTTTAATTGACATTGGTGTGATAATTCAACTAGCTGATAAATATAATGCCTATCCCAAGGGGGTAGTTGAGGATGTTCTCGTGAAAGTTAATGAGTTGGTTTTTCCTGTTGATTTTTATGTGCTTAACATGGGCAATAGTAATCAAACTCTCCTTATTTTGTTGGGAAGACCGTTCTTAAGGACATCCAAAACTGAAATGGACTTTCATAATGGCACACTAACCATGGAATTTGATGATAAAACTATTACACTTACTATTTATGATTCCATAAAACATCCATGTAATAATAATCATGTTCATTTTATTGATATGATTTATCAATTAGCACATGATGTTTTCGAATTTGTTGCTACAAAAGAATGAGAAGTTGTCAATATTGAGCATCTTGGAAAGGAAAAAGATAAGCTGGCCTTAAACACTGAGTTACAAAGAACTGTGGCAGAATTAAATGCTCTTCCAAAGTCAGGTACCAGTTCTTGTTTTGTATTACCAGTTTCTAATGAGAAACCTCTATCTTCTGATTTGCAGACTTTCATTTTGGATTTGAAACCTTACCCTAGTCACTACAAGTATGTATTCCATGGAGGTGGAGGAACTCTACTAGTTATCATTCCCATTGAACTTAGTACACCACAAGGAAGATTGAAGTCAACCATGAACAAAGGCGCTGCTTGGGAGGCAACCCAAGGGGAGTTCGTTCATTTATCATTTTATTTTTGTATAGATTCACCTTTAACAGTAAGTCCTACATTATGGAAGAAATAATAAATTTAAAGATAGTCTTTAGAACTATAGAAGGAAACTTTGCATCCCCAAAATTAATATTTACTTGTTACCCAAATATTGTGTTCTCCATTACAGACAAAATTTCAATGAAATCTAGGACTCTTTTAATTACATAGAATATATAACTGGAACCAGAGGATAAGATTATGACTATAGAATATAGAGCTCTGTACACATTTACTAACTCGAACTATGGAAATATATACTCTAAAAAAACCATACAACTGAAGTTCACAAGGAATGCAAAGATATTAGTAAAATAATAGAACCAAGTACAACAAATAAGTTTAATTTCCTAAGAATATGATTTACTATACTCAACGATAAACTTGAAATTAGCAGAAGATAAGAAGATGATTAGTCCCTAATAAAATAATGTTAGAGATGGAAGATTAATTAAGAGGTCAACAGCTTAAACTACTTTTTTTTTTTTCGAGAAAACATTTAGAATGAACTGTAATATAAAAAGAAATCAAACTTCATAGGAATGCTGGAAACATGAAATAGAAGGAGAATAGTATAATGGCTATATAGAATTGAAGGACCACATATACTAATTGATACAGGACCAAGTGAATGCCATATCGCTTCATTAGCAATAAAAGATTAAATGACTCTAAGGTTCACCATATAGAATTTAAATTTGAGGACAAATACTACGACGAATTAGAATCAAAGTACCAATAAATAGGATGATTAAAATGGTAGTCAATGTTATATGGATTAATAGTATGAATACAGGAAATCCTCATATCTTATTAGGAATACGTTTTCTAAATGGATTGAAAAACTATAGTATAAAAAGGAGAATATTATATATAACAATATGGTCAACATATATTATGGCAAAAAGATAATGATAACCAATAATTTTTCCATTAGCCGTATACAAGTTAATATTGTTTAGAAACAAATCTAACAACATGTGCCTTAATAGATAAAGGAAGTGAATTAACAATATTAAAAACTTTTTAATAAAATCATGAAGGAAAATAGTAAAATAAAAATAACATGAGTAACAAGAGAAAGTACGACAATAATTAATAATGCTGATAAAGTCAGTATAATACTTTGAAGTAAACAGTAATAATAACAAGATATATAGTTATAATAAATTGTGACGTACTATAGGAATGACTTTATCTTAACAATTTCAATATTATAACAAATAATTTATATGATAATGTTACAAACACCATGTGCAACTTATTAAAAATTCAAAGAGATTTTAGACTCTATAGAGTTCAGCCAGCCAAGCGTGGTGATAGATGGGAGAAAAAGGCAGTTATAAATAAAGATATAAATACAGCAACCATATACAAAAGTATTAAAAGGTAAAATAAAATAAGTATAGAGACAATTATAGAACAATTAGAAAGATATGTGAAGAAAATCATATTATGTTGAAACCATATCATCATAAAGCTAAAATAGAACTAACAGAGAATGTTATAATTCGAGTTAGACCAATGATGTATATTATACAAGATACACAAGAATTTAGAACTCAAATAAAAGAATTACTCGAACAAAAACTTATTAGACCAGAGTAGTGGACCTCATAGTAGTCCAGGCTTTATGGTTATGAAACATTTTGACAAGTTAGAGGAAAAAGTCCGAATGGTAATCAATTATAAAGATTAAACAAATAACTAATTTGATGGATACTTTTTATCAAATAAAAGTCAGAATAAACCTTGCACAAGGAAAACAATATTATTCCAAGTTTGATTGTAAATCAGGCTTTTGGCAAATTAAAATAAGGGCAAATTAGGAAAGATCTTGAAAAAAATAAAAAAAAAACACACTCAAAAAAAAAAAACAAGGTAAATATGAATGATTAGTAATGCCTTTTGGTTTACAAAAATGCACCCCAAATAATATCAAAGAAAATTGGATAACATATTTAGAAAGTTTGATGAATTTTTTTAATAGTATAATGTTTGATGATATATGATTATTCTAAGACTAAAGAAGACCTAGAAACCAATTGATACAATTCATAAATTGGATGTAAAAAGGACGGAATTTTTCCTTTTCAAAAAAGAAAGCTATAATAGACAAACAAGAAATTGATTTTCTTTTAAAAAAAAGAATATCAATAGATAAAAAAAGAATAAATTGCAAACTCATATATCCAAAGATAGAAGTTTCCAAATAAATTAGAATACAAAAAACAAATAAAAGTTCCGTAAGATGTTTAAACTATGCAGAATGCTTTTATTGGAAAAATCTTTCAAAGAAAAGACATAAATACAAGTTTTACTTATAAAAACAAATCGAAGGATGGAATGAAGACATACATAATAGTTAAATTATTAAAAGAAAATGCAAAAATTTACCAAATTAAAATTGCAGAATGAAAAGATATTGGTTTTTAATACAGATGCTTTGAATAAGTAATTGGAAAGCCATTATTAAACATATTTTAACTACACATTCAAAAAAAAAAAAAAAAAAAAAAAAAGCAGAAAATAAATTATACCTACCTACTGCTCCTCACACATTGTTAAAAAAAAAAATAGAGAATAAAAAAGTTTTTCATTATTTTTTTATTATCTAAAAAATTTATTATTGAAACTGATAATTCCCCAAGTTGTAGGGTTAATTAAGAACAAACTTCCAATGAAACCTCAATATAGAAGATTGCATAGATGACAAGCATATATGTCATTTTATAATTTTGATATAATTCATATTAAATGTATAAATAATTATCTTACTGATTTTTTAAGTAGAAATATCGAGTTCGGAGATAGATAATATCAAACATGTGATATCAAAAATGAAATATGTGACACAATTTGCCAAAGATGAAGCCAATGATATAAAAATTACGATGGAGACATTAGCTGAAACTTGGAGTTATAATGTCAAATTATTACTTGAAATCAGTGAATCTCATGCCAAAGTTACCAATGAGATGATAGACCGAATTGATGCTCTTGAGACACAACTGGAGTTTATGAATATAAAGAAAGATACAAAGATTGATACTTTAGCACAATCTCATGATACCAAATAGAGAATACAAACAGGTACACCAAGCGGAAGCAGCAGTGGACCAAGTCAAATAAAAAGTGATGTGATCATGGAGAGTCCCCGAAAGGTGACAATAAAAAATGATGATAAGCATACAAGGGTAATCAAGATCAGAGTAAATGAAGATGATGATACTCCTTTTACTCCAAAAGAAGAAAAATATAAATCTTTTACAAAAATTATTTATGAATTACAAGAAAATGAATCTTATTTTATATCCTCGAAAGATCATGTCTACCCAAGACTTATCATTACAAATGATGCAGATCCTCACATGGTCAAGATGACAGCAGATTATAGATTCTTGGATTTAATATATCCAAAAAAGGATTTAAAATAAATTGAAAGATTTGATAATATATTCAGGGAAGAAATTTCGAAATTCGCCCAGGGAAGATCAATTTATATCAAATTTTATTCAATCAGTCCAGAAATTGATGGAATGATAAATTATCATGTAGAACGTATTATTACAGTCGAATATGTTGGACGAAATTTCCAAATCGAAGTTGGCCAAAATTACAAACCATTGCCAAAAATTAACAGGTCATGGATGAAAATCCCGAAGAGTTCTAGGGATGAAAGTTCTTTACAATATTGCGAAGAATTTATATGATAAGAAATTCCAATGCTTATGCCAATATGAAAGATAGACACTCTTGACCAATAATGGAAAAGAAAAGTCTTCAATTTTAAAAGAATACATCCAGAAATTTGACACTCATCAAATTAATGGGAGTCCATTAACAATACAGAGTGCTTGCCCACTAAGGGAGTGCCCCACATGCCAACAAAATGAAAAGAAGACAAAGATATAAAAGAGGAAAAAGATAGAAAAGATGTCTTGCCACTATCAAAAAGATGCCAAACATTATTGTAGAATCTTGCCAGTTGTATATAAAAACTATGTAAAGTATGATCAATGAGGACAATAATAGAACCACAATTATGTAGTGGTTAAACTTTTGTAATAATAAAGCTCCATTAATGGAGTATGATGTAAGGAGTAATGTAAGAGGTTAATTATCTGAGCCTCATGTAGTATTATAAATAGAGGTTTTCGGGCTAGAAGAAAGGCAGAATAAGTTGGAGAATCACTTGAGCTCTCAACTTGTGAGAAAGCCAAAGTTTTCTATCTTTGATTCCAATATTTCAAAATTTACCAATAATATTCCATTCTGATTATAAAAAGATGGATTTCTAAATTTTCATTCTCATAGATTCTTGATAGATTTAAGAGGAAATTTATTTCCTATTTTAACAACCAAAACAGTTTTTCGTTAATCCAAGTTTAGGGATTTATCTTTAGAAACGATACAGTGAAGGCAAGAAGCTGAAATAGCAAAGATCCCGTTAAGGCAAGAGGTCGTTGGAGGAAATAGTAGAATAAAGATCTAGACCAAAATCAATGCAGAACTACTATTTCTTGTTAAATTTTGAAAGAATTCCTTTAAGATCTTAGAAAATCGTAGGAATTATTCATGATGTTTGAACTATTGTTTACTATGATGTTTATATCATTGTTTCATAATGCCTATATTATTATGATGATTTTCATGATAGTATCATTCAATCATGTCAGGATACACAATTGAAGGATTATATAATTTGTTAGAAAATATATTAGAAAGAACAGAAAATTCTAGCTCTCAATTAGAAAATATTGATATGATATCTGAAGAATATAATAAACTCATAAAGGAATATGAACAAGAAATTGCGGATTATGCTAATTTATTAGATTAAAGAATTGATTTATATTTTAAACTTCAGAATAGGAGAAACTCGGAACAAAATCAAAACTTACTCTAAAAAATAAGGATATGTCTTACAATAAAGAAATCCATTTCATTAAGGGTGTGTTTGATAACACCCCTTTTTCCATGGAAAATGGAATTTCTTTTCCTTTTCCTTGCAAACGTCTTGTTTTGATGGCCACCTTTTGTCCTGGAATTTGTGCCAAAAATTTTCCACTCACGAGCCTAATTCTTGGCGTAAAAGGAAAGGATTTTCCCACCATTTAGGTGGGAAAACAACTTCTGAGATCTTTTTTTATTTTTTTTTTAAGCAATGGAAACAAATTTCATAATCAAGTGTAAAAAAAAAATTTCACTTTCATGGACAATTTTGATGCAAACGAATGCCAAACGAACACTAAACTTTAATGAAAAAAGTGATTTTTTAGGAAACACTTTTTTTATTACTTTTTGGCAATGGAAACAAATTTTATAACAAAGTGTGGAAAAAATTATCACTTTAATGGATAATTTTGATGCAAACGAACACAAAACTTAAAAATTTTCTGGGTGGAAAATTATATCAATCAAACACACTTAATTAACAATTCCCTACAAAACAATTTCTAGACAATTATTTTCCCTGAAATTCATTTTTTTTCACCCATTTTTCACCCTTGCAATCAAACGGACTCTAATGGTAAAATGGACATTTCCATAAAAACCTTAAATAGATCAACTCAACGGGTCATTTACAAAAGTCTCCGTGAATATGCCTTAAAACTTATTATAATCGAAAGTTATTTCATGGCCAACATGATTTATTCTGAATTAATCTTGTTGGACAGGGTCACTGACACCCTTTTGACAGGGATTTAAATTTTTCAACGTGTGAAGGTTAATAACAATAATTCTATTTGTACAATCGAGGTTGACAACCTCGATTGACAACCCCTCACATGTGTGCGGGGTCCGCATGTTTAAAAAATTCAAAAATAAAAAAGTGGACCCCCCATGTGAGAGGTTGTCAACCTCGATTGTACACATAGGATGGCTCGGTTAATAATTGGAGGAAAACATTAACACGTGAGACAGGAAGAGAAATACATGTTAGACCCTGAGAAAAAGGATTTGAAGGAATCCACAACACAAGTAATGGAAAAATAACAGTTAGCAACCTTCACTAAATTTTTCCCCAAATGGAAAAATGTAAGAATCCCATTTGGTGGATGATTATTTGGCCTGACTTCTCTCTGGCAGCTACTGGTTCTGACGAAGAGAAGAATTTTTCCCCAAATTAGTAAGCTATTTTTCATCAGAACAGTTAGCAACCTTCACTAAATTTTTCCTCAATTTGAAAAATGTTAGAATCCCATTAGGTGGAAGATTATTTGGATTTTGGCGTGACATTTCCGGCAGCTACTGGTCCGGTGAAGAGAAGAATTTTCCCCAAATTAATAAGCGATTTTTCATGAGATTAATTAGAGAGACATCTCGGGTCCGGCCAAGCTAGTCTTATGTGGACAAGGGCAGAGCCATGTATACCCACACTGAACTTTGGGCTCGATTTTTTTTTAGTTATAAGTTAATTCCCAGCCTAAGAAGGAAGGCCCAGCCCAATCCAAATAATGTAAAAACCTTCCCAGGTCCGACAATCCCACCCATATGTAATTTGCTCCATTTCATTCCCAAATCCCACCCGCTTTTCCATTTGTGCCTCCGCACCGCCTCCGGTTCCGGGGCCCCTCCGCCCCACTCAATGAAACTCTTCCAACCAGGTACTTGCTTTTATTTCATGATGGTTATATCCATAAGGTCTTTCCATTGATGAAATTTAGCAATTAGAATTTAACCTAACAAGGATTACTGAAGACAATTTCCATTTCTTAAAGTTTCAACCCTTAGAGCTCGTCGAGTCCACATTTCCCAACAGCAGACCTTCACCTTCGAGTCCACATTTCCACCGGCGATTCGACGTCAGAAGAAGAAGGTGAAGCCCCTCAATTTTGTCATTTGTGTACTGTTGTAATTTTTCATTTTTAAGATATGAAATTACTTTTGAATTGCTAGCAATCTTGAATTGGTATTGAATTGCTTTTCTATTGCTCTTGAAATTAGACATAGAAGCCTCAGGCATGTGAAGCCATCGAGCCTGATTCGGTGATTCCTGAAGCCTGTTCAAGTCTCGATGTACTCGGTAACTGTGACTGTGAGTTTGCTTACTCTGTGGCTGAAGCCTGATTCCACTCCATATTGCTAAATGCTAATGCTGCCTCTCTGTTAGTGTGATTCCAGACTTTCCAGTAATTATTGCTATTTGAATCGCATTGTGAATTGAAGACATTCTCAAATCTTAATAACAATAACGTTTAAATACAGATATGAAATGAAGAGATTTTTTCAAAGAAAATCGAATGTGATTTTTAGTATTGTCATTTGACTCGTAGTTTTCTTTTCTTTTTGTTGCCTTTTGGATACTCTCTGTAAGTATAGATATGTGAAGGTGGCTACTGAGGTGTTTAATAAGGAGAAATATAGAGTTGAGGCTGACTTTAAGGTTTATACAATTTTGATATATAGTTGGTGTAAAATAGGGAATATCAAGCTGGCTCGAAGGTTTTGGAGGGAGATGTTGGAGAGAGGGATTGAGATGGCTCAAAGGTTTTGGAAAATCGAGATGGCTCGTTGTTCTTCAATTTCAATATCATCCATTCTCTTCAACGAATTATCTTCCTCGTATCCTTGTTCTTCTAAAATGTCATTTCTGCTAAGTAGTTTCTCTTGATCATCCTTAATGGCTTCTCTAACTTTAGCATAATCGTTACCATTTTCCCTGCTTTCATCTTCCACCAATTCAATTCTCAGTTCAATTTCTTCCATCGTGTCATGCTCTTGTTCCTTTTCCTCCATTGAAACTATGTTCCCCTTAACAAAGGATTCATTTTGGTCTTCTACTACTTGTTCCCTTTCCTTTTCATCAATTGCAATTACATCCACCTTAACCAAGGATTCCGTATTTTCCCTTTCAAATTTTCTATCCTCTTCAACTCCTATTGGCTTTTCACCCTTACATTCTAATTGGGGTGTTCACATCCATGACTAAAAACTTGACGTTCGGTGTGGACAAAATTGTGCCCACACTGAACGCCAATCCTGGCTCTGCCCCTGTATGTAGATAAAGTTAATAAGTTCCATTACAACATAACACTAATGAAAGAAGATAGTCTTATGTGGAGCTACCAAAAACTTAAAATTTAACTCTTCTGTTGATGAAGAATTTAATTTGTTTCTTACAGGCGAATTCAATGCCTTTGTTTTTACATTCTAAAAGTGGAAGTTCTGTTTATTGTTGACGTGAGATCTACTTCTGCTCATGGTTTTGAATTAGCTACTCTCAATATTTGTTTGTCACTAGTTTCAATTGGCTTTTAATCACATAGTCAAAGGGCGGTCATTGTCCGCTGATCCACTATTCCTAGTTAATTTGTAATGTACTTTTCAGTTTCATCATCGCAAAAATTGATTCGCCCTCGCAAAATTTTGAATTTTTTTTTTCATTAATAAATATTGACCCAATAACTTACACTTTAAAATTCAACCATACAAAAAGCTTAAACCTAAACAAAAAATCCAATAGTTACTTAAATAAATAAATAGCACAAACTCAATTCAAAAGCAAATGACTCATTTATGAATCAATTACCCAAAAGCATACCCACAGGCCACAGCCCACATAATGTAATTCCGACTACAGACACTCATCATTCTTACTCAAATCTCTTCTCTACGAGACAGGCGATTGCGTCGCGACTCCATCTCCGTGACTCCAATCAATCTAACTTGTCTATTTTGGTACTCAAAATCGTCGTTTTCAATCCTTTTAGTTTAAAAAATTTCAGGAGCTCCGCCCCCGAACCCTAGGGAGGGGGGCCTCATCCCTCGTATTTTCGCCTCCGCAAGATTGAAATCTTGATTACGTCCCCGTGTGTAAATATTGCATTATTCATTTTCTTTTATCCACTTGGTTATTCGGACTTGAACTTTGTCACATTTTTGTCACTCAGTTCATCTCAGTTAAAGTTTTAGTTTTTCCAATGCCTTAAGCCACTCAGAGATCTCCAAGTTCGCACACACATATAGCGTGAACGCAAATCTCTCCAAGTATGTATGTTTCTTCCTACAAAATTAGCACTTTCGGTTATACAATATGATTGAGGATAATTAAATCTTGAAGGGAAATATGGGTGAATGAAGCTATTCCAATTTGAAGAATCAATAAAAGCAGACAAATACGAAAATCTACAACTTCCTTCTAGCTTCTGCTATGGAATAAATGCTTCAGAATATGGAAACATCTTATGAAAAAGAATCCTCCAGTCACCAAATAGATCCAAAAAGCACTATGCTATTCATTGTTGTCCTGTTTAACCAGTTAACTTTGAGCAGCCGGAGTGGAGCAGAAAATATCGAGTGGAGTGCAACCGGAGATCCAAAATCATCGGGTGCCAGAACAGTAGATGGAAGTGTTGCCGGAGGAGCGATGGTATCTTACATTGACGTGCAGCCGAAGATGGTGACGATGTAACGCTTGATTTTGGGAGGAATTGATTGTGTGGGTGGTGGGTGTGGATTTGGGGGGAAGTAGGGGTGGGCAAAACCCAAATCAACTCTAGAAAACCGACCAACCCGACCCAAACCGACCGGTTTGGGTCGATTTTTTTGAATTTTTTGGTGGGTTGCGTGTTGTGGGTTGGGTAATCGGGTTGGGTCGGGTCGGGTCACGGGTTAGCAACCCAAACCTGACCCAACCCGACAAAAAAAAAATCTACATAAAAAAAAGCAATCATTAAGATACCAAAATCGATACGGCTATATAATTATATGCATAAAAGACCTCAAATAGAAAAAAATGTTAGCGGATTTAAAAAATGTTAACACAAAAGAACACATATAATCACAAGCGCAAAAAAATGACAAAAAATAGTCCACGGCCCAAACTCAAGAAAGTTGATATACAACTAACAAAAATATGTCATCTACACGAAAGTTAATTACTTGAATTCCATGACAAAACAAAATATATTAAGAAGATACCAAAATTCACATGAACCGTGTAATTACTCCAGTGAAAAGAATTCGAATAGAGAAAATAATTCAAAAATAAAATTTCACGAACCTTAAAAATGAATTCTGTAATCTAATAATGGCACACTGAATTGAAAAAGGAGGAGCGTGAATCGATAAATTTTAATTTTTGATTTTCAAGTCATCACTCAAATCAATTTTCATTCAACAACTATATTTTCAGAGATAATTGCCGTCAAATTGTGGGTGCAATACTGAGCAATCCCGTCTCGTGAATAAATAGTCAAACTCATCTTTGTGAATAATGTTTTTTGAAAATGATATAGTATTTTTTTTTTTGTAAAAGTTACGAATGAACATATCATTGGATTGTACAATTTTATTTTTCAAGTTTATTAACATTGGATGGCTAACGGTTATATTAATGTTATTTTACATCAAAAAATTGTATGATTTAATTTTTGTGTAATAAATTTTTCTCAAACCGACCAACCCAACCCACACCCACCCCTAGGGGGAAGGAGTCGGTCTGTGGAGAGAGGTTCCAATTTTTTTCCTTTTTTTTTTAAGTGATTTCCACGTCAGTCGAGAAATGCCCCGTCAGTGAACCGGGATGTGTAGCGGGATTGATTTATTCTTTCTTATGCTATTGGATAAATCAATTTATGTGCGAAGCGTGTTATAAAATTTGTAATTGAAAGAAGAAGAAAAAATAAATAGGGAAGATGATAAATGATTCTACGTGGTCACATTGTACGATGAAGTTTGAATGTACTTTTGAAAAAAGGTTAACTCCAACCTTGAGGGTCCCCCGACCCGACCCGACCCGACCCGAGAGTATTATGGAGGAGGTAAATCGTGGGATGCGTCTTAGCAGGATAGGTACATAATTGCCATACTGGTGCCCACAAAGAGTCAAATTCCAAACTTTGTTAGAGACAGAAATTGAACCCTCACACTGTGACTGCCAGTTCAGTTGAGACTACATCACTTCCGTCCTTTGCAGTTTGCACCACTGAGCTATGCTCCTGGGGACGGTTTGAATGTATTTTTATTCATTAGATAATGTGGAGTCCCTTGTTGATCAATTATCATTTACTGCCCATCATGTGCATCAATATTCTTCTTGTGCTAATTGGAAGTCAATCGAGTGACAGGTAGGATCGAAATTTCGATAATTTTCAATAATAGTACATGGTTACTTTTTTAAATCATTCAAGGCAATAAATTTGCTTGCCATTTAGTGGAACATGAGCGAAATTCATTATAAGGTTGATGAGTTTTGTTTTTCCTTTTATTTTTATCTGTTTTCCAATAATGTTTATAAACATAAGGGTACAGTTGCCTACATAACAAAAGATATTATTTACTTAAAGAAACGGGTAAATTAACCGGAGTGACAAAGACAATTTTAATTAATTAAGGTCGTAATTAGTATTAATATATAATAAATTAAGGTCATAATGAGGTAATTGGACTTGAAAACATAAAAGAAACATTATATACAAATTCCGTGAATTAACATTGTATATTTAAGACTAACTATTAAAGATGTTTCGAATTTAAAAAAATAGCATACAAGCATTTTTTACCACATGAAACCATTTTTGGTATGTTAACATGTAAGGATATCTCAACTCTAATACTAGTGTAAATTAACCTATAATGCTTCTAGTTGATCATCGATTGTTAAAACTCAAAACTCACTTGAAATCGGAAAAACCTCGAGATAACTAGATTGTTGAGACTTGCCTTCTTCTCTACAAAATCTGAATACTCCTTGGTCTAAAGACTCTAAACTCTTGAATCACGATGGAAAGAGCTTGCTTTCTTTCCACAACCCAAATGCCAATTTTTATTTTTTATTTTTTTAACGATTCTTTGCCTCAATCAAATCACGACCCTTTGGGTGTTCTCATTTTCATGCAAGAACTTTTTTTTTCTCGTTAACCTTTTTAGTTTTGGCTTCTCAAATGTTGTGTTCAACTCCCTACAAACAAGAACATATATGTAGATGTGGAAGTTATGTGGAGTTGTGGGTAGTGTGAGGTTTACATTCAAAATCAAACAATAAACTCCTCCCTCCATCCCGTTTCCATGATCCATGTTTCGGGTCAACCCACTCATTTCTAGCACTATTCCCTGCATCAAATGGTCAAGGGAAGATGAATGGAACAAGAGCTGGCTCTGAAGGCAGGAAAGGGGACTTTCATTGGCTCTCTAGTGCTTCAGAAATAAATTTCAAGAATCAGGAATGTGGCTGATATTGTGCAATAACAACTTCTTTGGAGTAATTGCTGCTGATTGCAGTCAAAATACTACAATGAAACACTTCAAAAATACATGTCCAATGTTCATTTATTTTTGACATCCAATGTGACAATAAGGTACAACAACAACAACAGAATCTCAATAAAACACTTGAAATTACATTGCAACGTAGTCTTCTTTTCCACTTTGTTAGCTAGAAACATCAGTATCCTTGTTTTTCAGCACAACCTGTCGGTGAAGCTCCAAACAATGACAGTATTAGCTTAAAGATGTATGAGCAATTAAAGTCAAGAAAAAAATGTATGGCTAATTGGTATCATAATATTCAACTCATTTCAAGAACTTATATTCTCTTTAGTCTTGTAATTTCAAGAATCTGTCTTTATATTCTCCCAATTTCGAATAGGAACTCGAAATTTTAACCAGAAAATTATACACACTTGTTAAAAATCTAATTTATTAAAATTTTCTATTTCACTTGTTTTAATTTTCTCTAAAAGATTTTGCCAACTTCATATTTGGTGAACTCAACTATTAATAGAGATATGCGAAGTAAAGGAGCCTCTGTAAGGCTGCAGCCAAAACTATATTAAGTAGATTTCCGGTTGTGTTATTATATTAGACATAGAAGGAAGAGAAGAACCTGAAATTCATCGTTTCCGAAGTCCTTTTGTTCTTTTTCTATGACCTGTGCTGAAGTCACAACAGAATTGCTACACTCACACAACTCGATTTTTTGAAGAGTTGGAATTTTCCCAATTCCAGACGGGATCTCCTCCAGATTGTAGCAGTACTCAAGACTAAGGCGTTCAAGCCTTGGGAAGTGCGTTTCATCAACTTTCCAGTGAGCCAGATCAGTCATGTGAATGAGGAGCAATTTTAATCGACGGAACTCCCCATCGTTTGATTCCCAAACAGGGCCTTCAAAGGCATGGTATTTGAGTTTCAGCACTTCAAGATAGGATAAGGAACCAACAATAGTCATATTTTTCCAAGATATTCTGCAGCCACTCAAAGTTAACCTTTTGAGTTTTGGTGGGAAAGTAAAGTTCACTGGTGGAGGATCCTGATATTTTATGTAAGACTTCACAAAAAAGAAGCACTTCAAAACTTCAAGTTGAAGAAGATGAACAAAATTGTCAAAACAATAGGATGACCACTCAGTTCGCCCATCATGCTCGTACGAAATTACCAATTTCTTTAGGTTCGGCATCATTTGAATGACCTCCTTTGTCCATCTGAAGTTCATAACATTGGTAAGTGTTTGTAGGTTTTCCAAGGGCAATAGTGCATCAATAGGATAAGGCAAGAAATTTCTCATGAACAAGATATGCCTCAATCGTGACATCTTCCAGATTTCCAGTGGTAGGAATGATGTATTAAAGGTCGATCTGAGTTTACCTGGATTAATAATTAATGTCTCAAGATTGCAAAGTTTGGATATTGACGAAGGAATCCTATGCTTTGCCCAGTAGGTCAAAGCAATAAACCTCAAAGTCTCCAGTTCTACAATTTCAACAGGAAACTCGTCAAACCATATTGTGAGTGCATCCAATATCCTCAGCAGCCGAAAACTCTTGACAAAATGTATATCATACAGGCTATTGCCAAAAAAATATGTAATAGAGCGGACACGCAAATCACGATTGTGTACAAGATCAAATTTGGGTATTTGATTCTTCAATTCTGTGAGAACACTAACGTGACGAAGATTGTCATGGACTTCTGGAAGATTCTCAACGTCCGAATTGAAATTTTCCATAGTTTTCATCAGGCAGAGGTCCCTCAAGACATCATGGATGCAGCAGGTTTTGATTTCACCACTATAGGTCAACTCACGAACCGTAATCAGATTTCTATCAATAAGATCTTTTAGATACTCCTCTGCCACCTCTTCCAAGCTTTTCGATCTATCTGGCTTTATAAATCTATTGGCAATCCATAACCTGACGAGTTTGGATCTACGGATCTCATAATCTTCAGGTAGAACACCCAAATAAAGAAAACATGCTCTCAAATGATGGGGCAATTGGTTGTAACAGAAAGACACAAAGTTCGGTAGTGAGTCAAAATATTTATACCTAGTATGTACTGCAAAATACATCCAGTAATCTAGTGTCCTCTCGGCTTTGTACAGGACACCAGCGGTCAAGATAAGTGCAAGTGGAAGTCCTCTGCTGTTCCTGGCAATCAACCTACCAAATTCCGTCAATTCAAGAGGACACATTTCTTTATCAAACACCAAATTTTGCAGCAGATTCCAGCATTCGTCCTCAGTTTGAAATCTCATAGGATGAACGTAGCAATTAGGATCAGCATACCTAGCCACATCAGGTGATCGAGTTGTCAACAAAATCCGGCTTCCATTACTGTCATGTGGAAGCAAACTTTTAACTTTTGACACGATCTCTTCATCCCACACATCGTCCAGGACAATGAGGTACCTCTTGTCCTTCAAAATCTTATGTAGATTCTCAGTTAGTTTTTCTACTCTTTCTTGGCTTGATTCATGATTAAGGCTCCTTATGGAACTCAGAATGCAACGGAGTACTTCTTGTTCATTATATCTTTCTGATACCGTTACCCATGCACAAGCGTCGAAGTGAGATGCAATATTCAGGTCATGATAAATTTGTCTTGCTAGTGTAGTCTTGCCAAGGCCTCCCACCCCATAAACTGAGATGATATCATATTCCGATGTCAAATCAATCAGCTGATCCTTAATACTGCAAATCTCGTCTTCAATTCCCACAGTAGCAATCTTGTTAGTCGAACGAGCAGAAGGAAAAGTGTTCCTTGGTTTTAAAATTCCTATTTGGTTCCTTTTCTTCATCTTCACCAAATCTTCTGAAATGGAAGCGAGTTCTTTTATTAACTTCTGCAAACCAACGAATTTCTGTTCCCACTCTGAGACAATCTTCTTCGACATATTGGATTCAATGATATCTTCCGCTTCATACGCTGCATCTCTGATTCTTCCTTCCAAACCACTAATGTTCTCACTACTTGTTGGTGAAATTACATCCAGAAAATCTACCAAGAAGTTAACCTTTTCATGGAGAGATCTCATGAACTGTTGCTCTGTATGATGAAGATTTAGAGATTGATCATGAGGATGCAGGATCTGCTCTAGTGTTTGAGCAAGTGAAAGTAGAGATGCATAAGCCATCTCAATCTCAAAAAGGATTCAAGGCAACTTTGAGATCTCAATGGAAAAAGAAGTTTAGGCACCTTTCAGAGAGAAGGGATTTTAGGCAATAAAACAAGCAAGACATTAGAGGCAAGGCAACAAGGTAACTTCATATGAGAAAGCAAGTTCCTGTTTTTTTAACTGAATTTTGGCAACATTACAATATTATATTCTTTTTAACTTCGATAATTCATTATAATTCTAATTGATTCTTGTGTTTTTGGGTAAAAATATGTGTGAAGCACATGACCTTCGTCTTCTAATGTTTACAATTAAGTCCTCGTCATTTCAAAATTATTAATAATTAACCAGATTGCAAGTTTTCAATTAGTCCCCGAACTTTTAAAAGGCCGAATCAAATCACTTAGTTATAATAGGCATTCTTATAACTTAATTAAAATCATTGTTAGTTGAATTCAACTGTCTATTGTTTGTATTCAATTTACGCCAAATTACTATTTCATGAATGTAGAATTGGCACCAAGCAAGTTGAATTAAAATTGGTAAAAATATGTGTGTTGCACTATTCATTTTTGCACCAAAACACCAAAATGGTGCAAAGTCAAAATTGCCCTTCTTTTCATTTTGTCAAAATAATGATTGGAGGGTATTTGTGTCATTTATGTTATATAATTTTAATACAATTATTACTATTATTATAAATTTAAATGTTGAAAATAATAATTAATATATTAATTAAAATAAGAATTAAAAAATTTAAAATATAACTAACACGATTATTTATAGTTACGAAATTTATTACAATAACCACGAAATGTATTACAATAACCACTTCCCTACATTAATCTAAATTTAAAAAAAAAAAAAATACATATGTATTAATCGATCATTTATTGGAAGAATATACGAATTTCCAGAATTAAATTGCAATGATATTTCGAATTCATATGCAATAATTTCATATGTTTTAATTGTACTATGTTTTAATAATATATTTATTAATGAATTTAATATTTTCCTTAATTTAACGTAATTATTTATTTAGTAGTTTATATATTTTTAAAATAAATAAATAAATAATATTCTGAATAAATAAATTACTAAGAATAAAAAAAGAGAAGAAATTGAGTAAACACTGTTCATTTGGTACAAAATTTGGTGGTTGGAGATGAATTTTAGTATCACGGGTTGGTTGCTTAGAGATGAGAGAATTTCTCGGGAGAATAATAAACTTAATATAATATAAGCAACTTGAGATTTCGTAATTAATTAACTTAAACCACTGTAAGCAAGTTTATATTTGTTAATTGAAACAACTGTAAGCAAGTTTATATTTGTTATAAAATTAATAAATGAAACTTTAATTAATTAATTAATATAATTCCTTATAAGCAAATTTACAATTGTTAATCGAATGCTAGTGGAAGTTTCGTTTACACCATTCAAAGCCAAATTGTCCAAAATTTTCCAGCGTCCATATTACATTCTTTTGTCAATTAGTGAGAGAACGTGCGCTGCACATTAATTGTGTTAATAACTATAAGCAAATTTTTTTAAATATCGTTTGTAAATGACAGTATTACAGGAAAATGTCTAATCTCCTACAAGAAGCACAGAGAAACAAAGAATTTAAATCTCAATTTTAATATAATTATAGATGTAATTTCATTATTCACTCACCCTTTGAAGCACAAATTAAGTAGATGAAAATATTCACAAAGCTCCTTTAAAAAAAAAAAATACGAAGTACTCTATTAAAGATAAAGAAGACTATAATAATTCCATTCTTTTAATTCGATAAGGATCCAGCTAACACAAATCGAAAAATTTCACGAGCACATCAAAAAATTGCATGAATAAATTTATTTTATTTCTATCTTGTTATAACTAAAAAAACATTAAAAAAATGTAGAAATTCTTTTTTCACGAAAACAATAAAGGATAAAATTAATCAAATAGGAAATCGAAAGAAAAAACAAAACATTGAAAATTCCGAAACGTATGGATTATGAAAATGAATAAATACATTTAGCCCGTTTGAGCTCCTTTTTTTTTTTTTTTTTTTTTTTTTTTCAAAATACTGAGTTTAGCAATAGTGATTTCTGAAAAATTGGTGGAATAAATTTAAGTGTGAAGACACTTTTTATAAAATTTGTAATTGAACGAAGAAGAAAAAATAAAGAATGGGGTTGCATCTCCAGTTTATGTGGATGTAAATGATAGGTTAAATGATATGTAAAACTAAATGATTTATTTAATTTCATATATTATTTAATGTCACATTAACGCCACATAGACCGATGATGCAACCTAATGGAGATGAATAGTATTACTCAAAAATATATAGGGAAGATGATACAGATTCTACGTGGCCACAATGTCCAATGGAATTTGAATGCATTTTTATTCATTAATAATGTGGAGCCACTTGTTGATCAATTACCGTCATCATGTGCATCGATAATTCTGGTTGTTCTAACAGGAAGTCAATCGAGTGACACGTAGGATCAAGATTTCAATAATTTTCCACTATTTATTGTACACGTATGATTACTTTTTAAAATCATTACGGCAATAAATTTGCTTGCCATTTTGCGTAACATGAGTGAAATTTATTATATGGTGGATGAATTTTGTTTTTATTTTTTTTCATTAACGTTTATTTTTATATTGTTTAACAAATGATATATTAGGCTCCATTTGATAGTAAACAATTTTCACATTTTCCAAGTTTTGCACCGTTTGACAGCAAAATGTTTTTCTCACCTTTCAACATTTTCCAGTTTTTGGAAAAAAAAAAAATTCTTGTTGTTTTGTTTGGTTTTGATTTTTCAGGTTCTTTTTTTTTAGCAATTGGAAAAAATTATATCAACAATGGTATAAATAATTATCACTTTCTTGGACATTTTTCATAAAAAACAAAGTCAAATGGACACCAAACTTTCAAAACAATTTCGAATGAAAAATTATATCAATCAAACATAATTAATTACAATTCTCAGTAAAATAACTTCTAGGCAATTCAATTCCCTGAAATTCATTTTATTTCTACCAATTTTTCACATTTATAATCAAATGGACCCTTAGAGTTTTTACCTGTCGGAAAATAAACTTCATTTGATATAGGCAACTTGAGATTTCATAATTTATTAATATAAACAGCTAGTGAAGGGGTGGACCGAGCACTCAGCGAGTTGGTGTGGCCGCCCGCGCTGGATCTGTTAGAAAAAAATGGCTTATAAAAAATTATTATTATTATTATTATTATTATTAACTAAAATTCAAATTGCAATGACTTAATAATTGAACCGTTGAATCAATGTTCTGTACAATCAACAATTGGGTTGGTTATAATAACAATGCTTAATATATATTTTTATTGTTAAGTTTTGTCAATTTATTTTGTAAAATTTAAATTTAGGCAATCTAACTACTATTCTTTATTTTTTAAGAGTTCAAAACACACATTTTTTGGGTTAAAAAGAGTTCTAAAAATTACTGTTTTAAAAACTTTACATAAGGTTTGCTTAAGTTACCTTATGCCTAAGTTTGGAATTAGTATTTATCGTTTAATTATGCTTTAGATATAAGTTTCATCTTGTCTCAATTAAATCCGTCACAACTTAAAACTTGATCATATGTGTATGATTCAAAAAATGTAATTTTTTTCTTCTTAAATTTTCATTGTATATGATTTTTATATTCATATTGAAGAATTTCTTAATATTATTTAATTAAAATAATCTCGTTATTGTGGCTTTCTTATAAGGTGGCTATATTGCCACTTAATATATTGTTAATTAATGCAAGAATTATTGATTAACAGAAGAGGCCGAAGTCGCTCGATGGCAACATCTAATGAGAGAGCGATAAATAACTGAAATATTTTAGTTGGCAAGTTGAGATTTCATATTGAAATATGTTGTAAAAGAATGAGATGATTATTTAGTATTATCATGATGCATGGATAAGTCTTATCTAGTTCAGAAAGTGTATTTTATTCCAACTGTAACTCTCCTTTTAGACCCTATAAATATATGGCTTTAGTTCTCATAATAATACATAAAAAAGTCTATTGGCTTTTGTTCTCTCTTTTCTTTCTCTCTTTTATAACACGTTGTCAGCACGATTCTCTCAAAATCAAAGTAAATTAATTAGAAGGTAATAATTTTTATGCATAATCATCTATCGCGTGTATCAAAATTAATTTGGTAACCTGTGATTTTTTTGCATATATATGCATCCAAAAGACGCTGCTCTTATTCTTCTCCTCTTTTCATCTGTTCACTTTAATTAGTATTTTTTTTATTTGGTCAACCTATGCATTTAATACATGCAATGATTATGTCTTCCTTGTACTTTGTGTAAATTTTATACTACATGTTTTTGTAAATTTTGTGCATGGGTACATGTCTATTAATCAACTTCAATACTTTTATCTGTTTCAATAAAAGCACAGTATTATTGTATACAACTTAAATATCTTTATATAAATATTTTCACGTGCCACGGTGCAAGTGTATGTTATTGACACGATCTTATGGATATTTAACTCAATTTTACTTGTACGTAATTCACGGTTGTATTTAATTTTAGTTGAATGATAATGCTTCATTCACAGCAGTAACTATTCAATTAATATAAATTGCAATTCTAATTGTTATATATAGGATATATGTATATTATATTATTTATACTTGATAACTACTTTACTGTGAATTGCAATTTCATAAATATTTTCTAAGAATATTTTGTTATTACTCCGGAAGTAGCACAGCATTATAATTAATATTCCAAAAGAATATTACTTGCTCTTGAAGAGCATAAAATATATTTTTTAATATTTCAGAAGAATATTGACATATTGCTCTTGAAGAAGCAATATTAAAATACAATGTGCTCTCGAAGTGGCACATGTTTCGAAGAACATACTATTTTGAATTAGTGTTTATCCATGAAGGAAAACACGTAACTTGTGTCATATTGATATTGACTATTGATGTTTAAATCATATTCTTCGAAACTAATTGTGTTTTCTTTTACTTTATTGTGTAGTTAATCAAATGACAAACATTACAAAACTTGAATTTGCTGCACTTGACACATCTGGCAAAAATTATTTGTCATGGGTACTCGATGCCGATATTCATCTGGTCTCAAAAGGTTTGGGAGAGACAATTAAAGAAGGAAACAAAAAATCCCTGCAGAATTGTCAAGATACTTGTTTGATTGATAGTGCAACTACACATACTATTATTCAAGACAAAATATTTTTTGGATTTAACATTAGCTGAAAATAATGTTAATACGATATCAAGTGCATCGAATATTGTTGAAGGCTCTAGAAGAGCTTGTATTATTTTACCAAATAATACAAAATTATATATTGACGATGTACTTTATTCAAGCAAATTCAGAAGAAATTTGCTTAGTTTTAAAGATATCCGTTGCAATGGATATCACATTGAGACGATGCAAGAAAATAATGTTGAATATCTTTGCATAACTTCTTTTGTATCTAACTAGAAGCAGATAAAAGAAAAACTTTATGCACTCCCATCCGGCATGTATTATACATTTATAAAAATGGTTGAATCAAATATTATCACGAACCAGAAGTTCGTTGATCCAAAAAAATTTTATACTTTGGCATGATCGACTTGGACATCCAGTAGCTATAATGATGCATCGAATAATAAATAACTCACATGGACATCCTTTAATGAACCAGAAGATTCTTTTACCTAATGATTCTCCATGTGTGGCTTGTTCGCAAGGCGAGTTAGTCATTAGACCTTCGGCTACAAAGGTCAATATTGAATCTCCAACTTTCTTGGAAAGGATTCAAGGAGATATATGTGGGCCAATACACCCACCATGTGGATCATTTCGTTATTTTATGGTATTAATTGATTCTTGTACTAGATGGTCACATGTTTGTCTACTTTCTACTAGGAATGTAGCTTTTGCTAGACTACTTGCTCAAATCATAAAATTACGTGCGCAATTTCCCGATTACTCAATCAAGACTATTCGTCAATTGGTGAATTTAGATCACTAGCATTCGATGATTATTACATGTCAATTGGGATTGTTGTTGAACATTCGGTTACGCATGTCCATACACAAAATGGTTTGGCGGAATAATTTATTAAACGTCTACAACTTATTGCTAGATCATCACTTATGAAAAAAAAACTCCCAACTTCTGTTTGGGGTCATGTCATATTGCATGTCGCGTTATTGGTTCGTATCAGACCAACTGCATATTATCAACATTTAAGTCCCTATTTCACCCCCACAATGGACTAAAATGGGTCCCAAACAAAGACTTGGGATTTATGTGGGTTTTGATTCACCATCTATTATTAGGTATCTTGAACCTTTAACAAATGATTTATTTACTGCACATTTTGCAGATTGTCATTTTGATGAAATGACTTTTCCAACTTTGGAAGGGGAAAAACTATATCCTGATAAACAAGGTAAAACTTCTTGGAATGAAATAACTCTATCTCATTTTGATTCTCGCAGCAATCAATGTGAGTAAGAGGTTGAAAAAATCATTCATTTGCAAAATGTTGCAAATCAATTACCGAATGCATTTGTTGACACGAGAAAAGTGACAAAATCATATAT